>CM053596.1:29789114-29813185 GCA_028646575.1 Pseudocheirus occidentalis | reverse complement strand
TTTTTTTTTACATGCAACTGGGAAATAAGATACACAGGCACTGGGGTATAGAAATCCATCTTGCCCTACTAGAAAGTTAGAGGGAGGGATGGGGGAGGATATAAGAGAGAACAGATTGGGGCAAAGGATATTCAGTAGGCTTGCACTTTTGGGGTGGGGGTATGGGAAATACAGGGAGAAAATTTGTAACTCAAAATCTTGTGGAAATGAATTTTGAAAAGTAAAAATAAAAATAAAAAACAGATATGTTAAAATACTATTGTTGATATAAAATCGATTCAAAGATTAATTCTAAAAGTTCCCCTCTAAAATCTCCAGAGAGAAGTTCTATATATATTTTTGTCCATGTAATAAAGCTTAGTCATGTCATACTGTGAAGTAGAATTTTCTTTCTTGCTAAAGGAGAAAACCACCCTTTTCTCACTGTGTATTGTGTAAAAAGGGCATGTGTATTAGTCTTAGTAAGTTTCACTTGCAACAAAATGTCCCGTTGAATTTTTTAAATTGTATTTAAAACTCAGTTGAACTTTTCTGATCTTTCTCTTATCTCAGAGAGATCTGAGATCTCTTATCATGAGGATATATTCACTAAACTTGACTCTCCTTAGAAATACATAATACATCAGTTAGTTGATACAATACTGTGTAAAAGAATGTGCTTTTGAATATGTTAATGGATAATAACATTTACTAGTGTCTGACTGCCTAAGCTCTGTTTTTTCACTAGGAGGCATTTATTCTCTTGTCTGAGAAGCTTCTCCAGTTTCAGTTTTGTCCATTCCTTGGTTGCAGTAAAAGATTCAGTGGAGTCGTCGTGTTTATTAAAAAAAATAAGATTTTAAAAAATGGCTTCAAAAAAAGCATTAGTCATCCTGGCTAAAGGGGCAGAAGAGATGGAAACAGTTATCCCTGTTGATCTAATGAGGAGGGCTGGAGTAAGTATGCTGACTGTTTCACTCAGTTTATTTGTGGATTTCTTTTATGTCTTTTGACCAAAAAGATTCAAAGCTTTATGAAATTTTAAATAAAACTTAAATCTCCACAATTAATGTAAATCCTTCATGTTAAACGTAAAGCCAATGTATTTTTATTATTCTGCATTTGGTATACTTGCTGGGGGTGGGGGACAGGATGTTAGGTGGACTTCTTCTGTGAAGGAGAATATGGAGATTTGCCCAGATAAGAATGCATGGCTAGGTTCCTCTGTGTACCACTGCCCCCGTTGATGAGGTCACAGAGTAATCACAGTATGTAGTGATCAAAACATAGCAATATAGTGGAATAACCATTCACTACAACTTTTTGCATTATCTATTGGCAACATATTTAAACATAGTAAAATAAGGGGATCTCTTAAAATATCTCTTCCAATTATCAGAGGCCATTGAGGCCAACACAAGACTCCCATGACCAAGAGTCCTGTCTACAACACCCCTGGGCAGAGGTTCTCCAGGGAGAGGAACCCCACTATCTCTGCTAGTAGCCAATCCCAATTCTAGTTTTGTCAGGAAGCTCTCTTAGGACAAAACTAAGTTTTGTCTTGTTCTGTACTCTAAAGCCAAGCAGAAGTCTGATCCTTCCTTCAAATGATACTTCAGATATTTGAAGACAGTTATCATTCCATGCTCCTCTTCATCTTGAGGCTAAACCTCCCCCATTCTTTCACCTGATACTCGTATGGTACAGTCTCTAGGCCTTCACTGTCCTGTCTACCCTTCTCCTTTCTAAAATGTGACAACTAGAACTGAAAACACTGTTATAGCTATGGCTGAAACAGGGCAGGGTAAAACCCGCCTAGTCACCGCCCAAGTCCTGCACATGAGCCTTTCTTAATGTTGCCTAAGATCTTCACTTTCTACGCTGCCACAGCACATTATTGATTCAAATTGAATTTGTTATCCAGCAACAAATTGTCATGGATCTTCTTAAGTAAAGGCTTGGAATTTTTTTTGTTTTTGTTTTTCAGATGAAAGTCATCGTGGCAGGTCTTTCTGGAAAAGGTCCAGTACAATGTAGTAGAGATGTCCTCATTTGCCCTGATGCCAGTCTGGAGGATGCAAAGAAGGAGGTTTGTCCTTTTTCATCAGAAATAATCCTTTAAACATCTTTCATTGTGTTTATTTTGCAGTAGTTGATTAGAGAAGTTTAATCATGGCTTGTTCATTGTTCAGAGGAAGTTTTCTATTATGTTATAAAACATTATCAGGTGTTATCTTGTTTATTACAGTGTGTAATTGGCACAAACCTTGCTCATTTTTGTGTTTTCTATCTGTATGACAACATAATCTTGTTATCTTGCCTGCTGTTCTGCTTCTTTCTTGTTTGCTACCAAAACAAAACAGGGGCCAGAGTGACAAGGATTAGCTCTTGATCTCCTGAACCTTTCTTATTTTCATAATCTTGTATTCTATTTTCAAAGGAACAGAAATAGTTACATGTTTACTTTAGGTAGAACATTTGATAAGCCCTTGATTGGAGGACAATTAAATTTATCAACATAAATTCATCCTGTTTATCACATTCTTTAACTTGGTGTGACAGTTGAAATGACAAACATTTCCAGATTTTTTGCATTGAGCTGGCTAGTGATGTTATCGGCCAAATTAATTTGGAGAAACTCATTATCCAGAATTTTGACCCTGGAGGATGACTTTTTTTAGCCACAGTAACTGAAAAAAGGAAATCTGAGGGTGCATACAGGAAATTGGGGGTACTTTTAGTTTGGGGCTGTGACTTTTGTTGAGAATATTCTTTAGTCCATGAATTTTTAAAATGTTGAAAAAGAAAAATCTTTTTTCTTTTAAAAACATGTGAATGATGGGTTACAGGGAATTTGTGTACTGATAATCGAATGCGAAGCTTCTTGATCCATTGAAAAATGAAGTGCTTAAAGCAAGAAGGAAAAGTCAGTTATGATGTCTGTTTCTTGGAGATTTTCTGCTGTGGTATGACGTGGATGATTTAGGACATTTGACTCTTGTTTTGGTAGCCGACACTATTGGGACAAAGAAGAAGAACTATGTATTTCTGATGTTTTTGTTAGATTGTTTTTAATACAGAGAAATTAGGGTCATCAAAATAATGTCTGTTGCATCTCAATACATTATATCACAGTATTCACTGTGTACTCAAGACTTTGCTAAATCGAGTTTGACATTTCACTTTCTTAGGGGATTAAAAAGAAACATTCAAAAATGCTAGTAGGCCAGATTTCTAGCTTGTAGTTTTAGCAACTTAAGTGGAATACAGTAGAGAGAGAATTGGACTTGGAGCTAGGGGGAGGCCCTCCTGAATTTGAATCCTGCTTCTTACACTTTGTAGCCATGTAACCCTGAGCGAGTCTGCCTCAGTTTCCTCATAGGTGAAATGGAGTTAATAATAGCACTTACTTCCTAAGGTGGTTATGAGGAGCAAATGAGATGACATATGTGAGACAGTTAGTGAACCTTAAAGCACTTTAAAAACGTTAGCTAACATTGTTATCTTTTGAAAATCAGCTTTTGAAGGCATTTAGGACATTAATACTTTTGATCACTTTTCTCGCAAATTCTGGTTTTTTCCGAATGTCCTTTATAGTTCACTTTAGGTCTCGCTTTTAGCGTACGAAAATGTCATTAGGATGTTTCTCTTTAATGCGCTTTCTTGTTTTTGTTTTTGTATCTTTTAGGGACCATATGATGTGATAGTCCTGCCAGGAGGTAATCTGGGTGCACAGAACTTGAGTGAGGTAAAGTCTAAAGAAAATACTCAGGAATGTTTATAGTTCATATTCTCAGTGACATTAAAGTCTTGGGAGGGAAAGTGATATGCAGAGTGTGAAACTCCCTAATAATATGGAGTGCTAAGTTGGCTTATGTCTTAAAAGTCAAAGAACATTTAAGAATAATAATTTCTTACTTTTGGACAGTGTTTCTAAAACCTCGTCTTAAGTTCTACTTGTGTTCTTTATAAAGAGAATTGATTTGTGAGTTACTGACTGCTTTATGTGTTACTTTTCTTTTGTAGAGCGCAGCTGTGAAAGCATTGCTGAAGGAACAAGAGAAAAGAAAAGGCCTCATAGCTGCCATTTGTGCAGGTCTGCCATATTTTTACCATGCTGTAAGAATGTCAGTTCTCGAAATGCTCTAGGAGTAGTCTTTCAGTTTGACAAGTTTTTTCTTGCTTTTAACAAATCATGAAATAGCTTATTAGATAACATGCCTTGTCTCTTCATTTTGTGTATGTTATGTGTGTGTTTTCTCTCTTAGATGTCAAGTCACAAAGGGCAGGGACTGTTCGACTTTTGTAGGCCCCGTACTTAGCCTAGAGCAGCACTTAGTAGTTGATTATTAAATGTTGACCAATTGATTTCTTCAGGGAGAGGGTTGGAGTTTTTTGCTTTTTTATAAGTTAGCATAGTTGTTTCCTGATTCTAGAGAATTCTTCTCCTATTCCCTTTGCCATCTTTTTTCCATGTCCTTGGCATAGGTTCTTTGAAACAGAACAATTCATATATTTGGTTGAACACAGGAAGAAGCTGTGGCACTGTGGTATTAATTAAAGCGCTTACCCCAGAGGGTGATCTCTTTTCCAAAAATTCAGTTGTCACATAGCACAAATCTGCCAGAAGTAAATTCGTTAGTTCTCTTGTATGTGACCTTTAGTTTCATGAGTCTACGTTGTAATCTTTCCAGTTTTAGTGACTTCTCATTGGAATTTTCTGATTGCTTGGAGCCACTGTTTTCTGTATATGTGCAAATGAAAGTACTATTGAAAACATTTTCTTGTTGGTACCTGACTTCATACAGTAAACCAGACTTTGAGAGTTGGCTTCCAATTCTGCCCTTGATGGTTATGATCCTGGACAAGTGGCTTTACCTTTAGGAGCCTCAGTTTCCTCCTCTGTAACATGGGGACGAAAACTGTAGTTCCAGCCTGGCAGGCTAAATGAAAGAAAGAATTCACAAGCATTTTACAAGTGTCAGATGAGGGTTAGCTGTCATTACCACCCACCGTAATGGAAACAGAGAAACTATGGCCCCTCATCTGGCAGCGGGCATTTCAGGGAGAAGAGACTACAGTTCGCCATGAGGTCTTTTCTTTGAGTGTTTTAATTTTTGTGTTGGATTTTGGAGAAATGCCTAAGAATATCTGCAAAGCTGGATTCCAAAGAATAATAGCTTCAACACAGGAAGATTAACCGTTTTAGAGACACCCGGTAATTAAGAGAAGATGAAATCCAAGTCTCACTAATACCAGATAGATGCGTTAGGATCGCTAGTTCATCTTCCCTGTTTGCCTATTTTTTGATCATTTGTATATGAACTTCTGAGATGGACTGACTACAGAGAACAAAATAAATATGGCTAGTAGGGAGTTAAAACCTGCATTAAGCGAGGAGATAGGTGGTAAGGAAGCCTCTGGCTGCCCCTAATGAGCTCAAGTCAGCAGGTCTTGGACTGCTGAAAGAGATGGCTGGTGTTCTTGTTAACTGTCAGTGATCTTTGCAAGATTATGGAGAACAGGAGAGGGGCTATGGGACTGGAGAAGGGCAGGTGATCCCATTTTCAAGAAAAAAAAAGACTAGAACTACAATACGTTTATCTAGAAAGTATTCAGATTAGAATAGGCAGAATTGTAGAAACTCCACTCAAAGCCTGGGTAGTGAGTATCTTGGCAAAGAAGTGGTTTTCACTTGATGGTCTAGACCAGCTGTTCTCAGCCTGTGGGTCGTGACCCCTTTGGGGGTCGAACGACCCTTTCACAGGGGTTGCCTAAGACCATCGGAAAACACATATTTCTGATGGTCTTAGGAACCGAGATACCACTTCTCTGTCTCCAGGCGAGTCCACCCACATGCAGATACGCCCACATACGAGTATTAAAGGTTCATAGCGGCATTAGAAAGGTTGAGAACCACTGGTGTAGATTGAAGCCCTTCACCATCCCGCTTGCCCTCCCTTTGATATCGTCCTACACATTATGAATTGTCCTCCCTAAAATGTGGACCCAGAACTGAGCACCATGCTCCAGATGTAGTGTGAGCTGAGCAGAGGGTGCAGGACTGTTATTTCCTTCACTTTGGACACTGCATCTCCTTTAAAGCAGCTAAAATTGTTTTAGCTTTCTGGGTGCTTTGTTGTACCATTGATGCATGTCAAGCTTGTATTCACCTAAAACTCCCTGGCCTTTTGGATGAACTATCTGGACATGTTTTGTTTCTCTCACTCTTATACATGTAAAATTGAGTATTTGACCTTAAGTTTAAACTATATTGCTCTCTTATTAAATTTCATCTTACTAGATTTGGCCCAGCATTCTAACCTATTGTGTTCTTTTTTTATCTCAAATCTGTCAGCCAATAGCTTTGTATAATTTGTCAGAGCATGCCTGTGTGCCTTTATTCTAGTCACTGATTAAAATGTTAGTACAAGAATAAGGGCAGATTTTGATCCCTGCGGCCTTCCACTGATCACTTCCTTGCTAACATCATTCCATTAATGATTGTTTTTTGGGCACAGCCATTTATTTAACTAGTTCTGAAAAATAAGCTGCTAAAATAAAAAAAAGTTCCTCTGCATAAAGACATTAACTGGTCAGACAGTGCAGTGCTCTTTTCCCCTCTGAGAATCAGGAAGCACTCAGAGAGATGGTTAGTGTAGAGAAAAATTGGAGCATACTCACACTCTTCTCCTAATCTTGTGTCCTTAGACATTTATTTATAAGGCATTCAGCAATGTCTTTGCATCTCAGTAATACCTTCCATTGTTCACCATCACATTGTTCTCCACCTACGTTGCCTGAATATCAACTGTGATTCCTTCATTTTACTCTTTTATCTATATTATATTTGGTCCAGTCATATGGTGTTACTAGTATTGACTAGTGATTTTATATCACACAAAAGCATTGATTTTAACTTTATTATATGTTTGCAAATGTCTCACCGACATTCACACATTTTATTAAATGCACTGTATTGAGAAGGTATCTTTATTAGGTGTGAGGGCTGTGAAGTTTGTTGAATTGTTGTCTCTTTAATGAGATATTCATTTAGATGTTAAGGCAGGCCATAAGTATGAAAGCTCACTTGCAATAAAAGTACTAAATAAAACAGGACTTGTCAAAAGGCAGCCCAGCCATAAATAGGAGTCCAGAGAGTTTGTGAAGGTGAGCCAGCAGTAGAGACTGAAGGGAGGGCATCCTCCACCTCTTAGTGCCCGCTCATCAGGGAGAAAGAAGCAAGGGAAGCAAGGGAAGGGTAGCTGGGGGCAAACTGGACCAGTGTTTCAGGAAGAGAGAGCCATCAGAAATGAGAACGAAAGCTGAGGGGTCTAGAGAAAGAGACAGCGCAGACTGCAGACTATGTTTGGGGGGATGGTCAGAACAGTGCTTGATTTGTCTAACAGCTTTCTGAGAATCGCCACGAGGTGGTGCTATGGAACTTCGCGTTACGGCCCCCTTTGTTCCCATCTGCTTTTCATTCAGTACCTCTGGTGTGCTGTGACTCCAGTTATGTTTGCAGAAAGCCCAAATTTAAAGATCACATTGATCTCTTTTCTTTCACGCTTAATCGTTCAGTTCAGCAAGCATTCACTAAGTGCCTGCCATTTGCAGGACACTGCTAGATGTTGGCTGGGTAAGATATAAAATGAAGGTAAAATCTTTTTTTCAGGCACTTTGGATTTCAGTTGTGAACTTGCATATTTGCAGAACGCTGATTTCTTTTTGAGATATTTGCATGTTGGCTAAATGGAACGAGAAAAGAGAAGTATTCCAGTGAATTTAGTAGGAAGAACTTGGAATAAATTTACTACCAATTCAAAAAATAAAACATTTTTTCTGTCCTAGTCATAGGGTCAAAGCTGATTAGAATAAGAAGGACCCTTAGAAATTATCTAGACTAACACCCTCATTTTTTAAAATGAGAGGCAGTTGACAGATGAATAGATTTCTTTTAATCTTTAAAGAGCTTTGTATATGTAATAATTGTAAATCAGGGCCTATTCTTGCAGAGAATGTAGCTACTTGGGCATTTGTTTCTTCTAAATCTGAGAGTCAGCTGGCTTTCAAGTAACTTGTAGGGTTATTATGTAGCTACTTTTTTCCCGGGAATTAGATTGAGATATGAAAGATTACATTACATTACATCACAGTAATTCACGTTTCCAGCATTTTAATGTTTGGAAAGCATTTTCTTTGCCACAACCTTTTCCTCATTTTAAAGATGAGAATCTTAACACTCTGAGACATCGGATGACTGGCCCATAAAATCACAGAGATTAATAATAGTTTAAAGTTGGGATTTTGAACCCAGGTCCAAACCCAGTGCTTTCTTTGCTACAATATCTCCTCCTTATGGACAGTTCTTCTTACTTACATTGAATGTGAATGGAATGAGAGCAAGGATGTGTCTTAGGAA
The DNA here is from genome assembly GCA_028646575.1 of Pseudocheirus occidentalis. Taxonomy (NCBI): domain Eukaryota; kingdom Metazoa; phylum Chordata; class Mammalia; order Diprotodontia; family Pseudocheiridae; genus Pseudocheirus; species Pseudocheirus occidentalis. The sequence continues at coordinate 29,804,784 of CM053596.1, read as the reverse complement.
CTTAGATCCATTGCTTGAGAAAGAAAAACCATGTCATTGTATTTATTTGGGATCCCAGACCTTAGACAGATGTAAGAAAATGTCAGAGACATTATAAAGTAGCTAGAGAAAAAAAAATTATTACATCATTTTACCCTTCCATAAAGTGCCTTAAATAGAAAATACCAAAATCAAATCTTTGTGATTCTGTGAATAACAAAAATATTGATTTCTAAATGTCCTTTCTAAAAAATGCTAACTGAATCCTAGAATTGGAAAGCACCTTAGAAGCCTAAAAGGCCAGCTCATAAATGAAACATGAAACACTCAAATAGTATCTCTGACACAAATAATTTATCCAATCTTTGTTTGAACTCCTCTAGCGGTGGGGTTCTCACTGTCTTCAGGGTTATTCTACTACATTTTTGAACAATTACATCAAGGAAGCTTTTCCTTATTTTGGCCTGAAATCAGCCTCCCTAACTTGTATCAATGGGTTTTAGCTCAGCTTTCTGGAACCATCGGAAACAAATATTAGCCTGTCATATGACAGTTCTCCAAGGCTTCTGTGATGGTCATTGTGTCTTCAACCCCCATAGGCTTCTCTTTTCAGGGTTCAGTGGCTCTAATTCTTTCTGCCTGTCTTCCTGTGGCATGGTGTAGTGTGACCCTGAGTATGTCACTGACTGTCTCCCTCAGTTTCTCTCCCTGTAAAATGGGAATAATAATAGCTCTGGCCTCCTGTAGTTGTTGTGAAGATAAGATGAGATCATATTTGCAGTGCTTTGCGTGCCTTTAAGTGCTTTATAAATGCTAGTGATGAGGATGAAGATGAAAAGAGCTGGACTTGGAGTCGTAAGAGATTTGCTTTTTGTATCCAGACACTTCAGAACTGTGACCACGGGCCAGTCTTGTGCCTCAATTGCATCACCTTGAAAATGAAGTTGATAAGAGTTGGAGTGTCCTGGAGTTGCTCTTATGGTCAGTTGAGATTGTCCATGTAAAGTGCTTTGTGAACCTTTAAGTATTCTGTCAATGCTAAGCATTATTTTTAGTCCCCTCACCTGGTGGGCCTTGGTTTCAGAGGACTTAAAAAATTCCTGTTCACGTTTTCTAGACAAGCTTTTTAATTTTTATTAATTTTAGAGGTGGTAGTATTGGTAGCATGATTCCTGTTCTAAACTTACGAATATACAAACATGGTAATAAGAAATACTATGTGTAGAGACCAGCCCAAAATGGGATTCCTGCGGATGTCAAGTTCTTTTCGATGTCATTGCAGATGTTCTGGTGCAGCTTGAATCAAGTCCCAGGCACTACAGAACTTCTTTATTGAATTTCATAACTTCTTAAGGGTCTAACTTGAAAATCTGCAAAGGAAACCCAAGTGGTTGAAAAGTACTCTCTAGCCAAACTATAATCATGCAGCCTGACAGGTATCGTTGAATTAATATTGATCTCAGAGAGACACTGCAGATGGACAGTGAACTGGGCCCAGAATTGGAAGCAAATTAGCCAGCGTGGATCTGGGAAATTGCTCATTTGTTCATCCCTGAACCAAAAGCTCACCTTTTAAATGCCAGAATTCTCTCAATCATTGGATGACTAATGGAACGTCACTCTGCACTCTGAAGAATCTCAATTGCAGTTGACCTAAAGGACAATTGGGAGACATATGGTAGGTGTGAGTGAGCTGCAGTCAATTAGCAACAGTGACTTGTATGCAAGAAACTATATACAAGATTTCCCAGAGATATATGATCTGTAAAGGAAGTGAGCCCATGGTGTGGTGAGAGCAAAGAGTAGCCTTAGTGATATGTTGAATGGGTAAGAGAGGAGGTGGAGGAGAAGACCATCTACAGGTGGGCGGATCTTTGAAGCAGGATTTAGGGGAGTACACACACCCAAAATTATGAGAGGTTCTTGGGTAAGAAAGCTGTGACAGAACATATGGTATTTTTATCGCTGCTACCAATTGTGGGTAAGGGATTCAGAAGAGAGGCAGATTTGGGAAATGAACAGCTGGTTACAAAGATGATGTCTGAAAATGGGATCAACATTTGTGGATCGTGGCTTAAAATACAGAAATGGCCTGCTCTTGGTCAGAGATGGAATGCACCTAAAAGTTGAGGCTGATAAAAATATGTTTGCTTGGAGTCTTGAAAATCGAATCAGAAGAATGACAGACTAAGAAAGGAAGAAGAGAAGAGACTGCTTGCCTTTCTTCACTAAGCTAGGTACCCCAGATTAGCAGAAATTCACAGAAGGAAATTGGGATCCGTAAAACCCATAGCCCCTGAGAGCTATAAAAATGCACCACAAAAATACGTAATGTACAGGGTGACTGACTGGGGAGTATTTGAGAGAGAGCTGTGGTTGGCACCTGACAGTGTTGAAGTCAGCCTACTTTTTACCTGTGTGAACTTGAGCGAGTCCCTTAAACAGTGCTTCAGTTTCCTGTGAAAGGATTAGCAAAGGATAGTGGAAAACTAGTTGGAAAATATGCTTCATGATTAAGAAATGAAAGAGGCCCATGGCTTGTAAACTGCTCAGAAGCTTCACACCTTTATATTCAAATACATTCTTCAAGAAGAGAATAGAAAGGCGGGGTGATCTAGGCCTGTACAATCACAGATCATTTGCTTTCTCACATAAACTTCTAGAGGAAATGGTTATCAGAGTTAGTGCCTCTAGCTCTCTTCACAATTTTTCAATCAGTAGCTTGTTTAAAATAGGTCAGGTTGAATCTGCTGTAATCATATGCAGTGTTGTCTCATCTTTCTTCTTTCTTCTAATTCGGTATTGATTCTGACCTTTGTTCTTGCCTGTCTGTGTGGTCTAACTGTACCCCAGACAGCTGATTCGGAAATGACATCCTCATTCGTAATCATTGGTTTCCTGTCAAGATGTAATCTGTGTGTGATATTGTTCAGCATTTGTTATGCTGACTGTTCAGGCATGGCACGTCTTAGTGGTCTGTAAACTTTCAGCCCTGGACAGTTTTTTTCTTATATATTTTTCATAATTCTTGGCTGTGTCTACTTTTACAGTGGAGTCACTGAATTAATATATTGACCAGATTTTTCTTTGATTTAAGATTGTTGTAGAACTTCTTTTTCCTTTGCCACAGTGGCACAAAAATACCAAGTTGCTGTTGAGTTTCAGCTCAGCAACGACTAACCTGTAAAAACCTACCTTCTCACTTTTAGGTGTATCTCAGAGATATCTTTGATGTAAAATGTGAGAAGGAAGCAAGAAGGCCTTTGCAGATTATTTTCCCCAGCAGATCACATCTTTATGTTTGCACATTTGACAGAAAAGTACAGAGAAAATATAAGGTCTTGCTGTTCTTTTATTTCAAAACCACAACACAGTGGAACAAAATGTAGTTTTAGAGGCCTCTGTCTAACAAAGTCTTTTCCCTGCATAGATTAAGATCAAGGAGAAGAGTCCATGATAGATGCAACCTCAGAGATAACTCTGTTCATTGTTCCTGATTACCAATGTTAAGTGAGACAATAAATGGACATGCTTACTTCTTAGTGGGGTTATTGCTCTTGTAGATGAAACCCTGCTCAGTTCATGTGAATCAATTTCCCATAAAGAAAGAAATCCCCTGACTGCTTCTGATTGTGGATTACATTGTATGGGGGGGCCTCCTTTAGGAGATTCAAGGCCACTTGAAAGAAATCCACCTAATAGCTTATGCACGATCATTTGGGTAGATGTAAAACTACACTTTTTCCGATTTATGATGTGCAATTAAATATGCTTTCCATTGAGCCCCTCAGTCCATAGCCTTTGACCCAGCATGTAAACTTTGAGCATTGTTCTGGGCCCAGAATGAAACAGAAGAGTAGGCTGGATTACATTTGGGAAAGTAAGCTGATGCTTTCTGTAATCATAAGCTGCTCCGGAATACAAAAACTCATCTTTTTAGTGACCCACAGAGTCCAGGTGATACACCTGGAGAGCAGCAGGAGGCTGCAGAATATTACTAACCAACTGTGACCGGCACCCAAGAAGCAGTGTGAATTAATCAGAGAGATATAAATAAGCTCAGGGGTGCTGGAGAGTTAAGGCAGCTGCCTGAATGGAGGAAGTTGGCCCATCTCCTCCGTACCTAATCTAGCAAAACCCTGAAATTCATACCGTACCAAAGAATGATCAAGAAATACAAGAAAAAACTACAATAAATTATTCCTACCCCAAAATTTCACAGAAAAAGAAAACAATAACTCCTAGACCAGTAGCAAAAGGAGCTGCCAGTAAAGTCAGTACAAACAAGGCTCACCTTCCCAGGCAACCAGAGACATATGCTCTCCAGGACTTTGGCCTAAAAGCAGCAAAACAGTGGAGGGCTTCCCCCAAGAGAGCCTTGGGGTGGTTATAAACCCCAGCAGAAACCTTGGAAGTCCAAAAGTGTGCCAGTGTACTAGAGTACTAGTATAAGTGTAGCAGGAGCCTGTGCAGGCATGGCTTGGACCAAGAACTGGCTCCACTGTCCTCAGTGCTCTTTCCTGAGATGCCAAAGAGGACCCTAAAAATCAGTGCTCTTAACGTCAGTGGTCTGGAGTAGAGGCCCACACTAGGGAGGTGGGCATTGTCACAGGAACCCAAGTGACCCAGGGCAGTACCAAGTAGGACTAGCCTCTGCACACAAAAGGCAGTGAGGTGTGGAAATTCACCCTGGTGCAGTCTCAATTCAGGAACTAAAGTTGAAGAGATAAATAAACTAAAGAAAACAACCACTATAAAAATGTATTGCAAATCTTGAGATTTCTCAAAAAAGAGGAGGGAACAATCAATTTCTTAATTGCCAGCTGGCTCAAAGTGGGGAAATAAATTTTCCACAGGGACTGCATGAATACCTAGAAGAAATGAAGCAAAAGATTTTTAAAAGTCATATCATAGCTTTTAAAGAAATAAACAGAAGAATAAGTAACTTAGAAAAGAAAGTGGCCCTTATCCAAATAGTAAATTTGCTAAGAAATTAAATGGCCCAAAGAGAAATTAATGACTTCATGAGACAGCAAGAAATGTTAGAACAAAATCAAAAAGATTGAAAAAATAGAGGAAACATAAGATTTTTTCTGTCAAAAACAATTCATCTCGGAAACAGGTCAGGGAGAATTAATTTAAGAATCATTGACCTCTCTGAAAACAAGAACTTGGACATGAATTTCAAGACATCATAAATGAAAACTTCCCATATCTATTAGAACAAGAGTGCAGAGTGAAGATACAAAGGATCCACTGTCACCTCCTGAAAGAAACTTCTAAGAAAAAGTTACAGGAAGATCAGAGCCGAAATCCAGAGTTCCCACATCAAAAGAATTCAGGCCTCCAGAAAGGAGCAAATCCAAAGTACCAGAGTCAGTCACACAAAGTCTAGAAGCATCTCGGAGCAAATCCAAAGTACCAGAATCAGAGTCACACACAGTCTAGAAGAAAAGAATTCATCTTGAAAATAGGGTATTCTGAAAGCCAAAAGATTCGGGCTTACAACCAAGAATAACTTGCCTTGCAAAGATGAGCAGTTTTCTTTCCCTGCTCCCTCCCAAAGGGGAAGAAATGAGCCTTGAATAACAGAAGATTTTGAAGCATTTGTGATGAACAGAACTCTGCTGAGCAGGAACAGTGACATGCACACAGTCTAGAGAAAGCTAGAAAAGTAAATTTATTTGAGCAGTTGGAAGAAGTTGTATGATTTTCTTGTGCTAACGTTATAACAGGGCAAAAGAAATAAGTATTACTTGGGACTCTAAAAATCTGCAAAGTATGGAGGGAAAAACAGGTCCTGGGGAGTGAGAACAGGTTCTGAGTGTTTTGTAAGAGGCCAAGGAGAAGGGCAGATAAAAAGAGGAATATACAGGGGTAGAAAGGAGAGAGAAGGGGGTGAAACTTAAACATAAAGGGGGGGCACAGGGAGTGATCTTCAAATAAACCTCACTATTATCTGAAATGGACAAAGGAGGGTTGAACACGTGTTTGGTGTAGACAGGTCAGACTCAACAAGGAACAATCAAGGATGGAGGTAGGGTAGAGTTAAAAGGGAGGGGATAGTAGAAGGCAAAATAAACTTCTTAACCCTAAAGGTATAAGGGGGTGGGGAGATTAAAAGAGAAGAACTAGAATCCTACGGATAGGGGCAGGGTTGTCCCGTTCCCCATCATTCATTGAGCAATAAGGGAACAAATTGAAGGTAGATGTAATGGAATATTACTGTGAAGAAATGCTGAAAGAGACAATGTAGAGAATCTGGAATATGAACTGATACAGAGGGAAGTCATTGTGGCTGGTGGGACAAGCACATTGTAAAGAGGACTTTTAATGAAAAACAATGTCCTTTTCCTGCCAGAGAGGCCTCCAGTTCCAGAAAGAGACAGTTGGGACATGATCGCTGTGTGGGTGCATTGTGCTTGACTGTGCTTAAATTGTTGTAAGACTGGTTTTTGTCTCTTAAAAATTGTGTGTAGATTGTGGGCAATAGCGATGCCCCAAAAAGAACCATTTAAGCATTTAAAAAATGTCTATAAGAGAACAAAAGGAAGTTAGAAGGAAACAGGACAGTTTACAGAAAGTAATTATGTTGATTAATGTAATTACATTACAGAAAGTAATGTATATTTGTTAAAAAAAAATATGAAATGCAGATTTGTGGTTTCATACTTTTTTATTCTGTTGTGTATATGGAAATGCTCTTCCTTTGGTGTTTTAAGTTTGGAATTTTAAAAAAATATATAAGAAGTATGCCCTCAGAAAAGGAGGTGGGTGGTCACATATCAAGACTGAGAGGTAGATAGCAGCTAGCCAGCTTGAATGTCGCATTCTGGCACCCATGAAATAGTAAAAGGTCACTAGTGCATAAATGAGTCCTCTGGGAAGGGCTCCTGGTGGACATGAGGGTGAGAAACAGATGGCTGGTGATGTGTTTCTGTAGACAAGGAAGCTACATTGAGATAGTGAATCCATTGGAGTCAATTTCATCATACTGAATTTGGTCCATCTTGTCATACAGATAGCTAAAAAAATGGATAGGATTGTCTTCATACAAATCAGTGCTTAGTTAACATTTTAGTCATTATATGTATTATATTTTTGTTAGATGGTGTAGTGGGTGGTAGAGTGCTGCACTTGGAAGCAGTTTGGGAAGGTCTGAGTTTGAATCCTATCTCCCACATACTGACTAGCAGTGTGACCCTGGGCAGGTCTTTGAACCTCTTTTAATCTTGGTTTCCTCATCTCTAAGAGGAGGGTAGAAGTGACACCTGTTTTGTAGGATGGTTGTAAAGATGAAGTAAGATTGTATATGTAAAGTGCTTTGCAAACTCTTAAGTGTCTATATGCATATGTGTTTGTGTAAAAATATTATAATGTTGATTAAAATGTTAGCTATAAATCTTTTGACAGATTTACTTTAAAGATCTTATCTTATATCTCATCCTAAGAAATAAACATTTTTTTTCCTTTTAAATTTTAAAAATAACTTAAGACACTATATTTTAGGCTCTAAAATTCTTTATTTTTTTTCTTCTTATTGTAAACTTAATCACCAAGAAACATTCACATTTATACAAAAAAAGGGATTGTATACAGAACCATGAATTGCAAATTGTTTTGAATTTTTTTAAAGTATTAAATATATCATGGAGTAATAAGATTGCCTCCCTTGTGTCTCTTTCTGAACTTTTTTTTGTTAATGCCTTTTTTTCCCTTTTGGAGGGTATCTCTATCACTGCTCAGTAATTAGCATCCCTGTCTATCCCTCCATTCTAACAAGTATAGTTAAAACAAAGCAACATGTTGACCTTGTCTCATGTGACGCCTTGAGTCCTTCACCTGTCTGCCCAAGAGTTGTTTCCTCCTCAGTCTTCTGAAGTCTAATTGGGCCACTGGTAATCAGAGTTGTTCTGATGTCTTTCAGTATTGTTTTCCTTTTCATGATTGTGGTCACTGTGTAAACAGTTTTTTATTATTGTTCATTGTACTCTATTATCAGTTCATACATCTTCCATTTTCTCTTAATTCATCATTTGTCATTTCTTATAGTGCAATAAATATTCCATCCAGCTATTTCCCAAATGATGAAACACCTGCATAATTTTTAGTTCTTAGACCACAAAAAAATGTTGCTATTTTGTGCATGTACATGTAAACTGCAGTGCAGCTTAGTGACATTACTGGTACAATTCTTAATTATTTTCTGGGATGGTTATATCAAGTCACAACTTTGCCAACAGTGCATTAGTCTGTCTGCCTTCCCATGGCTAGTCGAACATGGGCCGTTTTTATCTTTTGTCATCTTGGCCAGTCTGTAGAATCAAAACTTTATGTTCAAATTCTCGATCTGTGCCTTCTGAGTTTTTTGTTTTGTTTTGAAGTTTTGATATTACAGTTTCAAAAATGGTGGTTCAGCATCTGTGTTTAGTAATCCTTTAAAAACTTACCTGTTTTATAGGACCTACAGCTCTCTTGGCTCATGAAATAAGTCTTGGATGCAAAGTTACAACCCACCCACTGGCCAAAGACAAGATGATGAATGGAAGTAAGTACCATTGTAGATTTAGTGCACAAAATGTCTTCTCAGAAATTCATAATGGAGTATGCCCAGCCAGAGTCTTAAGTAATGAGTATTCTCTGGGAGTTCCTTCTGTTCAGAAATGGCTGACCTTTCTTCTTTCACCTCTGTTAATTTTTTTTATTTTTTTGAAGGCTGTAGTGGTTGTAGTATGTGGGTAAGGGATGGAGTGTTTCTGTAGTAAAATGGAAGGTAAGGAAGTGGCTGAGATGTGGGTGGAAATATGACAGGACACTTTCCTGTAGTTGGTTTTTAACAAATTTACAGCTATGTTGCAAACTAAAAATAGCTGGGCAACACTGGCTTAGAATTTTAGCTGCTTGAGTATTCAGGTTTAAACTCTGGAACCCCAAACAAAAAATTCAGAAAGGGCCCCTTTATCTTAGTTAAACTGCAGAATAAATAGATCTTTCTCAGAAACCAACCTTCTTTAGTGTGGACCCTTTGAAATTCAGGGGATTTGGGGTGGAATTTATGCCTATGGCCCAAGCCTGTTTTGTAAACATGATTTGCCCTTAGGAGAAGAAGTGTAGTGATCATATCAGAATAGTGTCAAAAATGGAGTCTCCCTTTCTCCCAGCAAAGGAGAGAGGTTGCAAGATGACTTTCTTTTCTGCTAGTTTAGCTACAATTTGTTAAAGGGAGAATTTGAAAGTTTTTAAGTTTGTGTGTTAAGTTTAAGTTGTGTTAAGTTTATTTTTGAGATAAACTGTCACCAAAAACAAATAGCATGTGGAATAAAACTCCCCCTAAATAATAACTGAGCTGTTTGTATTTTGAGGGAAAAAGAAAAATAGTGACAGAAATTTAAAGAATCACGAAGCTTTGTTTTCTTTGTATCCTTTTCCGAAAATGTGCTGCTACAGTGGGGTGGGGAACAGTGCTCAGCAGTGTTCATCTGATAATATCCTTGGGATAAGATCCCTGGATTCGGTCTTTTTTTTCCCCCAATTTTTTAACATTTTTATTTAAAGTTTTGAGTTCCAAATTCTATCCCTCCCTTCCCTCCCCCCTCCCTGAGACATTAAGCAATCAGATACGCATTATACATGTGCAGTTATGTAAAACGTTTCCATGTCAGTCATTTTGTACAAGATAAGTGGAATAAAAGAAAAAAAATCAAAGAAAGGGAAAAAATAGCATGCTTCAGTCTGTATTCAATTAATATCTATTCCTTGGATTAGTTCTTAATAAGATTCCCTTATAAACTTATCATGTCAGGGTGCAAAAGATAGAAATGCTGTCAGAAAGGACTTTAATGATTTGTTACTTTATTAGCGTGGGAGCCCCAGCCCAAATGCAGGGTACAGTCCCTTTATGTTTGAGAAGTGCTTTGGGTACCCAGTATGGATTCTCCCTCTCCAGACATAGCAAGGCAGGTCCTCGGGATAGGCCTGGTTTTGTCACCAGCCCACACTTGAAGTGCTCCTGGTCTAGTAGAACCTGCCCAAGCTTGGGCTGTCCTGGCACAGCCTTTGAGAATCAGGGTCTCTTCCAGGACACGCCTTAGGAGGCATCGGAGGAGAACCTTTGTGGATGAAGGTGGATCATGGTTGCCCCAAATTTATAATGATCTAAACTAATTTGGCATGCATGTGATTAGTCAAATTAGGGATTAATCAAATACATGCTAAATTCTATTTCTTTAGATTTATCACCAGATATTAATAGGGAATTTGGTCTTAATTTTAAAACCAAGTTTCCTGTTACCCAGTGTTGACTCTAGAGAAATAGAATTTAGATTGCATTTAATTTGTTCATAATATTACTAATCACACGCATGCCAAGTTATTCTTACAACTTGCTCTTAAAACATTAAATGTCTTTTAAAAAATATGGAAAGTTTAAAAAAAAATGAGCAGTTGGAGCTTGGTTGTTTAGCATTGAGGGGTGGAGTTGTTTTATTTTTGTTGTTTTGTTTGGGTTTTTTTTAGGCCTCATTTGGTTAGTAACTTGCTGCTAGCAAAGTAATAGCTTCTCTTGCCTTCTTAGGCTACCCAGGGTTTTTGGGTTATGCAGACTCACAGCTCAAGAAGCTGATTTCTAGTTTTCTATGTCAAACTCTTTGTGGTTTTTTTCCTTTTCTTCTTTTTTTTTTTTTTATGAGAGGGTAAGGTAGGGCAATTGGGGTTAAGTGGTCACACAGCTAGTAAGTGTTAAGTGTCTGAGGCTGAATTTGAATTCGGGGCCTCTTGACTCCAGGGCCGGTGCTCTATTTGCTGTGCCACCTCGCCACCCCTCAAACTCTTTGTTTACCTGTGTTGCTAATGTCACTAATGAAATTGAGGAATTATTAATACAGTTTTTATTCTTAGTTTATTGCTTTTTCTTTCCAAGAGTGAATTTTAAGAAATTTCAAATTGCTTCAGAAATTTTGAACTTTATTATTTTAATGGGTATTTTTATGTTAAGGTAATGAGAAATAACTCTTGCTTACAGTTGTTAATTCTGTTTTGACAAAGTTGAGGAACATAAAACTTGTATTTTATTTCTAAGGTTCTTTAAAATATAATGTATACTGTATAACTTTACAAATGTTTAGGAGGGTAAAGCGTAATAATGCTTATTTATTTAAATTCACATAAAGTTATTCAACTCCATTGGCCTCCAGGATCAAATGTAAAATCCTTTGTGTGACTTTTAAAGCCCTCCATAAGGTGGCCCCTTCCTGCCTTTCCAGCCTTCTCCGCCCCCTCCACTGTGACTCGGGCCTCCTGCCTGCTCCTCACACATGCCCTCCACCTCCCTCCACCTGGCCTGCATGCTCTCCCTCCTACTCCTCTCTGCTTCCTGGCTTCCTTCAAGTGCCAGCTTTCAGCTGACCATCTCCAAGAAACCTGTCCCAGTGCTCCTCAGTCTCAGGACCTTCCCTCGGAGGCTGCCTCTGTTTTACTCTGTGTATGTCCTGTTTGTACAGAACGGTTTCTTGTTGTCAGATGGTGGGTAAGCTTCTGGAGAGCTGCTGTTGGCTCATTTTTCTTTGTATCTCCAGTGCTCCGTCCAGAGCCTGGCATACAGTAGGCACTTCATAAGTGCTTGTTAAGTAGTGTGCTCTGCATTTCCAAGAGTGACTAATTGGGGAGAGTTTAAAAGAAGAAGCAACACCAAAGACACCAGTGCTCTAGGAGATAGTTTTGCAGTGTATGATATTTATTTTGGGAAAGGGGGCTTGCTGAAATTTCTGAGTATGCATGGTTTTTACCTCCCAACACCTCCCTATCCTAACATCTCCAACACTTTAGAGACTCTGTGGCCCCATTTGTCAGGCACATCTGCCTTGTCCTGGAATTAAGCGTGGGAATTAAAATTTGATTTTACACAATTTGGACTTTAACCAGTAGTGGGAAAGAATGATTAATGATTATTTATGATTTTTTAAAACTACACCATTTTGAAACAAGTCAGTACTATTGAGAACATAGTATTGTACAATTAATTAATTAAACACACGTTGAAGAAACATTAAGTTGTTCAGTCCTATGCAAGGCACTAACAATAGACGCTGTGGAGAGCCCAAGTAAGAAATCTCTGATTTTGTGGCGCTTACAGTTCCATAGGGCAGAGAAGATGAGAGGAGTATAAGGAGAAATGCAGGAAAAGGTGCAGAGGAAGAAGAAATCATGTCCTGCACATGGGAAACTGGGAAGCTTCAAAGAGGGGATGGCATTTGGTTTGGGTTTTGAAAGATGATGGCAAAAGGGCATTCCAGGCAGAGAATAGAATGAGCCCTTATCCACAGCGGTGAGAAATGTGCTAAAAGGACAACGGCTTTGTTAGTTCCTGCTTCCCACCTCTTCCCTCACTCATCCTTCCTGCCTATCCTGCTGGCTGCTAGAATCTGTTCCCAGCTCAAAACTCTACAGTGTCTCCCTAACTGCCTTCAAAATAAAATAGAACCTCCTAAGTTTGGCCTTGAAAGCCCTCTCCACTTTGACCTCAGACTACTTTTCCAACCCAGTTTCATATATTTCTGTTCATGTACTTAAGTTCCAACCAAAACTGGCCCCCAAATCAACATTCCATATCTGGCCTCTGAGCATTTTCCTCCCTTGTGGCATCTCCTTCCTTATCTCTCCTTCTTAGAACGATTATAGTCCTTGAAGGGTCAGCTCAGATAGTCCCTACTTATCATAATATTTACTGATGTTCTCTCTTTCCCCAAATTACTTTGTTTTTTTAACTTACCTTGCATCCAGGTTGAATTCCCAGTAGAGTATATGCTCCTTAAATGCAAGGATTAGTTATATTTCCTTTATACCCATTAGAGTCCCTGTACGTAGGAGGCCTCCGTATATAGTCAGTGGATTTAACCGACTGTTTGTAGAGGACAATTTCCATTTAGACTTCATTTCCTCATTTATGATGAGCAGTGGTTTGGGGGCTGGTCTTTGGTTATGTTTCTTTTGGAGTGTTATATGTCTCTTCCCTTCCCCAGACCTGTATCTTCTATTTCTTTACTCTCTTCCCACGTTACTTAGTCTTCTGAAGGCTATAGGTGTTAAGTAAATAACCTTGGCTGACACTGGGGTTTTGTTCAGAATTTATAAGAAACCCTCGCTACTAGAACAATGAATAGAGCAGGCTGGTACTCATTGTCAGTTGTGGCATTCTGAGTGATCTGACTGACCACCCGTGTCCTGTCCTGTCTCTACTTTCCATTTAAAGACCGTTACACCTACTCAGAGAATCGTGTGGAGAAGGATGGCAGCATTCTCACGAGCCGGGGTCCTGGAACCAGCTTTGAGTTTGGGCTTGCGATTATCGAGGAACTGATGGGAAAAGAAGTAGCCGATCAAGTGAAGGGTCCGCTTGTTCTTAAAGATTAGAGCAAAAAGCTTTGTTGATTAATAAGCTTAATAGTTCCCTAGAAATTACTAATATTTAAATTTTTTTTAAAGTATGAAAAGCAGCGTAACATCATTCAAAGTCTGATTGTTCTCCAGGATCACATATGTATACCAATTGCTTTTCATTGAGTTCGAATTAGAGGAAACCTTAGAAAAATGTCTCCCTGTTTGATAATGTGACTGCAGTGGAAGCTGCCTGAGAGACGGCAGACAGCTGGATGCAAATGTGGCTGTTGCTAAGTCTCACTCTTTCCTGTTCACACATTTCTGAACTTTGTTGGCCAAATAAAATGCAACATTTGGGAAATAATTAGTTGTTGTTTTGGTTTTGTGAAATGTGGAGCCTGTTTATAGCAAGCTTGCCTTTCCACTTCATGGCATTCTTTCGCAGATGCAAAATCTGGCAATTGAAATATTCACTAGCAAGCATATTTTTCACATAAAAGTTGACTGATGCGAGTAAAGCATAAGTTTAGATACTTGAATAATGAAACATTTTGTTATAAAACAAAGGACTTTAAAGGATTTTTGATTCAATTTTCAGTCAGTAGCTGGAAAAAGTTATCTATAAAAATACTCCTCTGTGGAATATGTGCATTTCAGCATCATTGTACATTTTTGTAAAACAAATTGTGTTTTTCCATTATTTTGTATTTGAACGTTAGACTCTTCTCTACCCCCTCCTCCCACATCAATTCCTTTAATTCTCTTCCGTTTGGATTGAAACCTTTTGATGAAAAAAGGGGTTAAGGTGGGGACCAAATTATGGTGTGATCTATATTACCACACCAAGGATTCTTCTTAGAGCTTTGGGGTTTCTTTCATGCAAATAAGTATATTTGCTTCTCTACAACCCAACCCCATCTCCCACTTTCTCTACCAAATTAAAATGAATATTTCATTTCTGTCTGCTGTCATATATAGGTTATAGATGGTATCTGTGGTGCAAATGCCCATGTTGGGGGGGAAAAAAAGTATTGAGCTTTGAAATTTGAAGGCATCATAATTCAAAAATGAAAGATTATCAATAAGGAAATAGAAATTAGGTTTTTTGCTGATGTAAGTCACAGAATTTCATAAATAATTTATTATCAAACTTTTATAAAGTACCCTCAATATTGATACCCTGTACTAAACCTAAAACCACGTTGTGGTAAATGGCAGTTTCTGGTTTGAGTGGAGCTATTCACTGAGGTAACATATCTGCTCTAACCAGAGACAAAACATTGGAGAGAATGGGATAGAAAAGAGAAATGAAGGTATGTGTACCAAAGAAAGAAAATTAATCCTTTGAATGTTTGTCCCCTAAAGGCTATCAGGTAAGGTCTTGGGAGATGGCTCTTTTGGAAAACAGAATTTCAAAGAGTTGTCACTTCCCAGACTAATGTTTGTTTTTCTCCAAAGTCAATCTACATTTTTCTAGTAATTATCCCAAAACCTGCAACCCTGTGATCTTAGCTGAGGTTCCTAGTCTGGCACAAGAGGAATCTTCTTTCTTCTCCCCCCTCCTGCCCTGGATCCCTTGGGCAGTGTGTTCTTTCTCAGAATAAGGCTTTTAAACATGTAAAATAAAACATGTAAGGCTGTGAGGGAAGCTATTTATACTGAAATAGTTATTAATCTTTTAAAAGCTCACATTCCTAACTTCCCTCCCCACAGCCCCAGAATGGATCAGTAGGAGCTCTTAGGACATCTACAGATACCATTTGGACATCTTCCATGCCGTCAGCAAACACTTTGGAAACATTCATCTCCCTAGTTTCTCTCTCACTTTATAGTCAGTCAGATGATTGTAGAACAAAGTTACTGGCTTTTCCAAGGAATAAAATACATGTTAAGTATTTTAGTTATATTCCTTGTATGATTTTTACACATATATGGGAGAATTGTCAAAGGGATACTCTTCAAGTGTGGCATTTAGCTCTGCTCAGTCGAGTTTTTGGTTTGCTTTTTAAATAATCAACAATCAATAAGGTCGGGGGGCGGCTAGGTGGCGCAGTCAATAGAGCACCGGCCCTGGAGTCAGGAGTACCTGAGTTCAAATCCGGCCTCAGACACTTAACACAAAAAAACTAGCCGTGTGACCTTGGGCAAGTCACTTAACCCCAACTGCCGTCCAAAAAGCAAAAAAAAACAAAAAACAAAAAAAAAACAATAAGGTCAGAAGGATTTTTATTCCCTCTTCCTTTAAAAGTCAATTGTGTGACTATAGCGTCTGCTGTGGAATATTATATAGAATGTCAATCCCCGAGTCCAGAGGATT
>CM053596.1:29744923-29788614 GCA_028646575.1 Pseudocheirus occidentalis | reverse complement strand
CTGAGTTGGATTTGAACTCAGGTCCTCCTATTGGGAGAGAGGGAAGAAGAGGGAGAGAGAGAGAGAGAGAGGAGGGGAGAGAGAGGGAGGGAGAGGAGACTGAAAAAAAGCAGAGACAGGTGTATATAGATATGTAGACAGATAGATGGATGGAGAGAGAAATAGAGATAGATAGATATGTCTATCTAAATATCTATCTAATATGTCTATATATCTAAAAATTAGATATGTGTGTATACACACACATATTTTAATTGATTTCCTTTGTACTCCTCTATATTTTCTGCATCTGAGGAGTACAGAGGCTTCCCCAGACACTGCCAGAGGGGTCCATGACCTCCCCAAAAGGTGAAGATGTTCTACAAGAGGTACCACACGTAAGAAAAATCAGATATTTTTCAGGTAGAAATAAGTGATCCCCGGTGTGACTAGGGGCACGGTGAATAGAGCACCAGTCTTGGAGTTAGGAGGACCTGAGTTCAAATCTGGCCTCAGACACTTAACACTTTGCTAGCCTGTGACTTTGCCCTGCCTTTCCCTCTCCAAAAAGCAAAAAAAATAAAAATAAAAATAAAATCTCTTTAGAAATAAGTGATCCTGGGGTACTGGGATAACAGGCAGTACTAGCAAGTATAGAACTACCCCCCTTTTAAAATTAAGCTACCACTAGTTTTAGTGCACGGTGATATATAAGTAATAGAGCCACGTTTTATATGCAACTCCGGGTGTGGCATTTCTGTATGATTCAGACAGAATAATATGAGTTTGTATAGATGGAAATGGGCATTTGGGTGGAGATTAAGCAAGGACAGAATTATAATGCAGGATGGGTGGAGGGTAACACCTCTTTTTACGTAGACAAAGGCTATTCACAAGGTCCATATTCAGAATGCTATGGATTTATTTGGCTATATTACTACGTGCAGGACCTGTAATCTTAAAAGTCATATGCTGTTTCCAGAAAAAAAAAAATTACATCACAGTAAGAATTGCCAGCCAACCAAACAGGCTGAGAGCTGCGTTGTTCAAAACAGAAGTTTGTTTTCTAGAGAGCAAGGTAAGCAAATGTCGTGTCCCCCAGATGCCTGTAACTAAGTGGAAGGCGTAAATCTGACCCGTTTGTTATCATTTCTGTTTGTGGGGTCTTGATAAAAGAGCAGGAGTTGAACTAGCATCACTGCTGTTCAGTCATTTTCAGTTGTGACCCCGTTTGGGGTTTTCTTGGCCAAGATACTGGAGTGGTTTGCCATTTCCTTCTCCAGCTCATTTTGCAGATGAGGAAACTGAGGCAAACAGGGTGAAGTGACTTACCCAGGGTCACAGAGTTAGTGTGTGAGGCCAGATTTGAACTCAGAAAGATGAGTCTTCCTTTCTCTAGGCTCAGCGCTCTATTTACCGCACCTCCTAACTGCCTTAATAGAAGACATTAAATGCAATTTTTTTTAAAAAAGATTTTTGGCCCTCGTCCTCAAGTCCTTTGGTTAATAGGATCAATAATCGTGACCCTCCACGATCACCGCAGTGACAAATTTCTTTGAGAAGTTGATTTTGGGGTTCTAAGACCAAGTGTGTCCATAGCAATTAACCACAAGGTGAGGAATCTAAAACTTTGTTGCTGGGTTAAAGACTCTGCAAACAATTCAAGCCAAAAGTTTCACTAAAATCCCTAACCAAAGGCAGCCTAGAGAGAAACAAAATTCATGGTAGATTAGGGAAAAATAAGATGTAGAATCTATCATTTTGTCCCTTTGCATCTCATACATGAAGACGAGTCAGGCAGGACAGTCAGTAAACATTTACTAAGCACCTACTATGGACCGGGCACCTTGCTAAGTGCTGGGGCCACAAAGAAAGACAAAAGACAATCCCTGCCCTCAAGGAGGAGCTTACATTCTAACAGCTTGGGGGTGGGGGGGTGGGAAGAGGGGGCAGGAGGCGGACACAGCCAACAAGCCGTATACAGGATAAATAGGAAGCGATTATGCTCGGAGGGAAAACACTGGGAAGGGAGCAGAAGGCCAGATTTTAGTTGGGACTTGAAGGAAGCCTGGTGGAAGGAAGTAGTCGGAGAAGAGAGCCAGGGGAAATGCCCTGAGCCAAGAGGTGAGGGATCTGGTCTGTGGAACAGCCAGGAGGCCAGTGTTGCCGGACCCAGAGGGTTTGTGTCAGGGAGTGGAGTGTGAGAAGGCTGGAAAGGTCGTGAAGGGCTTTGAATGCCGGAAACAGAGGATTTTGTTGTTCTGGGAAGTAATAGTGAGCCAAGGGAGTTTGTGAGGATATGCAGTAAGTTAACAGTTTTGGAAAAGAGAATAAGCTTAAACTGGACCTGTGATTTCATGTAAACAGGGAAATCCCAAGTGAGGGAACTCCCTTTCTCGTTCCAGGTCAGTGGCAGTCTTTTCGAATTGGTCAGAGAGCATTGTTAAGTTAAGTGACTGGCCTAAGGTCACAAAGTCAGTCTTGTGTCAGAGGCAGGTCTTCCAGGCTCCAAAGTCAGCCATGGCTTTATAGCATTCTAGCTTTCCAATTTAGAACAGACTAAGAGGCAAAAATTAGATCACTTCATGAAGAAAATATGAATAACTATTGAAGTATAAGCAGGAATAGGCGAAGCGGCACACTTTGTGTCATCACTTATCAAGTCAAAATTAGGCAGGAATAGCTGTAAACCTCACATTGCAGGGCAGCTAAGTGAGCGCCCTGCTACACTTACTAGCTGGGTGACCCTGGGCAAGTCATTTTAATCCTCTGCCTCAGTTTCCTGAAAGTGGCAAACCACTCCAGTGTCTTTCTCAAGAAAACCCCAAACACAGTCACAGAGAGTCAGAAACAACTGAAAACAGCTAAATAATTTTTAAAAAATCAAAAATGCAAACTAAACCTGACTTAAGAAAAAATCCAGACATCCATCTCTGCAGTGCTTAGCACATGGCTGGTGTTAAATAAATGCTTGTCAACTTGTCTGTCTCCGCCCTTGCTGTTATTTCTTGTACTTCATAAAATCCATTGTGGAACCTTGGGAAAAAATTTTTTTAATATAAGTCTGTTATAAGAGTCATGCTTTTCTTGGAACTTGATATAATTTGTATAAAAATGATTCACTTGACTTAGGAGTTGTTTACCCCCCTGGGGGTAACTTCGCATCTGTAAGGAGAACTGAGCCAATCTACAGTTCTTGGACCATGTGAGTCCATGCTACCTGAGTTCTTCTAAACATTCAGACGTGTAATTAGAGGCCCTTGTGTGAGGATGACGTGGCACATTGACAAGTCTTATCATGTGTCTGACGGAGGTGCCGTGCCTGAGCCCAGTTCCCTCCGCAGCAAGCAGGGAATACCCTGGAGCTTACTGGATGGCATTAACCCATGGGAGGTGCTGTCAGCTTAGCATCTGATCTGCCTGCGACTCTTATCAATTATCAATCAGAGACAGCTTGTACAAGGACACCAGTTCCCCCAAGAACATTCCGGATAGTCAGGAATTCAAAACATACAGAGTGCATCTTCCTTGTGCACACCCGGAGGAAGGAAGGGTTCTGGGTTTTCTAGAGACAGTGTGGAAAGAGCCCAGACTTCCAGAAGCAGCACCCAGTTGCCTATAGTCAAAGGCAAACTTAAGACCTGTGAATACTGTGTGTGATGGAAGGTACCTAAGTAAGTATACGCAGTAACTGATGGACATGTAGGGACTCCAAGATCTTAATTTCTGGTGGTGGCTGCCACCCCTGCGAATAATGGCCCAGAGTTCAGTGAATTGACACTGAATTGTTAGATACGTTGTTGTTACACAATCTAGACAGCATCGATCTAATGTTTTTGCTGGGGGAAGTAGGAGAGAATCCTAAGGAGAAACTAGCTTCATAGACGAACTAGGTTTTCCTCTTAGCAGTCGGGCTTTCTAAAATTTGCTGTCCTGTTAGGTTTACTTGAAGGTCGCTAACAAAGTGTCCAGAAGAGGAAGAGCTAGGAGAAAGCCAGCTCACTCTATACAGCACCTCCTGTGTGCTAAACTATTTATAATTATCTGATCCCCACAACAACCCTGTGGGATGGGTAGTATGATTCTCATTTTACAGATGATAATAATAATCTGATATTTATATAGCACCTACTACGTGCCAATTTATTTGTATTACCTCAATTGATCCTCACTACAACCTTGGGAGAGAGGTAGCACTATTATCCTATTTTTTTGGAGGTAAAGTGACTTGCCCAGGGTCACACAGCTAAAACGTGCATGAGGCTGAATTTGAACTTGGGTCTTCCTGACTCCAGGTCCGGAGCCCAGTAGCATGCCTTTAGAACAAACTCATTTCCTGCTTCCATGTGGAAAAAGGTGACAGTTACTTGGCTCCTGTACTAACAAGGATTTCTTTGCACAGATAAGGTGAAGGAAGGTTGGTGCTTGCTTCAGTATGCTGTTCCGTACCAGAATCTTGGTGGTCCACAAATGGCCGGCACAAGCAAAGCCTGGTACAAAAATGGGCGGGCTAGCTCCCACTCTTTTCTTTAACAACCAAATTTCATCAGACATGCCCAAGTCATGTTATTTCACTTTGCCCAAAAGTAGTTAGGAACTGAAAAGAGCTTTGAACTATCCAAGTACAAACACATTTTAAAAAACTGGTTGCCCACTCTTCCTCGCCCTGCCCACCCACACACACTCAAAACAGACCCCTTTGAAAATTTTATGGTTGTGTTTGGAAAAACACTCCTAGACCAGAGGGGACAAAACATTCCTGCCAAGCTTCCCGTGGGGAAACAGCCAAGAGAAGGGCACAGGGCCCACATCAGGACAAGCACCTCTACAAACACGATGCTTTGGTTTGGGGGTCGGTTGTCAGTCTACCCTTGGCCTTTTGGGTTGCATTCTCCACATGACTCATTTCCCAGAGACATGAAGCCTCGGGCGACAGGGGCGGGGATGCCAAGGCCTTAAAAGAACACTGTCTGGCTAGTTCATGAAGCTTGATTATTTCCATATTGTCTTCACCCATTAGATGTAAGCTTCTAGAGGGCAGGGACAGGTCTTTTTTCTTTCTGTATCTCTGGCACCTAGCATAAACTTGGCACTTAAAAATGTTAACTGAGTGATTGATGATGCTGACATATATGCACAATTTTGCTATCAAATGCTTTTTTTTTCCCCTTTTCCAGTTGACATTTAGTCTGGGCATAGAATGCACACCACCAGTTCATTCCACTTTATGTTTGCCCATTACCAGTCAATTTCCACCATTTATCAGTTGTGTCCAGCACCTTAGAAATGTTAGCATCCAAACAAAAGCTACATTTTAAGAAACGAAGAGAAAGCAAGGTGCCAATAGCAAAATTGGAGCCCAGGGGGGGAAGAAAAAAGTTGGCTTTGGAATCAAGACCTGGGTTCAAATTCCAGCTTTCTGGGATTCCTATTTCTCACCTGACCTTAGGCAAGTTACTTGTCTAGATTCCCACTGATAGTTCAGGGCTTTTGCAACTAAAAATAATGAAATGTCCTGATAAAATTTTAAAAGCCAAATTAGAATTTAGAAAAAATATTTTGGGGTTTTTTTTTGTTTTGGAGGGCAATTGGGGTTAAGTGACTTGCTAGTCACACGGTCACATGGCTAGTTCTGTGTTAAGTGTCTGAGGCTGAATTTAAACTCAAGTCCTCCTGACTTCAGGGCTGGTGCTCTATTCACTGAGCCACCTGGCCGCCCCAGAAAAAATATTTTGAACCAAAATCAGCCCCTATGTCCAGCTTTTATATACAGGTACATAGAACCTGTACGCTTTTAAGTAAACTACCAATTGCTTTTCAGTTAGGACCTTGAACCTAAAACAAGGACCCAGAACTTTAAGCAGTCTATTATGTTAAGTGCCAAGGTAACAGTCCCTTTCCTCCCACGACTAGAAAGCGAGCTAACTTAATTTTCTCATATATATTTTAACTAGGACTTGCTTTGAGAGACAGAATTTTATCATGCAGTCATGGAGATAAAACAGCAAATGATTAACACCTAGAAGTGAGCTGCAAAATTTCCATCAAAATATCTGATTTAAATCTTAACACTCTGATACAAAGGATGGACAGCTCATACTGTTTTATTGCAGAATAAAAATGGATCTTAACTTTCAAATGTCACCCAGTTTAGGTCATTTTAGAAGTCGAGTATGAAAGCATCTGTAACTGTAGCTAATGAGAATTCCCTTAAATATGCATAACCCAGAATACTTTTCACAGAACCCTTTCAAGTACTTTTTTTGGTCTGGTAAAGGCATGTGGGTATTACCCTGATTTTGCTGAAAAGGAACCAGCCTCAAGGATTTACCTGAGATTATTGGTGACTTAGCTGAGATAATGAGTGAGGTACCTCGGAGTAAAAGACCCAGGTCTCCTGACAGCAAGACTGCCTACAACTAGTCCTCAAAATAGCCCTCCCACATAGCACAGAGTTGGTCAAGAGGGCAAAAGGGCAATTGATTAATCTGGAAAGACGTCCTTGAAACCAATTCTGAGGGACCATAAAAGACAGGCTGGCAGTTTATTAGGAAAAGATTGCAAATTTAAGAACAAGGAAAAATGCATGAGAAAGGAAGCAGGGTTTAATAAGGAGGCAGATTGGGCAGTAGTAGTCTTGGTCAAAGTACAAAGATGGATAGATAGGAGAGATGTAGGTCAAAGAACCTCTGGAAAACTCTGAAGATAAGGAGAAAGTTTCTTTCTATGTTATACTTAAAAGTAGAAATCAGTGAAATCAGAAAATGGCTGAGTAGCAGGATTTCACTGATAAGAGAACCCAGCAATGACTGCAGAAGAAGGTAAAAAGACTACATTATAATGTACCATGTGATTCTGGATAAAGGGCAATAGACTCTTAAGAACAGAATTACTTTCAAGTTCTTTTGGAAGTTTGGGGACCTAATCAGTCTTCACTGATCCTGCCTGGTAAGGGGCAAACCTTATCTCCCAAGGTTCCACCACCATCTGTTTCCCTGGAGCTAAATGTGGACTCTTGCTGGGAGTTAAACTCTAGAGAAAACCTTCCTAGGACATTCACCTTGTTAACAGCTTAAGACAGAGACATTGGAAGTGCTTCAAGTTAGCTGTAACTATTGACAACACAAGGTTAAGTGTCAAAGGTGAATACAACATTCAGGCTAGCTCCTCTAGGAGTTTCTACGGTTCTTTCCCATTACTACCTCTCCAAGTGTCACCCCACAGATGTAAAAATAGATCAAAATTTACATGAGAAAGTTCAGATAACCTGGAAACAAGAAACATGACGAATGGTGTCATAAATAAGTATTATAACTTTATTAAAATGAAAAGACATATTATTCAAAATAATGCAACAAAATGAATAAAATCCTTTGTCCAATACTGTACACATGATGCAGAAATCAGTGCATTTTCTATCGCATGTTTTCACCTTCATTTAGTCTGTACTAAAATATAATAAGCTTTAAATAGCTCAGATATCATTCAGCAGTTTAAACTGTAAACAGCTTGTTTTTACTGTTAGGAGAACTTCGTGAGCACCTTTCCTTCTGTGCTTCTCCAGAGAGCATAAATACACTGAAAGCATGGGTGCAGACTTGGAAGCAGTGAATCAGATCTTCTGCTCAGGGTTTTTACTGTCAAGGGTGGAAAAGAGGACAAGGAGACCCCTTGTATTAAGACAAACTGTGCTGTTGGTCAGTGGAAGCGTTTCACTTAAAAAAGCAAAAGCTACCTCCAGAAAATACTGAATAGAAACCAGCAACACAAGGCCAGCTTGTGTTGTATTTCCGGTTATAATACAGTCTGAAGTTTAAAAACAAAAACAAAAACAAAAACAAAAAACAAAAAAACCCACCCACCCATAAATGAGAAGAGATTCCAGATCTTAGTCACTGTTTCATTATTGGCTATTAAGAGACAGTGTGAACACCTTGGTGCCTTTCCATAAGGGAGAGGCTAATGCATCCTTCTGTCTTGGGGAAGAGAAATTGGCATTTTGTTTGTTTGTTTGTAATGTGCTGTTTTAGCGGGTAAAAAGAACTTAGAAGGCACCATGAAGAAAAAAAACTCTCATTCTATGTGACTGTGACCTACTCACTTTGCTGTCTTCTTTTTTCCCAAGTGTGAGATATGGAAAGGTAACTTCATGTTTCTCAAATGAGGTTTTAGAAGAAGCCAATCAAACTTTGCAATGATTTTTTAAATGGTCAAGGTCATCCCAGCCCATGCTCCTTGTTAATGCAGGCCCAGGTTTTTGTGGAAAAGTCAAACTCAAAAAAAAAAAAAAAAATGAAAAGTCAAAGCCCCCGACCCCACTAAAACAGAACCTTCTGTGGTTCTGAATGAAACAATACTGTCCTTTTACCTGTTCAATTTTCAGTCTGGCAGCACAGTCTCATTTCTCCAGCTTGAATTTTTTTTATTACTCTGAATATATATATATATTACTCTAAGATAGTAACTAACTGGTTAACCTGTAACTATGGTTATACCACAAGTTCCTATATAGATATATATAGATATATATATAGATATATATAGAGAGATATGTTTCCCCTCCCCCCAACATCACATCTTTAAATTATATAGACTTGAATAGAAAGACTTTTCTCCAAAAGAAAATTGTGGGATACTCATAACAACACCTTACAGTTGATTTACCACTTTCTCTTCAAGACAGAGAGACTTTAGCTGTTTACTTTGCCATGAGACCTTCGGCAGACCTCACCGGAACCAAGGATGCCACAGAGAGCTCATTTGGCTTGCTCTGTGCTGTTGCTGAATGATATTCCCAGAGTTTAGGGAGAAACCACATAGGATAAATGCTTGCGTTTCCCCTGGCCCTCAAGGTCCACTTTAGCTCTGGAGTCCAGTTTTTCGGTCACTGCAGCTGTCCGGCAGTCACTGGACGGTGGCTGAATGGGGGCACCTGCAGCACTGGTTTCTTCTGTTTCCCTAAAGAATTTCTCGTATTTGTCCAGATATGGCGGCCTCTCAGGTAGCAGGTAATAATGTGTTGAACTCACCTTCTTTCCATTTTCAATGATGGGCAGAATGCAAGGACCCTTGCTAGCAGACCCTTCACTGTTCTGTCTTTGCAAAGCTTTACTGCTGACGTATTTGGGATCAGGGGCAAAGCTCTGTGTAGGGGGCATGACCCCATTGAGGTAAGACGGAAGGCTTTTAGGACTTGGTGTGCGGGAGTTACTCCGTGATAAAGGTTCTCTCGGAGGCACTTTGGGAGGCCTGTCTTCATCGCTATATGTGCTGGAAGTAACTTCTGCTGACCACCTTCTATAATCTGGCTTCACTGGCCTGGGAGGTATGGGAACCCTGGGGGGGACTTCTGGTTTATCTTCATCTGAATTAGGAGAAGCTCGATGTAAGTGGCTGGACAGCCTTGAGGCTGGCTTGTTAAAGGATCCAGCTGGTCCTGAGTGGGACCTTCGTAATTTCCGGTGGGATTGCTGAAGAACAGGAGTTGAGTTTTGTACGTTTTCATTTTGGTCAGATGTTGGCCTCCCATCTTCTGTAGCTGGGGCATCAAAATAGGCATAATTGATCTGCCCGCACCCACGGAAGCTCCGTCTGCCTGGAACCCCATATTTAAAGACAGAAAGTGAACAGTCTTCTAAGAGGAAGTCTGTGTCTGAACTCGTTATAAATTCCACCTCGCAGTCTGTGTCATCTGGAGAAAAGTCCTCCGAGATAGGCAAGGGGGGAAGGGGCCTCGAACCCCGCTCACCAGAAGTCACTGCAGAAAACAGAGAAGGCCCATTTTTCACAGGTGTGAGTGGGGGACTCCTAGAAGCAGCACAGACCCCATTCACAGAGAGTTTCTTAACACCACAAACAACCTGGTCCTCTTCATTCTTTCCAAAGTGTTCACTGGGGGATAGAATGAGAGGCGGCAAGGCAGACTTCATCTGAGATGGAGTCCGGAAACAGTTTTCGGCAAAGCAATGGCCATTCACTGGGACAGGTTTTGAAATGTGCCCTAGAATAAATAGGAGATGTTAATACAAGATCTTGTTTTCCCACTGTGTGTGGTGGAGCCTCAGCTATCTACACCTTGGGCAGCTCTCTGCCTAACCAAACACCTCTATTAGTGAAATACTTTCCTGGTGTAACCCTGAGAACACTCAGTCAACGCTGGGTGTAATTAGAGAACAGAAGATTGTTCATGTGCATGAACTGGTTCAAAGAACAAATTATCTTCTCTATCTACTTTTGGACATGAGCACAGTGCACACCCACACATCTCAGGCAAATGGTGTGACGTGTGCACAATTCGCAGAAGATGAACAGCATATAATTTATATGAATACCACACGGCACAAGCCTCGCCATTTCAGGAGGGTGACAGCACAAGGCACGCTGGGCACAAGGGAGATAAGGTGAGGACTTGGCTGCTCCATCCTGAGTTGCAAAAGGGAATTCCTGGGCCCAGCCCGATAAGCACCTCTTGACAAAATCTGCAAACTGGTAATGTTCATACTAATTGTATTCTATATCCATCTCTCACTAACAGAGCAGGCTAACCCTGCCTCCATCTGCAGCTCTCAAACGTAGCCGTGATGTGGGTCAGCACCTTCCCCACAGGAAAGATGAAGAAATTCATACAGGCTTCCTCCAGGTAAATCAGCATCATCACTGTGATTAGAACTGAATTCCCGACTCTAAAAAGCTATGCCTGTGAAGCCTGCTAAAGGTGTTGGGTCACCTTCATTGGAATGGCAGCACCTAGAGATCAAGGACAGTCTTGACTTTGAATTTTTTTCCTCGTGGTGCTCAGTATAGTATGACACGTAGTGAGTATTTAATAAATGGTTTTTATTTCTTTAAGGAAAAAAAAAGCCATCTCTATTTCCACCCAGCTGCTGCCACTAGAGGTCAGGCAACTGTTTCAAATGCTTCAGACTATTCCTCTTTTTTTTTTAACATGATGTCACAGAACAAAACACTCCTCACCCCAAGCTTCACCCCCAAATGTTGAATTCCACTGGACTACAGCTTTCAAGAGAGGTACATACCAAAGGTTGTCAGGTGCTGCTGGGTGGTGGAATTCAGGTTGTAGGCCATGGTTATTGGGTCAATATTTAAAAAGTTGCTAAAAAGAAAAACATGTCTCAATTAGTCACAAAAAAGCAATCAGAGCACTCATGTCTCCTTTAAACAGAACAATGCCAAGGTGGAGCTGGGATCAGGCGGGCCACCTTGCAGGTACAAGGCAGCTTAGGAGGAGGCTCTCTCCCCACTGACTTACTTCTCAAACCCTTTGCGGCTTCCCCAGCAGGTCTTCAAGCTTCCCATGGCCTGGCCATTCCGCAGAAATCCAGTCTTTAATGGGACTCTGATTTCCTGAGCAGCAACTCCTGCTGATGACATGGTGCCTTCACGCTTCGGTAGCTCAGGGATTTTCGGTCAGCCAGCAGCTCTCATTCCCTGGGGAAAAGAGAAGTGAGGATAAAAGTAGCATAAAGGAAGAAGGCCTGTTGACTGGGCTTCTGAGTTTTTCAGAGGAAAACATTTACCCATTACACGTACCCATTCAGGGACAAGGTGGTTAGTTAAATGCCCAAGAAATCCCAGACAAGAAGCATTCCCCAGGACTGACTTAACCAGAGTTGCTGGAGTGAGTGTAGTAAAGACCATGTTGGTGGACCCCAGGCCAAGGCTTGAAATATTTCAGCAGAGGAACAAGGGAAGGGAGCTGGTGCCAACAAAAACAGACCTGACTGCAAGGGCGGATGGGGCAGATGGTGGCATGATGGCTGCGCTCACCAAGAGCCAAAGCACACTAGCCTTTGTCTAATCTTCTGGTAACCCCGGGTCTGCCCTTCTCCCTCTCCCCTCCAAGGAAAGCCCATCTACAAAAGGCCTTTCACCCTGACATCATCAAGACCTTCACCCAAATACCCAGACACTCCTAACGGTGTGACCCTGTGCAAGTCTCACAACCTCTGTGGCCCGGGACTCCTGAGGTATGGCACCCCAGTGATCCACACAAAAGCATTTGTTTTGATTCAATATTTGTTTGGGCCATGGGGCAGAGAAACATAAGCTATTCAGGTATTTCCTTACTTAAGATTGTTGTTGTTCAGTTAGGTCTGACTCTTCATGACCCCATCTGGAGTTTTCTTTGCAAAGATTCTAAAAGAGCAGTTTGTCATTTCCTTCCCTGGCTCATTTTACAGATAAAGAAACTGAGGCAAACAGGGTGAAGTGACTTGCCCAGGGTCACAGAGCCAGTAAGTGTCTGAGGCTAGATTTAAACTCAGGAAGAGGAATCCTCCTGACTCCAGGCCTGCTGCTCTATCCGCTGTGTCACCCAGTTGCCCCTTTCCTCTAAGATACCAGTGGCTATTTCTGCAGACCGTCTCATTTCCAGGATCCTGTGAAAATCAAGTTCTGCAAGTTTACTGGCTTTAGAAGAGCTATAATATTCAGTGACCTACTCCTTGCTCCCCTCCCCCACTTTAAAAAATAAAACCACACAGATGTAAAAGTACATTCTTCACATTCTCCTTGGTGGAATGCTGGATAATTCAGGCCTTGCCTAGCTCTAAGGCATGAGTTACATAGGATGTAAGTAAACTTTGCCTAATCCAGGGCTAACCCCCTCTTAACTCTGAGGTCCCACTAAGCCCTTTCAAATGTGCCCTATCCTACCATGGCTCCCCACTCCCCAAATCATTTGTTCAAAGTTCCCCAGTTACCCAGAAAGTAGATTTATCCCTTCAGTAAGAAGCCTACATCCACCTCATTATAGAGCACAAACTTTACGGAGCACCTAACTTGTCATTATTTCACCTAAAGGCGTTAAAAATGCTCTCACATCCATATTTTACATCCGAAGGACTGCATGTATGTTGGTGTTCTACGGGGCACAGACTAGAACCGACCCACATAAATCAATGATGAGCTAAGGAAGAACGAGACCACAATGAAACATCACGATCCTCATCCAAAACCAGATCTGTGTGAGCGCATTGCTATGCAAGCAAGGTGATGATCTGAGTGGCGTGTTGGAAAACTATTTCAGAACGAGGCGTGCCATTTCCTCCCCCATTTCAGGGCCCAACAAATACCTCTTGTTTATTAAAGCAAAATCACCCAAATTGAGCTGGGCTAGGTATGTGTATTAATACTTGTGGATTCTGAACAAATGTGTTTTCTCTACGTTTACTATTTCTTGAGTCAAATGAGGCTGGAGAAAGCCCGGGGTGGGGGTGGGCATCCCCAGTTTGCATCTCCCTCTGTCCCCTCAGACCAACTGTTAGCACATTGGTCCTCAGTACTCATATGGCGGTTTTTCTAAGCCTACTACGAGCACTGGCAAGACCATAGGGAAAGTATCTGTGGTAATATAAAAATGAAAGCCAAGATAGGAAGGAGAATATGGTATTTAAGTAGCTTGAAAGCACCCGTATGAAGATCACTCATTCAGATTACAGGAAAAAGCCCCAGGCCATTTGAGGAGGCCCAGCCCCCACCTGTATGGCCGCCAACAAGCACTCCTCGTAATTACTGGGTCAGCCTCCTAATGCCATCTAAATCTTAGCTTTCAACAGAATGATTGTGTAACTATTCCCTGTTCTGAAATTGCCTTGGAATTTTAGGCTTACATTTCAATGGACACTTAAAACTATTTACACATTCTAGGAAAAGTTATTTTTCAATCATTGTTTCCATCACCTACTTGTTAGCTTTCTGAAGGGAAAAAAATTTTTTTTATATATATAAAAGAATTGTATTCACTGAGCCAGCTCCCTCCTAACCACAATAGTGCCTTTGTGTATTCATAGAAGGTTGACCTGCCTCTAAATTTCAATGGGGAATTGTGAATGGGCCGTGTTATGAAACTGTCCGAACTTCCTACTTGCTTGAATGGCAGACGTGAGGAAGGCAATATAATTGCATGTTCTCCTCAAATGGAAAATAGTCTTGGACTGTGGATTCTAAAGGGCAATGTGCCACATGTGAAGAGACAATTTAATTTGTGTTCATCGTGGATTATAAGCTCCCCAGGGTCAGGGCCATATCTCACATTAAAAAAAAAATCCCTCTTTGGCACCTAGCATATAGTAGGAACTAAATAAATATAGTATGGAATGACATAGACGGAGAAGACATCAGGGACCACCTGATCCAAAGCCTTGCCTGACAGGTGTAGAACCAAAGCTCAAGAAGGTTAAGGGACTTCCAGGTCACTCCAAAGGAGGACTGGGACAAAAATTCAAGGGTCCAAGGATCTTTCCAGAAGTGAGTGCTCCTTCCCCTGCACCAAGTGAGGCCAGGAAACCTTAATGAAGATGGGTGACTGCCCTCCCACCAGAGCTATTCTTCTAATGTTCATAATCAATAAGGTGAAATCTCAAGAGTTCAGTAAAAACCAACCTCAAGCAGTTGGTCTAAATAATATTCACCAAAGTGGGCTCCTATATGGTTCCATTCCAAATATAGTTCTGTTTTAGAATTCGTTGGGGAGCAAAAGGAATTAAGGAAAAAAAATCTTTGCAGGGAAATTAACACCTGAAAATACAATGTGTGCCATTCTACTGCTATGAAATAACAAAAATATGATTAGATTAAGAAGTGTTGGGCAGCACAATCTAGGCCCAGGACCAAATAACCCAGGCCACAAAAACACTGGCTTCCTAGAAATTTATGGCAACCTTGAATATGCATTGGGGTGTCAAAAATCCAGCAGATCCCAAGGTAATGCTCTCTCAATATCATACTTCATAAGCAGTCAGTAGAAACGGGCTCTGTGGTGGAGATAGCTCCTTAGAGTTCAAGGGCCTTACCCCTGGTCATGCACAGGCATCTAATGGCATCATGGGGAGCTGACCCCAAGCCCAGAGCTACTTCTATACACCATACTCTGCCATCATCACATGATCAAAAAGGCCCACACGAGGAAGCATATAATTATGGACAAATTAAAAAAAAATTTGCTTCCCATTCTTGCCTCTTTTAAAAATAATTACTATACTAAGGCACAATGGTTTAGATGAATGGCTGTTGGAGCCCCAGATGCTGATGGAGCCCAGAGAAGGTCTGGATGGAAAAAAGACTAGTTTTAAGTTGATACTACTGACTAGCATCAGAAAGGGGGGGACTATCAAGGAAGAAGGGGCAACAATTCTAGGGAGTATTGAATTGGATTGCTATCATGCATGAAACTCACCTACTGATTATATTTCAAAGCTGATTTTTCAAATTCTGAAACTGGAATATTTTGTAGGCTGAGTCAAAATATGACTTAACTAAGCAACCTGGGCTCAAAATCTACTTTTCCACCACTGAATTCTCTCGTTTAGAGAAACCAGAAGGGACTACAAAAGGTCATTTCCTGGTAAATGAACTTCAGGCTCCCTTAATCTTTTGCTTCCTAGTAATAATAAACAAATATAAAAGGAATTACTATGAATGCTTCACAATTTACAAAAGGTTTTCATTCCATCAGTTCAAACATCTATTAAGCCACTATGATATGCAAAGATGTAGCTAAACAAGGGGGATTGAAGCAATGACTTAATAAGATATCATGGTTTTCAAGAAGTTTACAATCTAATCAGTCCAAGTGAGTCGTGGAGACTCCAAACTGCAATGCAAATTAGGGAATTAGTGCCTAGGTGAGGTCCAAGTGATCTCTTCCACCTGGGGATATAGCAGGAGAAAGCTTCAGGGAGGGGTCAGCCACAGCTTAGAGCCCTCAGGTTTGAAGGCCCAGGTCAGCATCTGGGGGGTGGCTACAAACCCAAGTTCATGAATGCAAAGGAATCTATTTGTTGGCTAAGAAACAATGAACAGGATGAATAAAGAGAAACCTGGGAAGACTTACTGGAACAGATACAAAGTGAAACAAGCAGAACCAGGAAAAACAATGGATGGGATGACAATGTAAAAAGGGGGAAATGCTACAATGTGCTTAGCCCTGAAGAGAATCTAAAGTGCTGGTTTCCCTTCTTTGTAGAGTTAAAGGGTTGTGGGTACAGAACACTGCATGCACTCTCTGATTCTGAGTGTTTGACCTCTCGGTCTTTGTTATGGGGGATGGCTCTCTAGGGCTGAGGGGGATAAGGAATAGAGGGAGAAATTAAAATCATATAAAAATCAAGTCATTTCCAAAATGAAGAAACAAGGTTTCAATCAACCCAACTGGTAGACAGCGTGTATTCTTGGAGTAAGACTATTAGCAACTTGCTCAGAGATCCAATCCCAAGTATTCTGGTTCTAAAATACAATATTCTCTCCATTATGCCAAGCTGTCTCCTTTGAGTACTTTTACCATTAAAGAACAGCAAACTTAAGCCTGCTACTATGTACCCACTTGAAAAAAAGGTCTAGTTTAAATTTATAGTGCTTAGAAAACCCCCTGGTGCTGAAGGAACTGACATTACTTTAAGCCGGTCACCTAGATTGGCTCACCTGGCCACCTGATCTCATTACTGAATCTCAGAAGCAATTGGGAGGGGGAAGGGCACATTTTTGTCCTACAACTCATCCACTTGTGCCTGGTGCTTCCTTATTGGAAAGTGTGATGTAATTTCCTCTTTTCAATCTGGTTTTAGAACCTGATTTCTGTTTCTTCAGAGTGAAAAATAGTCCCCTCAGACTTTTTAAATATTCATCTACAAAGCTACTTTGGTACCTATGAGAACACATGTTATCCTTAAAGTATCACAGCCACCCACTGGAGAATGGAAGGAGCTTGTACAGAAAAGCCCTGAAGT
Source organism: Pseudocheirus occidentalis (assembly GCA_028646575.1). NCBI lineage: Eukaryota > Metazoa > Chordata > Mammalia > Diprotodontia > Pseudocheiridae > Pseudocheirus > Pseudocheirus occidentalis. Next base: position 29,771,890 of record CM053596.1, on the reverse strand, counting down.
GGGTTGGGACATGACAAGTTCCATGGGCTTTGGATTCTATGAGGTTTATGAAGGCTGAACCACTACTGGATCTTAGGAGACCCCAGACCCAACCACCACTTGTTACTCATATTTGACCTCTAAAAGCAATTAATAATGAACTGAAGGTCTGTACAGTTCAAGAGCTTAGAAGTTTTTTTTTTTAATCTAAGAAAGGATATTCAGTACCCCTTGTTTGGAGAGTACTTTACATCTTGCCAAACATTTCCCCCCCGAAAAACCCAGTAATGTGGGTAGAGCCGTTACCCTTCTCATTCTGCAGGCTTGGTGGGGTCAGATCATGCTGATGGTCACACCAGCCCAGAAGCATCAGGCAAGACTGGAGAGCTGGTCTGCCGCCCAGACGAAGGCTCCTAATCAGAACCTGGCTTACCAAAGGGAAGGTGATCACTTGCATACAGCCTTTAATCAAAAGCTCTGAATGGAGGCTTCTATTGAGATTTTCTTTTAATATGAGGGTTTTTAACCTGGGGTCCCTAAACTTGGTTTTTAAAAATATTTCAATAAGTGTATTTCTAAGTAATTGTTTTCCTTTGAAATCCTCTGTATTTTACTCAACTAAATTTAAAAACATGATTCAAAGAAGGGATCTCCAGGCTTTAGCAGACACTGCCCAAGGGGTCCAGGGCACAAAAATGGTTATGAAGCCTGGCTTCAACAGGAGGCTACTGGGAGCCTTGGGGAAATGTTACATGGAATAAGCTAAGTTCCTGGAGAAGTCTCCTATGTAGCAGTCAGCTTGAAATGCCTGTCTGCATATACAGGATTAAATCCCTGTCTTCTGATGCAGTATATTGGAGTGGAAGATCTGCCAGAAGCCCAACTTCTGGCTAGAAGGCTTACATCTAGACCAGTGATGGGCAACAAGCTGATTCAAGGATCAGCCTCGATAAAATCCTTTAGGTTCCACAGCAACTCGGGAAGGCCGGCTAAGGAAGGCCAAGAGGAATCTGGATCTGTCAGAGAAAGAAGTGCCCAGCTCAGGGGTGGGGAACCCTCTGCTCAGGGCCACACTGGAGGACCTAAAGGGCCAAAGGTTCCCCACCCCCTGACCCAGACAGATGAAATCACAAACACCTGATATATACAAGTCTTGACATCTGATGGTCTCACAATGATCGAGAAGTCTGTACTTGCAATAATTTACACTTCTGCAGTCCTGAAGCTACTTTTCTTCAGTGGTTTTGAAGGGTTACTGTATGGTGTTGTCCCAAGTTTATAGAAGGAAATGAAGGCCAAACCACTTGCCTAGGATAAGGGGCTACATCAGTGCAAAAACTCAGAAGCAGAATTACCCAAAACCTAAAGTCTCCTAAGTCTGATGCTGTTAAACCATCAGATCATATAGTTTCTGTGATAATTCTGGGAGATTTAAACTCAGAATTTTAGAAGCACTTTGTTTGAAGAGGTGTTCTAGATTCAGCATTGGACAGGAACACCTGGCTTCAAATCTGTCACTAATGAGCACATCTGTGGATGACGAAGTTACTTAACTTCTCTAGGTTGTTTCTTCATCTGTAAAATGGGGATAAATGGAGCGGCTAGGTGGTGCTGCAGTGAATAGAGCACCAGCCCTGGAGTCAGGAGGACCTGAGCCTCAGACACTTAACACTTACAAGCCGTGTGACCTTGGACAAGTCACAACCCCAAGTGCCCTGCCTTCCCCCCCTCCAAAAAGCAAAAAAAAAAAAAAGGGGGGGGGGGAAATAAATAACACAAGAGTACCCATACCTCACAAAACTGTGAAAGTTTAAGAATGCAAATGAAGGGTTTTGAAAATTTCCAAGTGCCACAAAGGTCAGCTGCTATTAGGTTTTTTTTTTTCCTTCAAGGAATAAAAATGGCAAACTAAAAACAAAGCAATGCAATAAAAATGACCTTTTGATTTGACCACCCTAATCAAACCATGTGGTAATAGCTTTATGTTCCAAAGCTTTCAGTGCTCAATCTACATGTAGATTAAAACAGAGAAACAGATGAGAAACGTGTACTATGCTCTGCTGGCTTCACTTCATTCACAGCAGAGAGGCCCTTTAAAACCTATTTAACCACTAGATTATCAACTCCTTGTGGGCAGGGCCTGGGCTTTATTACCTTTATCTTATCCAGCTCTTGTCTAATGAAGTATTTTGCACACACACAGAGGCCACTTAAGTCAGTCAGCATAAAATGAACAGATGCAGGAAAGGGCATGGGCTGCTATGAATGACCCATTGGGGATGGGTCTGGATGGTAATGTGAGAAATCCTTTCGAATTCTCTTAAGAGATTATAGCAGAATGTGCTTCGCAGACTTACCAGCCCCCTCACCCATTGCCAAGACACTGATTTAATTTATTGGTTATTGATACAAAACCACTCAACTGCTATTCTAGGTTCTTCGATTTCTTAGCTATGAGTACCAAAGCAGATTCCTGGACTCCTCTGCTTTGAAGCTTTGTAAAAAAGGGCCTTGGAGGGGAGGGGAGGGGAGGGAAGGAAGGGTTTATTATCTGAGTTCTGTAAGACCCTTCCATCTTAGTAAGACCTACCAGAGATTGCAGTCTTTGGAATTTAAAGTCACCAGAAAGCTGGTCTTCTGAGAAGATACTTTACATTTACTGAGAAGAAAGGATGGGAGCAGCAAAGAGTGTAGTGGATAGAGCACCCACCGTAGAGTCAGGAGGATATGAGTTCAAATCCAGTCTCAGACACTTACTAGCTATGTAACCATGGGCAAGTCACTTAACCCTGATAAAGAAGGGGTGGCAAGAACTCATAAAAAAATTATTTATGCAACTACAGAAGGTAGAAATTTAATGGCAAAAAGTGATTAACTTAGCAATGGAGAACTGACTTGAGCAATAATTGTTATATTGATTTCTCTTGGTCTTTAGTGTGTATGAACATAAGGTTTTGGTTTCTGCATCTACTAAGAAGGATCCCCTCATGTGACAAATTTACACTTTAATTAAAAGAACTTCAAACATATTTCTTCTGAAGTTCAGCCAAACGCATTAAAGTCCTACCATCTCATCCTGGACTCCTGTCTACCAGGATTTCATTCCAAGACATACTCAAATGGTTCTGTTCTAACTCAGCTGCACAGTGTGGATCGAAGCTCTGCCAAGTTCTTTTGGAGGACCTCAAGCTTCACCCTGAGACAAAAGCTCATCTTTTGACCACCTGCATTCTTCTGGGGAGGCCACAAGTCTGGCTGCATTGTAGATGATAGACTATTAGTCTCTGATGAAGCAGAAATTGAGAGGCCCAAAGGCAGGGTGCATGTGCCATGAGCAAGGGCCAATCAATACATTGCAAGCAAGGAAGTACAGGTTGAAGAAGGATGTTGGAGATGTGTGTGACTAGTGATGGCTTCTTTCTCCCCTTCTCTTTAGGAAATCCTCGTTACAAGGGATAATGGGTGGGGGGGGAGTTGAGGGGGGGAAAGAGGAGGCAAGGAGAGACAGATAACAGAAATGAAATCAGTAAGATACAACACCCCATCCCCCCTTCCAAAAAAATAATGACTGAGGGGAAAAAAAAAAAGAATGAGCCAGTATGGAGCGGCTAGGTGGCACAGTGAGTAGAGCACCGTCCCTGGAGTCAGGAGGACCTGAGTTCAAATCCGACCTCAGACACTTGACACACTAACTAGCCGTGTGACTTTGGGCAAGTCACTTAACCCCAACTGCCCTCCAAAAAGCAAAAAATAAAAATAAAAAATGACCCAGTACAATCATATAGGGAGAGCAAGACAGACAGCCTGCATGCTCTACCGTTAGCCACCCCAGGAAGAGAAAACGGATGCAAGGCTCCCAGCAAGTTGAGGAAACACACTAGGGCAACTTCAGGAAAGGGTCAGAGCCCTGGGGTGGACAGGCATGTGATAGACAGGTTGTGATTTTTTCTATCAATGGCATGACTGTCCCCTCCTGATCCCAGTTCTGCTGCATCTCAAGTATAACACTCAATGATTAGGTTCTACTGAAGTGTGATGATTGTGCCAAAGACCCATGACTGCTGCTGGGGGAGCAGAGCAGACTGCAGCCTTGTTCTGGACTTAGTTTTAAAGGCGAGGGTCACATGGGCTCAGAGAAGCTCAGCAACTGGGCCAGGGAGGGTCGAAAGCATCTGAATCTAGGTCTTCCTGCCTCCGAGGCCAGCCCTCTCTCCACCATGCCAGGCTTTAATGAGATTAAATTCAGCCTGTGGTCACAGGGGAGAAATGGCAATGTAAAAAACCGACAACCAAAGTCTTTGGACTTCTCCCACTACCAAAACGATTTTAGGAGACGCATCCAAGTGTATAAAATTTGAAGAAATTCTAACATTCATTCACACCAACCTAAATTAAGTTTAGACTACATAGTCTAAAGCCTGTGTGTGTGTGTATATACTCCTTGACAATTTCCTCTGAGCACATTTTTTATGGCAAAAGATTTTAGTGACCTGTGGATGTGAAGATCACCAAGGGGTAATCTCCTTCCAACAGCCTTGGACTAATGGTATTTAATAGGTGCCCAGGCACACTCCATGTTCCAGAACTGTCAGTGTGACAGTGCCAGAGGAACAAGCTACAAGGCCTAGTGGAAACCCACAAACAGTAAGGGATTTAGATCCTCCATTCCATGTTCCATGCACTGCCTTGCCCCCTCCCCATCCCCCTCAAGTGATTAGAGAACCACCAGCCCCAGGATGGAGCAAGAGATCTGCTTGACTCATTGTAATTTACTTCAGTAAAACCTCCCAAGACCCAAATGCAAAGGATAAGGTACCCAAACCAAAGCCACTGTATGATTTCATCTGACATTCACAACCACCCCAGGTAGTAGCAGAAGAGCCACAAAATCCAGCTTTTCTGCCTCTCTGGTCCTGTGTTCTTTCCACTGTAATGGAGGCCTTGTATTTATAAAAAGTACCTTCTTCCTTCTAAGGTTCTAGGTCATCATCTATCCTTATAACGTTCTCATTGTAGATGGTGAAAGGGAGTTAGAGAAAGGTTACATGCAGAACTCCCCCCAGCACTGCAGAGCATTCAGGACCCGAAGCTCTTGGAAAGCAGACACATAGACCTGTTTGGAATGATCTGTGATGTAACCTGTTCATCAAGAGGGCACAGAACTGAGTGCTGGACCTGGAGTCAGGACACAGTTGTTCAGTGATTTCAGTTGTGTCCGACTCTTTGGGAGTCCATTCCGGGTCTTCCTGAGAGGCCCTTCCTACTGGAGGGCCCAAGGCCCTACCCATTGTGCTGCCCTGGAAGATCTGAGTTCAAGCCTAGCCTTAGGTCCTTACTAGCTGTGAGATCCTGGGAAAGTCCATTCACTCTGCTTGCCTCAGTTTCCTCATCTGCAAAATGATGGTAATAACAGCACCTACTTCTCAGGGTGGTTGTGAGAACCAAAGGAGACAAGAACTGTAAAGTGCTCAGCACAATGCTGGGCACACGGATGGTCCAAGATACATGCTCCTTCCCCTCTCTTTCCTATGGATGCAGTAATACCCATTTTGCAACTTAATACCCATTTTGCAACTATCGTTCTCAAGTTCTATTTATACATGAATTCTGCTCTAAATTCTACTTCTTTAATGCTCCGAGGATAATTTGTGGATGCAGGTGATCCCTCTGATGACACCAAATCCAAGCTCTCTCATTTACATCAGCTCTGCAATCCTCTGGCCAAAAACAAGGATGACAAAAACTAACCCCGAAGCCCCAACCTCAAACTTCACTCACCTGTTTTGACTCTGCTCCTAATCCAGATCATCAGCTATTTCAGAGTTATCATTGCCCCCCAATCTGAAGGCCTTTCTTTTTCTCCTCTTTCCTCTTGACATCTGGCATGCTGCCCACACTTAGGATTTTCCTCCTGGAATCATAGGGTCATAGATGTAGAGCTGGCTGTGGAATTCAACCCACCAGACACTTCACAGATCGGGAAGCTGAGGCAGAACTAGGACTAGAACCCAGGTTCTCTGCCCCCAATCCAGCGTACCTTCCACTGTTTCCTATTGCCTGCAGGTCCATCCTGAGGAGGCCAGTAACTTACATTCAGGACCCTAAAGTCACCTGTTTGACCTGCTGCTAAAAGCCTATATTTATGTTATGTGAATAATGCCAGAAGGACACAAGGAGACTGTGTTTATCTAGGGAGTTATTCATTAGCTTTTGTGAAAGCCTGCCAAACCTCCCTACTGAAGTGTGGTAGACTAATTCCGCCGATGGAGCATCCTTCCAAATGATTTAGATTAACAGAAGTGTTGTTTCTTTGGTGTGGATACTAAGCTGATGACATTCCAATTCCTGGAATTACCCTTGGCACCACCTTTCCTCCCCTCGGTTCAGGTTCACCCTCTAAAGCAACCTGCCGGCATGTAGACAATCAAGTCCATTGCAAGCGCGTTAATTTGCACCTGTAATTTTACCTTTAAAGCTACTATTAGTGTGACCAGAAAGGAAGGAAGCATCAGCCCAGTTTAACTTCTCTGAAATAATAAGAGCATTTTCACACAAAAGTCAAGTCAGTGTCAAGACAAAGGGTTTTTTTGGTTTTTGTTTTTTTAAATGGTATAATTAGCCTTCACTCAAGTAATCCATACCTTCTGCGATCAGAAAACATGCTGGCCAAAGCCGGTCATTTTTACCTACCCTGTTCAAATACTGAAGAAGGGTCAGAAATATCTTAAGACTAGCTCATCAAATAAAGGAACATGTATTTGTCTTGGGGTCAGTCAGGTACCCTCCTTTCTCTTCTGAAACTTGTACCAGGGCTTGCCTCATGGACAATTTTATTTTTTTTTAAATGTATTAATTAACTACTTTTCAAGGGCACTGAGCTAGGCACTGTGCAGGATTCAAAAGACCAAGATAGTCCTGGGCCTCAGGGAGTTTACCATCCAGAAGATCTGATAAATTATATAATTTGTTGGTCCAACACCTCCAATCCCTTCCTCTTGGACACAATTAAAAATACATGCATGCATCAATTGAGCTGAATACTAATGTCAAAGACTTATGATAAAGACTGTATTTATTTGTGCTCAAATTTGCTATTATCTGGGAATGATCTTGTGTTAGTAGCATACTGGTAACCAAACGAGAGTCAGCATGTTCAATGCTGCCAGCTCCTCTGGCTTTGGTCTGGTGCCAGATCTCCTAGCTGTAGCTGAAAAATGACATTCTAGCTTCAGGGAGGGCAATGTGCATGTCCTGCTTAGGAGTAATTTCTGCCTAAAATTGCATTATCCCAGAAATGTAAACACAAAGGCAGTAAAGAAAAGTTCCAAGGAGTCTGGTTGGATCAAGTACTCCAGACTACAAAAATACTTATGCTGAGTACTTTCTTATGGCAAATTACCAAAGCTTAAAGCTAGCTAGCTACTTGCTCTCCTGAAGTGAGAGGGAAAAAAAAAAAAAGAATTTTAACCTCACCTTTCTTCACCCCTGACAGTTGCCTAGAAACCAGTCCTGCCCTACCTGTGTTACAGGTGTACCTAAAGTCACCAACACACCTCCTTTAAAGCTACAGTCTCTTTTCTGACTACGCTCAAGTTTATGACTAACAATCTATTCATATGTTATCAAGTAAGGGACTTGTTTCTTTCAAGCAATGATGAAATACTAATAAAGACTTAGCAAGCACCAATACTGCACCAATCATAGCAGTCACCTAATTTGTATTGGATTATGGACCTCAAGACACTGTTTTCTATATAAACATAGCAAATACACAATCCACCAATAATCATACACCTTGTGAGTAAAAGCTCCCTAACTATTCTTTTGGAATCACAATGCAGGGGAAATATTTAGGAACCTCTATGGAAAAGAATGAAACTGGGCCACTAAAATAGTATAGAATGTACCATCAGAGTGAAAAAAAATAATCGCAGCCTCTTAAGCACAGGAAACGTGAGCAGAGATTCCTGAAGCTGATCTCGAATCCAATCAGGAGCAATCATGCGCAGGCAATTACCAAATGCCTACCAGCAGCCTCCCACCAAAGCTTTCAAGGTACGATTTATGGGCTATAAGGCATTTTAACAGTGTCTAATGCTATAAATAAAACAGTCCTGACTCAAAAAAAAAAACAACAAAAAACCACCCTCCCAGCAGCAGCCCCGAGCCCGCTAACCACGGGCGGAGGGGAGCCCAAGGAGGCTCCTGCCGGCCATCACGCTCCGCCTCCGGGCTGCTGCAGCCACTGGGGCCGGCTGGGGGTACTGGCTCCGCCGCCCAGGGATGCCCCGGTTCCCCGGGAGCCTGTGAAGTGCGGGGGTCTGGGCTGCGCCGCCCCGGGGGCGCTCCCCACTTCGGGGCAGCCGCGGGGCCGGGCTGCGCCGGTGCAGGGCTGTGCGAGGCTGCACGGGCTGCACGAGAACAATGGTCAATGGGATGAAAGGGGAGCCGGCCGGGGCAGGCGCACCGGGCTCCGCGGCCCCGCGGGGCCGGCTCCGCCGCGCGCGCCCCCGGCGCGGGAGGGGCCCCGCGCCTCTTTCATCTCGCACATCTGGATGGAGACGCCCCCCCTCACATCTGGAGGGAAGTTACCGCCGCCAGGCCTCGCGTCCCTCCTCCTTCCTGGGGCCGAGGAGCGAGACCGCCCCCGCAGAGCCACCGCCGCCCTCCAGCCCCGACCTTAGCCCGAGGGCCCCCTCACCTCAGCGGAGCCGCGGCGGCCGCCGCCGCCGCCGCCGCCGCCCGGCCGCCAGCCCCCGTCCCGCGCATGTCCGTCCCGGCTGGCTCAGCGCCGCGGACAGAAGGGCCGGGGCATTGCGCAAGCGCAGACGTCGTTAGCCTAGCCCGAAAACCCGTCCCCGTCGATTGTAGGCTTCTGAGCGCCGGCGCCGCCGAGCGCCTTATATAGCGAGGAGGCGGGGCTTGGGGGGCGGTGCCGTGACGTCTTCGCGTAGCTGGGCTCTTCTCCCCTCCTCCACCGCCGCAGGAGCTTCTACTTAAAGTGGCGATGCCGCGGGGCCCGCACCGTGGTGGGGTCGACGCGTATGCGCCTTTGTCTAGGGGCCGCGGCTGCGGCTGCTGTGCGCGGGATCTGCTCGGGCTGCCCTCCCGGGCCCGCCTAGGAGCTCTGGGGGACTCCGTAGGCCAACCCGGCCAGGGGAAGCCCCTGAGCCCGAGTTTTCCAAGGAAACGTCTAGTGGAATTTCCCTGCGTTCCCCCGCACATGCCGTTGGCAAGGTGGTTGTTGTTTTGGGGAGGCTACAGATTGCTCCGGATGGGTGGGGGATTGGGGGGGGCCTTGCAAGCTCGGGGCGCAGATGCATTGCCCAACCTGGTCGTCAGACGCCCTCCTCGATCAAGACCTGCGCTGGCTCCCTTTTCCCTCTGGGATAAAATACAGTCTTCCCCATCTGGCTGCAGCCGACCTCGAGCATCGAAGCAGGTCCTCATGCGAGCTCCATCAGCCTAACGAACCCCCTGCTGTCCAGAGCTCTAGAGCCGGCAGGGACTCTGCCAATCAACACTTATAAAAGCCTCTACTATGTACTAAGCACCGTACCAACGCTGGGTTTCCAAAAAGAGGCAAAACACGGCCCTGCCCTCAGTGAGCTTGTACTCTAATGAGGGGAACAACTCGGAAACAAATATATACTAAGCGGGTTATATACCGGATGCATAGGAAATGATTGACAGAAGGAAGGCGTGGGTGTTAAGCTGGGGTTGGGGAAGGTTTTCTGGAGTAGGTGGGATTTTATTTGGGACTTAAAGAAGCTTGAGAGGTCAGTGATCCGAGCCGGAGGAAGGAGAGCGTCCCAAGCGTGGGGGGAAAGCCAGAGAAAACGCCCACAATGTCTTGTTTCATGGAGCATCTAGGAGGCCGGTGTTAGTGGATCCAAGAGTCTGCTCAATCCAGTTACCTCCCTTTTACAGATGAGAACAATGAGGCCTGCAGGTATTAGTGACTTGCCCAGGATTCCTGAACACTAGCCTTCTAGACTCCTCCGTGTCTGGTCCCTTCTACCTCCAATCAACCCACGGGCTTTGGAGGAGCTGTCTACCGTGCTGACAATGTTCTCTCTTCTCATCTCCTTTCGAGGTTCGGCTGAGACCTACATTCCTAGAAGGGACCTTTCCTGATCCGTCCATCGCCCTGCCTGAGTTAGTGCTCTTCTCAGCTCCCCCCTCCCCCCATTACTTTGTATTAGCTGTGCATCTCTTTCCCTACAGTGTAAACTTCTTGAGATGAGAAACGATTTTTGTTTTTATTCTGTCTATTCCGAGAGCGCAAGGTAGATAATAATAGTTGTTTGATCGACGTTTGTGGTTTCAACCTTTGCCCTGTGGCCAGCAAGAACTCTGACAAGTTTTGCAGCGGGGCAGTCTTCTTCTTGGGTTACTTTGTCCCTGGCTGACTAAGGCAACAGCCCCCTCTCCCCCTTTTCCCCTTTTCCCCATTCTCAGTCGACAACCCTCATTACCAAGAAAAGACTATTCCCCTTGAAAAGGGAGTTCTGGTCCTTCCAGATGTGGTAGAGGCAGAAGGAAGTGGTGAGTGGGAGAAGCCTCCCCGCCACACACACTCGATGAACGCCCTCCTTTGAGTTCCCAGCTCAGCTGAACCACAGGCCTTGGGGAAAGCCTGTGGTCCACTCACTCACTCCAGTGTCATCCACCCGCTGGTGGAGATGCTTGGCTCTTTACTGAGAATGAAGGAAACCTATTGATTTAAAAAAAATTTTAAACATTTATTTAACACTCACTATATGCAAGGTCTTGTATTAAGCCTGATGTTACCAGGTTTTTTTTTTTTCTTTTTCTTTTAAGAGACCCTGCCCTCAAGGAGCTTCAATTCTACTGGGGGATACAATGAGTCACACAGGTAGTTATACACAATTTTAAACCAACTTTGTGCTCAAGGGCTCAGAAGATCTGGGATCAGCCTCAGAAACTCACCAGCATTTGAGACTCATAAAATGATGGAAAAAAATCACTTAATCTGAGTTTCCTCTTCACTCAATCAGTCTCCAGGCCTCTTAAAAATCACCTACTAAGTGTCAGACCATGTGCTAGACATAGAAAGGGCGTGTAAATGAGCAAAATGATCACTAGGCATTTTCTAAATGGGGCGTGTAAATGACAAAAATGAAGCAATCCCTGCCCTCAAGAAGCTTACTTTCTATCAGGGAAGACAATTCTTATAATAACATACAGTAGATGTGGGAGAAGTTGGGGGATCAGGAATAACAACTTCATGTTGACCTCTGTATGTCCTTGTTTCTTTTCCCATTAGAATGGAGGTGACTTTTGAGTGGGGATTGTTTCTTTATTGTATTTTTATCCCTGGCCCAGTACACATTAAGTGCTTAATAAATGCATGTTGATGGATTGATATATGGGCAGCTAGGGGGTGAAGTGGGTAGAGCACCACCAGACCTGGAGTCAGGAAGATCTGTTTTCAAACCCAATTTCAGACACTTACTAGCTGTGTGACCCTGGACAAGTCATTTTACCCTATTTGCCTCAGTTTCCTCATCTGTAAAATGAGTTAGAGAAGGAAACGGCAAACCACTGCAGTATCTCTGCCAAGAAAACCCCAAACGGATCATGAAGACTCAAACATGACTGAAAAACAAAAAGATGGATCTCTAAAATGAATCATTTGATCATCAGGACCTTAGATGCCAATGGGAACAACCCACTCAAATAGCATTGTGGACAATCCTGGGCTTCGAACAAGGAAGACTCATCTTCATGAATTCAAATCCAGACTCAGACAGTTATTAGTCATGTGAACCTGAGCAAGTCCCTTCACCCTGTTTGCCTCAGTTTCCCCATCTGTAAAATGAGTTGGAGAAGGAAATGGCAAACCGCTCCAGTATCTTTGCCAAGAAAACCCCAAAATGGGGTCATAGAGTTGGACACAACTGAACAATAACAAAAAAGGGATAATAATAGCACCTACTTTTCTGGGTTATTAGGAAGATAACATAAGATAACGTTTATTAGACAGTCAGGCAGTATTTATTGTTGTCAGTCCGTCTTTTGAAGAGGACCGATGCTCTCTTGATTTGCACTCATGAATTGGATTTAACTGAGGCAGACCAGTGCAGTCTTCACCCTCACTGTCTTAGAAGTCCAGGGTGGGGACAAAAGTATTTAAATGCCTAATCAATGCTAAACTCTGGGGATACAAAGAAAAGGCAAAAGCCAGACCCTGCCCTCATGGTGCTCACTGTCTAATAAGGGAGAAGACACACAATTTGGAATAAAGAATGTATGATTGGGGCAGCTATGTGGCTCAGTGAATAGAGTGCCAGCCCTGGGGTCAGGAGGACCTGAGTTCAAATCCAGCCTTATACACTTGGCACGCTTACTAGCTGTGTGACCTTGGGCAAGTCACTTAACCCCAACTGCCTTGCCTTTCCCCCTCCATAAAATAAAAATAATATAAAAGGAACTTTTAAAAATGTATAATTACCAGCTAAATTGTGCATTAGGCACAAAGCATTTAAAAAGATTGGGAAGGAGTTTTTGAAGAAAACTGGGACTTGGAGGAAGCATGGGAAGCCAGGAGGCAGGGATGAGGAGGGAGAGCATTCCAGGTACTGGGGAATAGGAGTAGGAATGGATGGGATGGCTTGCCAAGAGCCAGAGGAGCCAAGAGATAGAGGCTGGTGATGCAAAAATAAGCCTACATTTGGCCATGTTCTCTGTCCTCTGGTGATGCAACAGAAGCTTATTGTTTAACCTAAAATAAATAGCACTCTTGATAACAAATCAAGAGAATCACAAGTAAGGGGTGGGGGTAGGGGTGGAGGGAAAGAAGGTAAACAGACCAGATCCACCCCCCCCCCAGTTGTTAGTGGCTCAAATTCTCTGAAATACCTAAGAACACTGTGATGGGCGGGTAGATCTGGGGTCCTAGACAGCCTCCTGCCCTTGGCCTCAGTGATGCCCAGATCCAGGGAGACACAGGAAGCGAAGCATTCAGCATGGCAGTTTCTTCCTGTTTCATATAGAGAATGAAATTCTGCCGAGATTATCAGTAAAATGGTAACTTTCAATTCTACAAAATCATGACATTTACTTACCTCTAAACCTATTGTTGACTCTTAGAGTTTTAAATTTAATTGATTAATATTCTCAACCCTTAGGTTAAACGTTGTGCTCATTCCCTAGTTTGGGGTCACGATGGCACAACTATTCAGCCAGACAGGGCTGTTATCATGGAACAGAGAGAAGCTAGGCTCACATTCCTTCTCTTCTGCTTACTCTCTATGTGACCCTGTCCAAGCCTTACTTTCCTCATCTCTAGAATGAAAGGAGTGGGCTAGATGACCTCAAAAATCTCTTATCTCTGAATCTCTGGTCTCTCCCTCTTGGGTTACATAAATTGGAACCCAGGTACTACTTGAGAGGTTTTATGCTTGTATAGAGACTGGTCCAGGGAAGCCAAAGGTTCCCCACCCCTGCTCTGGATGAAGATGATACTTCTACAACGGGCAGATCAGTACTTTCTCTGCCAACCCATAGCCTCAAGAGGGTTCCCTAGAGCACTGAGAAGTGATCTTCCCTGGGTCACACTTTATTAGTGGAAGGACTTGAACTTGGCTCTTTCTCTACTCTCCCCATCTAGACTGATCAACTGAACAAATATGTATTTAGCATGTGTCTTGTTGATTTGAAGACACAAAAGGAAATTGTCCTTCCCAGGAAGAGCTTGGATTCTGGCCTGGGGGTGGGCATTGGGTGGGGAGATAGAACAAAGAGGTATAGTTTGGAGAGGAAGAGAACTCAACATAATGGGATCAGGAAAGGAAATTCTAGGAAGAGGGGCCTGGAAAGGAGTTCTGAGGATAAAAGAGACAAAATCCAACCCATGCCTGCCTTCAAGGAGTTTTTATTCTATTGGGTTTGGTTCATAAGTGCTAAATATAATCCTACAGAAAAGTAGAATACTTGAGATTTACCTCTTTGCCAATAATTCAATTATTCAATTATATCTCTGTTCCTTTCTGACCCAGGTTAGTATTTTCATTAGTGCCTGCATTTCTCCCTGAGGAGACTCCTATTCCTCAAATCAAATGACATGATATTTGTAAGAGCTTAGCACAGTGCCTGGCACATAGTAGAGAATCCTGTTAGCATCATAAATTAGGCCTGGAAGAGGCCTTAGACAGCACCCAGTTCAATCCTTTCATTTTACAGAAGTGGAACCTAGGCTGAAAGAGAAGTTCAATTTAATTCAATAGACATGTATTTTGTGCCAGGAATTGGCACGCTAAGCTCTGAAGATATAAAAAGAGGCAAAAGATGATCCCTGCCCTCAAGGAGTTTACAGTCTAATAAAGGAGACAACATGCACACAAATGTATAGAAAGCAAATCATATATAGGATAAATAGGAAATAATTAATAGAGGGAAGATACTGGAATTAAGAAGGGTTGGGGGAGGCTTCCTGGAAAAGGTGGGACTTTAGTTGGGACTTAAAGGAAGCCAATCTGTAGTTGGAGCGGAGGAAGGAGAACATTCCCCACATGGAGGACAACCAGAGAGAATGCCCTGAGTCGAGAGATGGAAAGTCTTATTCCTGGAAGAGCCAAGAAGTCAGTATTACTAGATCTAAGAGTAAGTGGTGGAGAGTAAGGTCTAAGAAGACTGGAAAGGTGGGAGGGGACTGGATTATAAAGGGCTTGTTTTTGTTGTTTGTCCTTCTTCACCATGACATCAGGAAGGCACTGCCATGACTCAAAAGTGAATTGGACTGAAGTGAGGGAGGGCTGTGCAAAGTTATCAGTCTCCCTGTCTCCCCCAGAGCCGTCTTGGTCCAGTGGCCAAACATAGATCAGGATGATCAGAGACAGCTAGGAATCAGTGGGGGACCTTGGCTTTTTTAAGCTAAAGTCTTTAACAGGTCTCAGTTTGACTGAGGCAATGAATTGAGATTATAGAGGGCCTAGAGAAGTTAAAAGTTAAATGATTTGTTCAGGCTCTCACAGGATTTGAACCCAAGCCTCTTCCTGACTCAAGGTAGGCAGGTCTTATCTCCTCTGCAAAATACTGCTCTTCTTTTTGTAAAAATTAATGCTACCGCCAGCTATCAGCTGTTTCCTTACTAAATAACTTAAGATGATGGCAGAAGCTCTGCCCAATTCCTGCTCCCTCCTCCACTTATAAAAAAACATTCCATGAATAGCTTTTGTCTTCCATGCTTACTGTATACCCATATGCTATTCTCAGTAGACAAAAAGGGATCCGATTCAGGACCTGCCAGGGGACACCTTTTCAGCCCATACAAGTCTATCTTTTACTGAATGGGGACATAGAGGAAGCCTCAAGTTTCAGCAGGAAACTTGAGCTATTCCAAGTCTCTGCAATGCTGTTGTAACTTGTGATTTGTTCTCCTTGGCAAGATTTTATTCTCCCCTATTCACAACATAATGATAATCACCGGAGCAACCTTCAAACACGCCCCTTCTTTACAGAAAGAAGATGGACAGGATATTTGCCATATGTACAGTCGGAGGTTGCAGTGTCTTGGTAAGCCACTGAAAATCCAAAAGAAAATGACTTGCGGTAAAGTGAACTGTGCTCAATGAACTTGATGTCTCCCCTCTTATCCAATCCTAACGTACAAAAAAAAAAAAGCAGCAGACTGGTTCATTCATGCTGGTTTCAAGACAGGGCTCTTGGAAATCCACTGTGGCTGACAGCTTCCTGAAGTTCACCTTTCATAGACTCATAGAGACAATGATGGAAGGGGCCTCAGAGACCATCTAGTTTGACCTCCTCATTTCACAGTTGAAGCCAAAGAGAAGTAAATTGTCTAAGGGGCAGCTAGGGCATCTTGGTGGATGGAGTGCTGGACTTGGAGTCAGGAAAACCTGAATTCAGATCTGGGATCAGATACTTCCTAGGCTGGGTGGCCCTGGGCAAGTCACTTAGCTTATCTTTGCTGCAAATTCCTAAACCGGAAAATGGGGATGATAATAGCATTTCCCTCAAAGGGCTGTTGTGAGGACTGAATGAAATAATATTCGTAAAGTTTGTAATAAATAATATTTTATAGTTTTTTTTACAATTTACAATTTTACAATTTACTATGCAATTACAATTATTTACAAAAATAAAATTTGTAAAATTTGTCTGGCTCATCATAGTCACTGTGTGAAAGTTTTTTCCCTTCCCTTCCCCTAAAGCCACATAGGTAATCAACATTTGAACCCAGGTTTCTGAACTGCAAAGGTCAATGCTCTTCCCATGGTATCATGCTTTCAGTAGTATTTGATTAGTAATGGCAAATGATCAGATGCTGTTTTCAGTCATGTCTGTCTCTTTGGGACCCCATTTGGGGTTTTCTTGGCAGAGATACTGGAATGGTTTGCCATTTCCTTCTCCAGCTCATTTTACAAAAGAGGAAACCGAGGCAAACAGAGTGAAGTGACTTGCCCAGGGTCATACAGCTGATTAAGTGTCTGAGGCTGGATTTGAACCTGGGTCTTCCTGACTCTAGGCTGTATACACTGTATTACAGTGGCCCCAGTGACCAGGTAGGTCATCTGAAGACCTTACTGGGAGAAGGCACACTCCGTACATTTCTTTTGTCTAATGTGCTAATATTCAGTTCTGTGGAATATCTTGGGGATACTTTACTTGAAGTACTTGTCCAGCAGTCTCTTCCAAATCAAGATCTCTGGTCCTATACAAGGTTTCCTTCCTCACTTTAGCAGTTCAGAACAAAAACTGTTCAGGAACAAAGAGGAAGAGGCCAGGCTGGAAATTTTAGGGGAAATGTTCTTATTTTCCAATTTCTAATTTGGTTCAGGATCTTTAAAAGGGAGTTAAATTCAGATTTTTTTTTTAATGTTGTACTATGCCTGGAGGTCAAAACCAATATTAGCCGAGGACTTTCTTTTTTCCTGATTTGAACACAGAAAACTAAAAATAGCTACTAAGATACTTAATTTCCATGATAATGGACCAGATTTCTACTTCTGTCCTTACCCTACTTACTGAAGCCTCTTTGAAATCAAAAGAAGCAACCTAAGGGAGGCTGCCCTTGGAATCAGGACAGGGATGAGAATCTAGCCCAGACACTTGGCAAAGAGAAGGCCTTTTTTCTGAAGGACATTGAACCTCCTTCGCTGTCTTTTCAAAATTAGCTCCGTGGGTCTTAATTCTAAGTTTTAAAAAAGCATCATTTCATATTGTTGTAAAGGTTTCATCAGGGCATTAAAACCTAGTTTTATATAGTACATACTGGCTCTAGAGAGTCACAATTAGATTCCACAAATAGTTGTTGGATGCCTACCATGTGCAAAGAGCATTGTCTGGACACTGAGGAGTTCCTGCCAATAAACAAGACATCATCTGTAACCTCAAGAAGTTTACTGTATACTGGAAGGGGTGGGATGGGGTAAGACAAGTTCACAAATTCAGTATAATTAAGCACATATGAAGTGTCTGATAACTTCAAGGGTCTGGGCCAGGCATTTGAGAGCCCATATTCTAAAGAAGTGGAGTCAGGGGACTTACTTTTAAATCCTGCCTAGACTTAAATAGAAGGGGCAGCATGGTCTGCTCCTAGCTCTCTCACTATCTTGCTTTGTAACCATGGGGTCATTGCTTTTCTGGGTACCTTTTTTAAATGACCTTTACGGTATATTGGAACTATGATCATAGGTATACAAGGTAATTAACAAAAAGTTATTTCAAAAGGTTGACAGCACTGATAAGTGATGGGTGGGATCAGCCGGGTTCCAAAAGAAGCCGGGGATTTTATGAGGCAGAAGTGAAATACTTAGAGAATATAAAAAAGGTTATAGTAGAGGTATGAACAAAAGGCTCTGAAGGTATGGATGTCATATCTGGATTAAGGAAAAGGAGGCTGAATTGAGAAAGGCTTCATGGAGGTGCCACCTGAGTTGAACTTTGAAGAATGAGTCCTATTCTGAGAGGCAAAGATGAGCATGGCAACCTTTCTAGGAGGAGAGAAGAGCAAGGATAAACACGTGGGGTATGTTTGGGGACCACTGACTGATCTAACTTTCACCGTTCAGCCTCCATTTTGGAGCTAATAGGGGATTATTAAAAGTTTTTTGAGAAGGGGAATGACATGATCGGGGCTATGCTTTTCAAAGTCATTTTGGCAAAAATATGTAGGGGGAAGAATGAAGGTGGGAAGGGCAGTTAAAATGCTATGAAAATATTCTAGGCAAGTGTGGTAATGGGGACCAGAACTAGGGTGGTGGCTGTGGAAATGGGAAGGGAAGGGACCAATTTGGAGGCAGTATTAGTCAGCAGGACTTAGTGACGACTGGATAGGGGAGGCCAGGAAAAGGAAATAACAAAGATTCTGCCAAGGTTTTAAGCCTAGATGGCTGGTGGAATGGTAATACCCATGAAAGAAACAGAGAAATTAGGATGAAGGAAAACCAGTAGAAAGAACCAAAGTCTCTGACTCCAAAGGCCCTCCCACTTCTGACACACAACTATTATTGGTCTTGTGCCGCACATTCATCAGTGACAAACCCTTTGATAGTCTTTATTTCCTAAACCCCAAGCACCTCATAGTACAGCCCAGGCCTCAAGACTTAGGATTTTGAGCTGAAAGAGATGTGATCTTCCTGGGTGGATTCTCGATGTCTTTTCCCACATGGTGCGAATCTCTGAGATGTCGTGGTATAGTAGAAAATGCTCTTGGATCTGGAGTCAGAGTTTCTGGATTTAGATTCTGGCTTTGATGCTTAGGCCCTTGGCCTAATCACTTCTGTTCTCTGAGGCTGTTTTCTAATCTATAAAATGAGGAGGTTGGATTAGATTATTTCTGAGGTCCTCACTACTCTGAAACTATGATGACTTGAGATTCCCCTGTAGTTCTAAATCCTGTGATTCCTAGAAAGACAGCTACCCTCATAGGAGATATGCCTTCTCCATAGACCACTGATTTAGAGCTGGAGGGAGCCTTAGAGGCTGTCTGCTCCAATCACCCCATTTTATAGGTGAGAAGACAGAGGTCCAGAGGAGGAAGAGAGGACCTACCCAGGGTCAGAGAGCTAGGCCCATAGACCGAGGGTTGGAAGGATCCTTAAGAGACTGTCAGTTTTTACTTCTTCCTTTTACAGATGAGAAAATTAAGGAGGCCTGGAGGGATGAACTGGTTTGCACAAGGACACATAGATAGCAAGCAGCCTTCTGGTCCAATCTTTCATTTTACAGATAAGGAAACAGGCCCAGAGAGAAACAACTTACTTAAGATCATACAGCCTGTTAACATGAGTTAGAAACAGATCCTGGTTCCACTGCTCACTCCCTCTCTGTCCTTGGCACATACCAGCTGTGCAACCCTGGGGGAGCTGGGTGGCACAGTGGATAATGCACTGGGCCTGGAGTCAGGAAGACTCATCCTCCTGAGTTCAAATATGGCCTCAGATGCTCACTAGCTGTGCATCCCTTATGGTGGATAGGTGGTGCCGTAGTGCAGAGAGCTAAGGGAAGCAGGGTGGGGGCCTGGAGTCAAGAAGACCTGAGTTCGAATCCGGCCTCAGACCCTTGCTAGCTGTGTGACCTTGGGCAAGTCACTTTACCTGGCTTGCCTCCATTTTCTCACCTGTAAAGTAACCTGGAGAAAGAAATGGCAAACCACTCGGATATCTTTGCCAAGAAAACCTCAAATGGGGTCATGAAGAGTTGTACGTACCTGAAATGACCAAACAGCAACAACAATCCTTAGGGAGGTTATTTCAGCTCTCTGGCCCACATCTTTCTCATCTGCAGAATGAAGGGGTTGCATCAGACTATTTCAAAGTTCTCTTGTGTTTTGCAATGTGTTTTAAATTGAAGGCCACATGGTACAAGGCTGACTTCGGAAGCAGAAGATGTGTTCAAATCCCTTCTCTGTAACTTCCTTATTGGGTAGCCTTGGACAAGTAACTTCACCTTCATAGGCCACTATTCCCTCCTTTGTAAAAATGAAGAAGTTGGACCATTTGGCCTCTGAGGTTCCTTCCAGCTCTAGAACTAGGATCGTCTACAAGTTTTATTGACTCACGATCCTTTGTTCATTCCTCCTCTGGCACAACCCAAACTTCTAACCAACTTGGAGAGGCAAAGATCCCATAGGTAGAATTACTTAACTTTAAGACATTTCTTAAAGCATAATTTGTGCCAAGTTTCTTTTCAACTTTAACCTACATTTGTCTTGAATTTTAATATTTTCATGAATTTTCCCCAATTCAATCCCATATTTCCTGTTAGCTGGCCAGTAGGGTGTGCTCTCTCCCCTTGCCACAAAAAAATAAAAAAAATAAAAAAATGTTGGAGTTGGAACTTTTCATTAAGGGATTTTTGTAATTAGAGGTTTCAGTCCCACAGGGAAACAAATCAAAATATAACATCCATAGCTCTAGCTACATGCACACAAAAAATAGCAAAAGTCAAATTGTCAGGTGAAGGAAGAATGCTTTGAAAGATATTACGGCCCCTCTCCTTTAACGTCATCCTGAATTCAGTGATACCTAAATGCAAGTATATCCTTATATCTTGGGGAAGTAGGAGGAAAGACCAGGGGGTTTTTTTAAATTGTTTTTTAGAAATTCAAAATGACCATTAGCAGTGGAAGAAAAATGTGTCTGAAGCCAATTTTATATATTGCAGCATGAATTCTATATTTTAACAATAAATTGACCTTGCCTCATTTCACTTCTTGCATGTGGTACTTGAAACATGGTCAGTAGTACTACAATTCTGCAAATAAGAAAATAGCTTCATACTGAGTAATAAGTTCATAGAATCCTGGATTAAGAGCTGGGAGGAACTTCAGAGGCCAGTCAGTCTGACCCTCTCATTTTGCAAACAAGGAAACTGAGGTCTCAGGAGGTCATAAGATCATAAACTGAGAACTGCAAGAGACCTCAGTCACCTGTGGTCCAACCCCCACATTTTGCAGAGGAAGAAACTGAGGGCCAGAGGGGTTCAGTGATTTGCCCAAAGTAAGTCATTTTGGATTCCTCTTAATATAAATCTCTAAGGCAGTGGTTCTCAACCTTCCTAATGCTGTAACGCTTTAATGCTCCTATATGGGTGTATCTTCATGTGGGTGGACCCACTTGGAGATGGATAGAGGAGCGATGTCTCGGTTCCTAAGACCATCAGAAATATGTGTTTTCCAATGGTCTCGGGCAACCTCTGTGAGAGGATCATTCGACCCCCAAAGGGGTCACGACCCACAGGTTGAGAACCACTGCTCTAAGGCATCATCAATTCCAAAAACGTTTGTTAAGTGTCTATTACTTGTGAGACATCCATATTGTCTCTGCCCTTCAAGAACGTAGTCTCCTGGGAAGATAGAGCACACATACCTGTAAGAATATATACAGGGCTGAGGGTGAGAGAAACAAAGGGGAGAACTAGACACTGTACTTTCAGAAATTGGAGGGAGGAAAGAACCCAGTAAACTGCAAGGCTAAGGGAAAGCTTTGTGGCGACCTAACTGGGCCTTGAAGGGAGAGGATTTGGGGCAGGCAGGATTCAGGTGGTTGTATGTTCCAGGCGTGGGGCATATCTGATATAACAGGCTGTTTGAGAAACAGCTAGTAGATCGGCTAAGGTGGAATGTGGAGTGTTTGAAGGGGAATGTGAAATAAGGCTAGAAAGGCAGATAGGAGCCAGACTGTAGAGGGCCTTAAACGTCAGTTTACATTTTATTTTGGAAGCAATGGGAGTCATTGAAGGCTTTGGAGTGGAAGGGCAACATGCCAGACCTGTGCCTTAGACAGGTTATTTTGGCAACTGTGAAGCCCCAAGGTTTGAGAGGGGAGAGACTTGAAGCAAAGGGACAAATCATCCAGGAGAGAAGCAATATAAGTTTGGGGGAGAGAAGTACTGTGGAAGTAGGATATATAATACTTCATAACTGACGGGATGTGGGGAGACAGTAAAAAGTGTCTCCAAGGGATCTTTTGTTTTCTATTATCTATGAATAAGAGAGCACTGTAGTTTTGAAAGTTCAGGATCTTAGAATGACAGTAATTTCCTTTCAGCAGAGTTAATTGAACTTAAAGTTTTTTTATTGTTAGCCTTTCAAACATATCTCTTCCTCTTCTACTCAGTCAGCTATCCCTTATAACAAAGAACAAAAAAGAAAAAGAAAAAAATATCAGTTCAGCAAATCCAATCACATTTCAACTGTCTAGGGGTTTATGCAATATTCCACAACACTAGCCTCTGCCTCTGAAAAGAAGGAAGGCAGATATAATTGCCCAATTCTTCTTCTGGTCAAGCTTGGTCATTCTAATGATACAATGTTTACTTTCACTCACTCCCTCCCCCCAGTCATTGCATACAATCATAATCATTTTGTAGATTGAATTCCTGGTTCTGCTTACCTTGCTCTGTATCAGTTCATACAAGTTTTCTCACAATTCTCTGAATTCTTCTCATTACATCACTCTTGAAAATTAAGAAGTAAAGGCCCAGAATCATAGATGATTATTGAAGAAACCTAAATGGAAGTTGCCCTCCATAAATAGTCAATTCAATTCAACATGTTTTAGGCACTAAGGATATTATGATGAAAAAGAAACAGTCCCTAACCTCAAGGAGGTTCTATTCTAACTAGGGACACAGCATGTATACAAGATAAATAAATAAAAAGTAATTTGAAGAAGGAGATAACTGTTATAAATACAGAGATTAGGATAGGGATGATGAATAGATTGTACCTGAGTTGACGCTTTGAAGGATGAAAACAATTCTGGCACAGAGACATCAGCAAGACTTTATTCCAGTTACTGGGTATGGTTTTTGCAAATGCATGGGGGTAGCAAATGGAATACTACATTTGGAGGATGGCTTGGTCAGAAAATAGTACGTAAAGGAGGGTAATAAAAAATAAGAAGAGAAAGGAAGGAACAGCAATGTGGATAGAATCTGAGTTCAAATCCAGCCTTATACACTTGACATGTACCAGCTGTGTGATGTGACCTTGGGTAAGTCATTTCACCTTGCTTCCTTTGCCAAAAAAGAAGAATAGAAAGGTAGCTTGAGGCTAGGTTGTGGAGGGTTTTAAACACAAGCTTTAGGAGTTTGTATTTGATTGTTGAATAGTAGGGAATCACTGAGACTTTTTTGGGGGGAGACAGGGAAGTAGTATAGTCATATCTAAGCCTGAGGAAGATGGCAATTGCAAGAAGGATGGGAGCTTTTGGCAGCTACATGGAGGTTAGATTAGTGTTATTATGTTGTCTCAGGCAGGCTTTGAAATATTAGAAACAGATTCATGAGAGTTGTAGCTCCCATTTATATTGTATTTTAAAGTTTGCAAGTTCAACAAGTATTTACTAGATGCCTACTGTGGGCCACATACTGTGGGATACAAAGACGGAAGTAAAACAGACCCTGATCTCAAGGGGCTTACGTTTTACAAAGGGTAAATCTCATACACATAGAAGACAATTTAAAAATACATACATGCACATACATATTGTCTCTGCCCTTCAAGAATGTGGTCTCCTGCACACCAAATTAAATACACACACACACAAATTAAATACAGAGTAATTGGCAGTGGTGTAGAAAACTAAAAACTAGATGAATCAGGAGAAGCTTCTGTAGGAGGTGGCACCACGGATGAGCTTTGAAGTAAGTGAGGTAGAGCTTCTCCTTGTTTATAATAAGTTGTAGCCTGTGTGCTCTATTGTTTATCCTTCAGAGGTCAAGAGGTTTGAGGAAGACCTACAGTATGTCGGCCAAACCCTTGTGGCTAACTTAATGGGAAACCATGAGCGAGAGTCACTCAGGCTGGCCAAGTATGATGGGTAGGGATCTGCATTGTTGGAGAGAACACCCGCATTGATGAGAACGCAGAGCCACTGGAATTTTTGAGAATGAAACTGAGCTAGAAGAATGAGTCCCTAATAGTGGAATTGAAGACATCACCAGTTCATGGGGGAGGCATATGATGGATGAGGGGGGTCAAGAAGGAAGAGCTTTCTGTTGCTCCTGATTAGACATCCTTCTTAAAATAGTTTCAATCCATTGAAAAACATTTATTAAGCACCTCTGATAGGTCAGGCATTATGCTAAGGGCTGTGGATACAAAAAGCAACAAGAGATTTCCTTGCCTTCCAGGAGTTCACAGTCTAAAGAGAAAGATGACAAATACATACAAACAAGATATTTACATACAATTGCTGTTTTTTTACCTTAAATGCTTACAAAATCATTTAAGATTAAGAGATTGAAACTTAATTTTCTCATTTAGAATGCAATCATTTGTCCTCAGGGACAGGGACTGTATATTTGTGTGTTTTTGCATCTTTGGATTCCCAATACTTTGATAAGATACTGCCCCAGTATCTTGTCCAGAGAAGCCTTTAAGAAATGTTTGCTCAACTGAGATAATTTATGTTCTCAGAAATGCAAATAAAGGCATCCCATAGCCAGGTAAAGTCACACTAGGAAAGTTAACACTAGGAAATTCATCCAAAATCCTTAGCATTTCTTTGAGAACAGATTTGTTTCTTCGGGTTTTCTTTTCAATGTGCCTCAGTTTCTCCACTTGCAAAAAGGCATAATCCAGTCAGAATCCAAACTCAAGCCCTTGGACCCCACATTTAGAACTCTTCCAGTATTCTGTATCATGATTGTAGGGTTTACCATATAAGTCAGAATGATCTTCTAACATTTTCATTTCAGTTTGGCATACTCATGTTTAAACAGCTAAATCTTGTTTAAGATCTAGGCTAAGTCTATTGAGTAAATATTTCTTAAGTAGCTATGAGGGTGTAGATGTGTTTGTGACAGAGAGGGAGCTCTTCATTTTCTAGAATAATTTCCCAAAACTATGTTGAAATGACAGGTTTCTTTGATGATGCCGCTGTCCTTCTTCCAATTAGCTGTATGAGGCTTTTTGACCAGTTACTAAGTTTGATTTTCCATATCCCATGTTTTAAAATTTCCAGGAACCAATAAGAAGTGAATCTTAATGATTTATTTGTGCAGAAGGAATGAGTTTCCTCCTGGTCTCACATCCGCCGCCCACATGATACCTCATTTGTGTTGCTGGGAAGGAACATTTGCAGAGGAAACTTGATGCCCAATTAGTACATCTTAATCGGAGAGTTGTCCGTGGAATTTCCATCTGGCTCCCTCTCCACTTCTAGAGGGTGGTGGCATAGGACTGAAGGAAATACTTGGGTTTTAAAATTGTGGCCCTGAGCCAAAACAGGGTCTTGAATAGGTGGCATTTTCCAGGTCCTGAATATGACCTATTTCGCAGGATCATAGTTTTATACCTAAGAGACCATTTAGTCCCATTCCTTCTTTTTACAGATAATGAAACTGAAGCTCAGAGATATGGATTCCGGTATTAAGAGGCAGGGCTAGGATTTGAACCCAGGTCCTTATAATTCCAGTTCCAGTGTTCTTTCCTCTGACTCATACATACTGCCTCTTTTCACAATTCCAAAAAGAGACCGAAGACAAAGACCCATCTTGCTTATACTTTCTTGGGTTTAAATCTATTATAAGCTATGACTTTCTGTGAAGTGGCATTAAAGTAAATTTGCCTAATTGTTTAAAAAAAAGACATTTTAAACCCTTCACAACCTCATTCCAACCTATTTTTCCAGGATTATCACACAATATTCCCTTTTACATAGCATTCTTAACTTTTCATCCTGCTCTCCATGCCTTTGCATGGGCTGCTGCTGTCTGGAATGCCCTCCCTCACCTCTTCCTCATGGAATCCTTAGCTTTCGTCAAAGCTCAGATCAAACAACCTGTTGCAGGAGATTGTTCCTGATTCTTCCCAGGCACTAGTTCCTCACTAGACTCCCTCATGTGTACATTGTATCTATTTTGTATACACTCCTATGTACATATGTATTGTCTCCCTGGATAGAGTGGAATCTCTTTGAGGGCAGAAACTGTTTCATTGTTGTCTTTGCATGCCCAGAGCCAGACATGGTGCACTATTAACATTATTTTCATTTGCATATTCACACATGATATCCAGCTTTGAAAGCTTCCTGCTGCCCACCTCTTTGGAGTATATTCTTTTTTTACTAATCTAAAAAAATAATAGAGAAACAGATCCATCATGAAAAACTCTAAGAAAAGACCTGTTAAATGAGACAGTTGGGTTGCAAGACCGCCATGTTCCCTTTTAGCTCTAGATCTCGGATTCTACTATCCTAGGCTCTGTTTTAAATGAAGCCATTCTCCCTAAAGGTCTGCTTAGTGTGGGTGGTCTTGGAATTGGGAGGAGCTGGGTCTGAGTCCTCTGTCTCTGAATCTCAGTCTTCTCATTTGTCAAATGGGCATAGTAATATTTGTAGGGTCCACCTTGCAAGGTTGTTAGAAGGCTCAAATGAGATCATGGGTGTAAAACACTTCAGAAACCTTAAAGCTCCATATAAATGTCAGTTATTAATTTACATTTATATTGGTTATTATTATTTCAATACCCCTCAGTTTCAGATATTTAAAAACTCTTTAGCCATAGTTTTTTTTTCTTCCCCTCCCTTCCTTTCCCTTTCCCTTGACTTCTTTTTCTCTTTTCTTTCTCTTTTTCTTTTCTTTTTATCCATATTTGTGCTTTTATCATTAGAACAGAACTCTCAATATGGAAATTCCTTCCCCTGATGCAGATTAACTCCAGTTTCAGAGACTGGTCTAGAACTCAGAGAGGTTAAGGGATTTGTCCAGGGTCCCACAGTCAGGATATGTCAGAGGCAGCATTTAAAACTAGATGTTCATGACTAACTGCAATTTCTTCCTTCCTTCCTTCCTTCCTTCCTTCCTTCCTTCCTTCCTTCCTTCCTTCCCTCCTTTCTTCCCTCCTTTCTTTCTTTCTTTCTTTGTTTCTTTCCTTCCTTCCTCCTTTTCTTCCATCTTTCCTTTCCTCCTTTTCTTCCATCTTTCCTTTCCTTTCCTTCCTTTCCTTCCTTCCTTCCTTCCTTCCTCCCCTCCTTTCTTTCCTTCTTT
>CM053596.1:29719609-29744423 GCA_028646575.1 Pseudocheirus occidentalis | reverse complement strand
GGGAAAACCCACATAAATGTCTAGGATGAGGTTTGGCAGCCTGTGAATCTTAGTGACATAACAGAATGTTATAGCTTGAGGTTTCATCAAACAGGGATGAGGCAGGAAATCCCAGCCTCTGCCAAACACCCACTTGTTCATGGCTTGGATCTCAGGATCTGAGTTTCAGTTAAAGTGGATTTTCTGCCATTTTAAATTTTATTTAAAAACCTTTACTTTAGAGATCACTTTTTAAAAATAGATATTTAAAAGAGTAGAATCATAAGATAATACCTTTCTTCTCCCCCCACCGCCGGCATCTTGTACCGATTTTGTATGTATTTAGAGACGTATGTTTGTCTCCTCTGATAAAACTGTAAACTCCATGAAGGCATGCCTTCGTATCCTCAACACCTGGAAAAATGTCTAAAACATAGTAGGTACTCAGTAAATGTTTGTTGATTGATTTATATCTGGAAAGGAACTTAAAGACCAATTCATTCAATCCCACCATTTCACAGAAGGAAGTGACTTTGAACCCAGGTCCTCAGATTCCAACTCTAGGATTATTTCCCCCAATGCTCAATCAGTCAAAAGGTATTTAAGCACCTACTATGTGACCTGACATTGCATTTGGCCCTGGAAATGCTCCAGCGAGGATATGTTATTGGGATCATGGTGTCACTGAAGTACCATCCCGGCATTTTAGCTTGGAATAAAAAAAAAGAACTCGTATTTTCAGCTTTGACATCTTACATTTCCATCCAAGGAGATTCTTTACATATGGGAGCATTTGCTTCAGGGACTGGTGGGAGAGACTCAGACAAAGAAACAATTCCTGCCCTTATCTCAAAGCAGAGTAGATGAGATGTACATATATATATATATATATATACAAGCTTAGGTCGAATGTCCAGCTATTATTTTCGTATTTTAATGATTTAATTTTATTGTGCCACTGTTTATATTTTTTCTGGTAAATTAAAAATGAGACTAAATGACTTGACTTCTTTATGTTGGAGATAGAGGTAAAAATGAAAAGCAATAATAACTCATTTCTAGACCTCCTTCAGGGTTACAAAGCTCTCTTCTCATAACAAGCCTAGGTGGAGGGAAGTATGGAAATACTACTCTTCCCATTTTATGGATCATAAAACTGAGGTTCAGAAGGTCTGACAGTGGCTAGTGGATTGCTTGTACATAGTAGGTGCTCATTGATATTTGTGGAACTGCTGTATGACTGTGAGTCATAGAATATCACAGTTTCCAAAGAAGTAAACCTGAAGGTCACTCAAGAGGTAATGGAGAGATTCATGGGCAGCTAAGTAAACTGTAACACATTGCTGTTGGGGAATTACTTGTAGAAAGAGGTATAAAGAATGTGTCAGGGACACATATGAGCAGAAAGATCCTAGGAACATAGATCTAGGGATGGAGGGGGACCTCAAAGACCACCTGGTTCAACCCCCTCATTTTACACAGGAAACGGAGGGAGGTTAAATGATTTGTCCAACATCACACAGATGGTAAGAGTCTAAGGCAGTGGTTCTCAACCTTCCTAATCCTGCAACCCTTTAATACTCGTATGTAGGCGTATCTGCATGTGAGCAGACCCGCCTGGAGACAGATAGAGGAGCAGTGTCTCGGTTCCTAAGACCATCGGAAATATGTATTTTCTG
This sequence comes from Pseudocheirus occidentalis, assembly GCA_028646575.1. Taxonomy (NCBI): domain Eukaryota; kingdom Metazoa; phylum Chordata; class Mammalia; order Diprotodontia; family Pseudocheiridae; genus Pseudocheirus; species Pseudocheirus occidentalis. Next base: position 29,742,765 of record CM053596.1, on the reverse strand, counting down.
ATGGTCTTAGGCAACCCCCAAAGGGGTTGTGACCCACAGGTTGAGAACCTCTGGTCTGAGGCAAGACTTGAACCCAGATCCTCTTATTCCAGAGTCAGTGAGTACTCTTTTCACTGTTAAATGATGTCTCTGCAAATGAATGAATGAAGTAATGATGGAAGGAAAGAAGAAAAGAAAGAAGGAAGAAAAAAGAGAAAGAAAGGCAAAGGGACAAAGAGGAAAGAAAGAAAGGAAAGGGGGAAGGGTGAGAAAGAAAGAAAGAAAGGGAGAAAGAAAGGAAGAAAGGAAGGAAAGAAAAAAGAAAAAGAAAGAAAGGAAGGAAAATAGGAAGGAAAGAAAGGAGAAAGAAAAGGAGGAAGAATGAAAGGAAAATAAGAAAGAAAGAGTGAAAAAGAAAGTAAGAAAGCGAGAAAGAAAAGAAGGACGGAAGGAAAGGAGGGAGGGAAAAAGAGTCTTTACTATGGTTACAAAACACCTCACAGTGACTCTGTAAAGAAGATTGGGTAAGTATTATTATCATCATTTTATAAATGAGGACACTGAGATAAGCATAGGTGAATTGACTTGCCCAGGGTCATACAGCTAGTATGTTTCTGGGGCTGGATTTGAACTCTGTGCCACCTAGATTACACTCTGTATTTTGTAATGTTATTTATTTTATTTTAAGCATTTAAAAACATGAATTTGGATAGGAAAAATATTACATCTTTACTATCAATAATTGAAATTTAGCTTTTCCTTAAATTATTTTAAGGAAAACATTTAACATTCTGAGGAGGCCATAGAGCCAGAATGCCAAAGGCCCCATGATATAAGGGGTCCTTAATCTTTTTTGGGTCATTGACCTCCTTTGCAGACTGGTGAAGCCTTTGGATTCCTTTTCAGAATAAAGTTTTAAAATATAGAAAATAAAATATATAACATTATGAAGTAAACTAAAGAGTAGTGGAAATAAAGGTGTCTTTTTTTTTTAACCCGTCCAAGTTCACAAAACTCTAGATATGTGGTCCCTGAGATATAACAAATGTTTAAGAACCCCTGGAATAGAAGGGAAGGAGATAAGACTAGGGACCAGGGAAAAGGTCATAAGATCATAGGATAGGATTGGAGATAGAGACAAAGAAGGGCCCTCAAAGGTCCATCTAGTTCAACCCCATCATTTTACCAATAAAGAAACCGAGGCCTGAGAAGATTAGTTGACCTGTCCAAGGTCCCAAGGATAGTAAGTGTCCAAGGCTGGCTCTGGATGGACTACTCTCTCTACTCTCCCACAAGAACCATAGATTCAGAACTATAAAGGACCTTCGAGCTTGCATGGACCATCCATCCCCTTTCTTTTACAGGTGAGAAGCTTTAGTAACTTGCCCAAGACAGGGCACTCAAGAGAGCCAAGATTCTACTCCAGGTCCTCCACCTCTGATTCCGATGTTCTTTCCATTATAGAACTTTGCTTTGCCTTTGGTGGCCAGGTGCTGAAACGGGAGAAAAGTGATCGTTAGGAATACAAAGGTCTCTCTTGTCAGAATACTCAGACAGGAAGGCTCTCTAGGCAGGATGTAAGACTTTTATAACCGCATTTGCTCCAGCGAGGATATGTTATTGGGATCACGGTGTCACTGAAGTACCATCCCGGCATTTTAGCTTGGAATAAAAAAAAAGAACTCATTGTATTTTCAGCTTTGACATCTTACATTTCCATCCAAGGAGATCCTTTACATATGGAGCATTTGCTTCAGGGACTGGTGGGAGAGACTCTCTCAGACAGGGTTGTCCAGCAAATTATAATTCCAGCTTTACCTTTGCCTCTCTGGGGAGGAGATGGAGACAAAACCCCATTCTCTCCAGCTAATTGGACTATAATTCAACCTTATGGCTGGGGAGGTCAGGACATACAATTTCAGCTGGGTTCTGTATCCTGTCTTTGGAGAACTGGAGAATGTCACATGACTCTCCAGTGGGCCGTTGGTGCAGTATTTAATATGGAGATTTCAGATGCTGCTTTTTCTCTCTCCAAGGGTATCTTTTCTTTTCAAATACCCTCATGACTGATTTTAAATACATATTTATTGGTTCCATAATGTAACCGGTCTTCAAAAAAGTATTCTAATAACTCTTTATCCTCAAATTGGAGCCCAAGTTACAGTTTGAATGAGGAAAATGTATATTTTATTACCTACCAAACTATTTAACCAAGTTATTGATTTATCTGTCTGAATTCAAAATGAGTATTTAATCCTGTAGAGATGACAGAAGCATACAAATCTCTCTATTAATATCTAGTTTTTGTTCAATCACATCCAACTCTTTATGACCCCATTTGTGTTTTCCTTGACAGAGATACCAGGGTGGCTTGCTATTTCCTTCTCCAGCTCGTTTGACAGATGAGGAAACTGAGGCAAACAGGGTTAATTAAGTGACTTGCCCAGGGTCACCCAGCTAGTAAGTGTCTGAGGCAGATTTGAACTCAGGAAGATGAGTCTTCCTGACTCCAGGTCCAGCACTCTGTCCGCTGAGCCACCGCATCTAAGACAACACTAATTTCAGATCAAAGCAACTTATTATTACTGGGTAAGATATTATTCTATGTTCCATGAATTGTAAATTAAAAAAATTTTAAAGTATAACTGAATATATCTTCCCCTGTCTCTCCCTACCCATTGCCTTTCAAATAAAATGAATATGAAGAAATTAGTAGCAATCTGTTACTTTCCTCATCTGCAAATATGGGCATTTTACTGGAGGACTCTAACTTTACATCTGACTCTGATTCTATGATTTTATTCATAAACTTAAGTGACATTTTATCCCAGAAATTGTAGTGAGTCATGGAAGTTTCTTGAGCAAGGGAGTGACACCATCAGACCTGATTTTTGAAAATGAAAGAAAGCATATTAAGATAAATTATTTTCACAGAATCATTGATTTAGAGCTGAAAGATACATTAGAGGCCATTGAGGCTAAGTTCCTCATTTTACAGTTGAGTCAACTGAGGGTGAGCAAGGTTAAGTGACTTGCCCAGGGTCTCACCAGCTAGTAGATGTCTAAGGCAAGATCTGAACCCAGGGCTTTCTGACTCCAGCGCCGCTGGGAGTAATATCAGTAAGAATCTATATTTCTTAGATATATTTTTTCTATATTTTTCTATTTCTATTTCTATATTATGTTTTATATATAGAATATATATTATATATAGAATAATATTATATATAGAAAATATATTTCTATATTTTTCAGATAATTTCATTTTTTCTAAAAAAAAAATCTTAATTTTGACCCCTTATTATAAACTTAGTTATTGGAGCAGGGATTGGATTGGAGGATCTCTCTTTGGAGTTGTAATATGCATATGTCTGCTTAGTGGGGGAGGATCATGGGGGCTCATCATGTTCTAGGTCAGCTTGTGATGAAAAATGCCTTCCATCCCCAGAGAAAGAACTGAATGGTGCCTCAATATGGATTGAAGCATATCTTTATTTTTCTTGAGTTTTTTTCTCTTTGTTTTCTTTCACACATGACATATGTTTTACATGACCACACTTGTATAACCTGTAGTGAATTCCTCGTTTTCTCAGTTAGGAGGAGTGGGGAAGGAGGAAGGGAAAGAATTTGGAACTCAGAGTTTTAAAAATGAATGTTAAAGGGGCGGCTAGGTGGCGCAGTGAATAGAGCACCGGCCCTGGAGTCAGGAGTACCTGAGTTCAAATCCGGCCTCAGACACTTAGCACAAAAAACTAGCCGTGTGACCTTGGGCAAGTTACTTAACCCCAACTGCCCTCCAAAAAGCAAAAAAAAAAAAAAAAAAAAAAAAATGAATGTTAAAAATGGTTTTTACATGTAACCGGGGAAAAATAAAATACTAAAGAGAAAAAATAATTAATTAAAAGAATAAAGGAAGGAGACAGTGTATTTATCCATCCCCAGCTCCATGGAAGGTACTCTAACCTAACCTTTGTGGCAATGATAGGGTAAAAGGGGGTTTAACAAATATTTTTTAAATGATGTGATATAAATTAGTGCTAGAATTATAGATTCTTATTCTTTTAGAATTACTCAAAAGAATTTATGTTTTTAAGATGGTTTCTTTCATTCTTAAAAAAACCCACGTCTACAACCTTGAGAAACTGGACTCTTCTCAGCAACGCACAGTTAAAAGACAACTCTACAAGTTTCAGAATGGAAGGAGATGTCTACATTCAGAGAAAGATCCAGAAAGACCAGAGGTTAAACGGAGACTGAAGCAATGCATGCTATCATTCTTTTCTATGTTTGGTTTTGTTTCCTTTTTTCCCATTGTTCACTCCATTGGCTACAACGCCTATACAACCAGACGATTGTACAACGTTAAAGTGTTTGCAGATCCTATACATGATTGTACACCACCATGGTAGGGGCAGGGGGTTGAGAAGGAAGGGGAGAAAAGTCTGAAACTCAAGTGATTCTGGAACTGATTCTTGTAAACTAAAAGTAAATAAAGGAGTCAATTTAAAAAAAAACAGGTCTGTCATTCCCCTGCCCAAGAAACCTCTGTGGCTCCCTTTTGATTCTAGGACAAAATCTAAAATCCATATTATGCACATAATAGTCGATCCAGGGCATCCATCTAGTACAGGCCCCTGCTTGTAAATGGAGGCCTACTACACCAAAGAGGACAGACGAAAGGCACATCATCCTCAGGACATTGAGCTTCTTTTGCTTGTTCATGTAATGTTTTGTCTGAAGGTGGCTGGTAGCTGTCATCATGAAATCAGTGCTTTAGGATGTGTCCCAGCTTTAACAGTACCAGAAGGCCCATCGTTTAGGGAATAACTCGGAAGATTAAGCAGTAGTCTGTACCTTAGGCAATATGAAAGCCTTGGAAAATCCCTGGGAGGGAAGGATAGGTAGGTGGGAAATGGAGGGTGGAATTGAAGAATTCCATGATCCAAGAAGCAGGTGGGCTGCTCAAGTCAGGAGACATAAGCAGTGGACAGTCTGTGTGTCTATCTGGTGTCTTTGGGATGTCACAGGAAGGTATATACACCGGACAGACCCTGTGGGGCAAACCAGTGGAAGGACATAGACGAGAGTCCTACAGGATGGGTGGGCACAGAGGAGGGACAATCTGCATCACTGGAAGAAATGTTCACATCAGTGAGATCCTGGATCCGCTGAAGCTTTAAATATGTCCTCCAGGGCCTTGAACAGTGTTCTGTACACCCTTATTTCAGTCCCGCAGGAAGACTTATCTCCTACTCTCTCTTCTAATCCATATTGCAATCCCCCCCCACCTCTGTGGTCCCACAGATTCATTCCCCTGTGGCTAATCTTCTGTTGATGAGTCTCTCTGCACTTATTTTGACTGCTTCCCCAGATTACAAATAGACAATTTGCCCCAGGCAGAGCTGTAACTAGGGCAGGTAATTGGTGCTTTGCTTCAGGGCACTGAAAGTTAGAGGGTGCTAACTGCACATTCACTCCTTTACCAGAACATGGGGGAAACATGAAATTTACTAACTACTTAGCCAGAATAATCATTTCAAAAAAAGAAAGTTGTAAATGATAGCTCTTACTGTTACCCCTCCTCAAAACTCAGGTGAACACCTTCTAAGACCAGACTAGAGAAGTGACCTTCTTGGTTGTCTCCTCCTGCCCTTCGAGTGAATTGAGTTTGTATTTTATGTCAGTTGCTCCAGATACAAACATTGCTACTTATGGCAACTGTCTTTAATAAAAATAATTGTTAATATTTATTATATATAAAAGTATATGAAACTAACACTTTAAAGTTTGCAAAGTGTTTTACACATGTGGTCTCTTTTGATTCTGTGAGGTAAGGGCTATTATTATTCTCCAAACTGAGGGCAAGAGAAGTCAAGCAAACTGTCCAGGGTCTAATATCAGGATTTGAACTCTGGTGTTTTTGATGCCAAGTTTAGTGTTCTACTCACTATGACACTCAGCTGCCTTTCTAGTAGCCTATAAAACCCTGGCAGTTTACATATGCCAAAGCTTCCCTTCAGTTCATTGACTATTATTAAGCACCCACATGGAAAAGGTTCTGTGCTGGGAGCCAGGGACACAGAAATTACAAACCCAATGACCTAGTTCCTGTCTTTAAGGGAGTTGGGATCTAAGCTTTCTGTTGGATTGACTTGGAGAGCTCCAGAGCTGCTGCTGTACTGGGATGAGCCATTGAAGGAGGTTGGTCTTTATTGGAGGGCTCTATAGACAATACACACTTAATAAACATTTGATGAAGTAAAAGGATGGTTAGCAGGTAATTAAGAAGGAAAAAACCTCCTGGCTAGCACAGCCGTGTTATTAAGTTAAAACTAAAATGTTCTGTTGAACAAAAGCTTGCATTCATTTGAGGAAATGCAGGGTTGTAATTGGGAACTTTCTCACTTGAGGGTAGTATTAAGGACAGAGAGAAAGAGGAGCTCATGAGGAGCCTCCTCGGGGAAAAAATATATCCCAGAACATTGGTTAGTATCTTCTAAATCTCAACAACCTAGTCCAAAGCACCAGTCACCCCACCTTAGTTGTGCCTCTGGTGGAATGGTTATTAGCATTCACTGTCAAACCAATCACTATTTAATCATCATTCTAAAATAACTTTTGGGGAAAAGTTGTCAATTCTTTATTGTGAAATTTAGTCTATTTTTATTTTTTGCTTTTTGGAGGGAGGAAGGTAGGGCAGTTGGGATTAAGTGACTTGCCATAGGTCACACGGCTAGTAAGTATTAAGTGTCTGAGGCTAGATTTGAACTCAGGTCCTCCTGACTCCAGGGCTGGTGCTCTATTCACTGAGCCACCTAGCTGTCCCTGGGGAATTTGCTCTAGAAATCGAGAATTTTAAGAAAAAGAAAATAAAAAATCATGACAGGAAAGAAACTTATATCCATGATTTGTCGAATTTTAGCATGAGAGCCTGGGAACTTTGCCCCAAAGGTACAAAGTCTCAGGTAGCGAGTATTCAAGTTGCTTCTAGAGAATCTCAGGCTTGAAGAGGTTAAGTGTGTCATCTGAAGTTAATTTGTCAGTTCTAGAAACTGATAAAGTACAAGATTTGTGACTTCAGGTCCTCCTGACTACCCTTATCTCCTAAAACACAATCCATCCGGTCACTCCTTAGTATGAATAATGTAGATATTTTGCATAGATTTAGAGGCAGTGTGATGGAACCACAAGAACATTGAGCTGCCCCGTGGTAGACCAGTAAGCCAGTCCTGTAACTGATTTCTAGCTGGGCCTTAGGTTCTCCATCTGTGAAATAAGGGATATGAATGAAACAATCTCCATCCAGACCATTTTGTCCTCCAAATTCCTTGAACTCCTACAACAACATTTTATGCCAAAAGAGGATTTATTAATTTTTAATTTCATAACACTAATAATGGACAGCTGCAAAGTAAATGCTTTTGCCAACTGAGTCAGATAACTTTAATGGTTGTATCCTCATATCCAGCCCACTTTTTATTTTCTTTCACTCTTCTCTGCCAAGGAGAAACCATGGACCAGTAATGACTAACAAAGAGCTGTTGTCCAAAGTGAGAAAGGAGATCATAGGAAAGGCCCAAGCTGCCCTTGATGAATTCAAGGCACATGGGAATAGGGAAGGGAATAAGCATTTATTAAGCACCTACTGTGCTCTAAACTCTCTTCTAAGCATTGTAGAAATATGATCTTACTTGATCCTTACAACAACCCCGGGGTGGGGCGGCCTGGTGGTTCAGTGGATAGAGCTGGCTCTGAGTCAGGAGTATTTGAGTTCAAATCCAGCCTCAGACAATTACTAGCTGTGTGATCCAGGGCAAGTCACTTAACCCTGGTTGCCAAAAATAACAACAACTCTGGGAGGTAGATACTGCTATCATTCCCATTTTACAGTTGAGAAAACTGAGGAAGAGGTGGTGTCTTGCCTAGGGTCACACAACTAGTAAGTGTCTGAGGCTGGACTTGAACACTTCCTGACTTCTGGTTCAGGAGCCTTCTCTCATGGCACCGTCTTGCTGCCTGAGAGGCTGGTCCCAATGAAATTCATCCTCAGCTACTGAAAGAAGTAGGAGATGTCATAGCTGATCCACCTTTAGTAATATTTAACAAGCCTGAAGAAGAAGAAGAGTTGAAGGAATTTGTCTCTTTCCCTTCTTTGGAGAGGGACGGGATGATGGGCGTGCAATATTATAGTCTTACGGCTTCACCCAAGCTTGGTTGGTTTTGAGGAACTGATTCTTTTCTTATACCTTTTTTGTCTTTTGTCAGCTGGGTAGGGAAGGGGGAGAGGGATTTATGTGGAAATGAAGGTGATGTAAAAGCCAAAATTAGCAATGAAAATATTTAAGTAAACGTTATTTTTAAAAGTGAGAAAAGTGAGATTGTGTCGAGAATGGGAAAATGCCAAGTGTCCTGATTTTCAAAAATAGAAAAAAAAAAAAGGCAAACTACAGGCCAGTGAGCTTAACTGCTATTCCTGGAAAAATTCTATAATTGGTGATGAATGGACATGAGGAAAGGAAGCAGTGAGCACAAAGAGCCAGAGTGACTTAAAGGACAGGTCAGAACTGACTCACTTTATTTCCGTTCATTGATAGTTAACTGATAGATTGGGGATGCCAAGGATACAGTGACCCTGGATCTCAACAAAGTCAGTGATTAAGTTAAGTGCCTACTGTAGGCCAGAGTCTGCACCAAGTTCTGGGGATATGAAGAAAGGAAAAAAATATGATTCCTGCTCTTAAGGATCTCAAAGTCTAATGGGGGAGACAATGTCCAAACAATTATGTCTAAACTATAAACAGCATAAATTTGAGATTACCCAGCTAAGGGTAGGAAGGAAGGGGCTGACGAGGGTGTGGACTGGATAATGTAACAACTGATGGATCTGGAAATGTTTAAATAATCTGACTCTGACCCAGGCCTGAAGGCCACATGTAGCCTTCTATGTCCTTAAGTGCAGCCTTTTTTTTTTTTTTAGAGGGGGGAAGGCAGGGCAATCGGGGTTAAGTGACTTGCCCAAGGTATCACGGCGCGTAAGTGTTAAGTGTCTGAGGTCACATTTGAGCTCAGGTCCTCCTGACTCCAGAGCCGGTGCTCTATTCACTGTGCCATCTAGCCACCCCCTATTAAGTGCAGCCTTTTGACAGAATCCAAATTGTGTTCTCTGCACATGTGAAGGCCACGTGTGACCTTCAGGCTGCAGGTTCCCCACCCCTGCTCTAACAGAAGTTGTTAATGGTTGAGTGTCAATGGGTCAGGGGTCTTCAGTGGAATGTCCCAGGGATTTCTACTTGGTCTTGAGGCTGTTGAACATTTTTTTTCAGTCACCTGTTTAAAGGCTTGGATGGCTTGCTCCCCAAATTTGCAGATGACACAAAGCTAGGAAGGGTAACAAACATACTGGCAGACAGGGTTCTTACCTAAAAAGATCTTGGCAGGATGGAGCATTGGGCTGAATGTAAAGGAGAGGAGATTCCGGAGGAATACATGTAAAGTCTTACATTTGGGTTCAAAAAATTCTTTATCACAACTACAAGACGTTGGAGCCATGGTTAGATAGCAGTTATCTGAAAAAAGATCTGGGGTTTATGAAGCGTGTGAGCTCAAGATGAGTTACTGACGTCATATGGGAGCCAAAAACCCCACTGAGATCTTGAGATGCCTCAAGAGAGGCTTAGCTTTCAGGAACAAGGAGGTGAGAACCAGCCTTCTGTCCTCTGCCCCAGTCAGACTCCATCTGGAGTATTGTATATAGTTCTAAGCACCAAGGACCGTTGTCATCTGTCCTTCCTTCTCGAGGAGGCCCACGACATCAAGGAGGTGATGCCACAATGTGCAAGTGAATTGGATTTAAGTGAGGCTGGAGTGCCCAAAGTCACCAGCCTCACTTTCTCCTCTAGGAGTCTTCTGGGTCCAGTGGCAAGATACAGATTGGGATGACTGGAGATGGCCCTAGTTGTAATGGGAAATGTTGGTCTTTTCAACTAAGACTTTTACAGGTCTCAATTTGACTGTAGCAATACCCATTCAGTGATTAAGCCTTAATAAGAAATGACTCAAAGAGTGGCCTCTTTGCCTAGTCAAAAAAACAAAACCCCACCAATGGCAAGCTGGCTGATAAGGGTCCTTCCCCCCACCAGCTGCCTCCTTGGACTAGACTCCACCATACCCCCTGCCAACTACCTTCTTCCTCCTCTCCCTTCATCCCCCTCTTTCAGCTTCCTTTCATGTGCTGGTTTCCCCATTAGATTGGAAACTCCGTGAGGGCAGGGACTGACTTTCTTTTTTCATATTTGTATACTGAATGCTAAGCACAGTGCCTGGAACATAGTAGGCACTTAATGAATGTTTATTGATTATTGACTAAGATGGAAAAAGTCTAATGGGGAGAGGGAGCAGAATGGCGAAAGGCTGAAAAGCTTTGAGCCCATGTCATACAAAGATCCACTGGAAAAACTGGGGGTGTTCTTCCTAAGAGAAGAATGTGGGTAGTGGGGAGGATGGGGATCCCTGTGTTCAAGCACTGAAGGAGCTGTCACGGGGAAGATGAATGAGGAGAATTAGGCAGTGAGATATTCCAATGGCTAGAGTGCTGGGCTTGGGGCGAGGAGGATCTAAGTTCAAGTCCGGTTATGGTGATGAGGTTCGGGCCAAGAAAACCCAGATAGGAACTGTGAGTTGAACAAGCAGCTCAAGTCCCATTTGGTCATTGTTTGGGCCCTGATAGGCTCAGAGTGAATGTAAATAGCAATTGTTTCTGTTTTGGTCAGAAACCCCTAGGGTCTTCCCTTTCCAGAGTGTGTTTTTGTTTTATTTTGTTTTTTTTGATTTGGTAAAAAAGGCCATTCTCTGCCTCAGTTCTTATTAGCCTTAATCGCTGAATTGGCACTGACCTGTTACACACCTTAGCTTGAAAAGGCCAACATCTCCATTCCCTTCTTTGAAACTCCTTCATCCAGGGCTATCTCCAGTTGTCCTCATCTATATCTTGCCCCTCTATCCAGGGGATCGGGAGGAGAAAGTGAGGCTGGTGACTTTGGGCAATCCAGCCTCACTTAAATCCAATTCACTTGCTTGTCAAGGCTTCACATTCCTGATGTCCCGGTTCTCTTCAAGAATGAAGGACAAACCACAATAAGTGTCAGGCACTGAGTTAAGCATCGGGAATATAAAGGCAAAAGACAGTTCCTGCCCTCAGGGAGCTCACAATCTAATCTAGTCTTATCTATCTACATATCTGTCACTGATCCATCCATCAATCTATCTGAGAGAGGGGTTGCAAGGTGTAATGGGATACCCCTAGGTGTAGTGGGTTGCTCTTGTTGGGTGTTTATTTCCTATGATCAATAAATGACCGGTCGGACGCAGAATAAGAGAGACACTTTCAGACACAGGCAATGTATGGATTTCTCTTGTTTGATTATAACTGATGTTACAAAGGGGTTCCTTTGGATTGAGGGGCACGGGGGGGAGTTACTGGGAGCAGATAGCAAGAGCAATGCCAAAAAAAGAAAAAGAATCAAAATTTCATTTCAAAACACACTGAATAAAATAAAAGGAGCAATAGACATCAATAAAGTTGGGTTTTTTAAAAAAAGTTAATAATTTTCTTTTCAAAGAAAGAAAACAGAATAAAGTACTGAAGGGGACAGAGATTAGCAGGGCAATGTTGAAACTACCATGGGGAAAAACCAAGCTTAATATAATATATGTAAGATAGTATAAAATAACACGATGTAATATATATTATAATTAAATAATAACTAATAATAAAAGTAATGCAATCCTCTTTTTCAGTTCTTTACATGGGAAATATTAATGTTTGTCTTTATAATGATAAAAATGAAAAAAAAAATGAACCACCTGGCCTTCTGCTTCAATAGTCCTGTTCATCTAGCAAAAGGCACACAGACTCTCAGGGGATTTCAAGTGGCAGTGAATCCTGAGACTTGTCACTGTCTCTCTGCAGGGGCTTTGATTCATCTGCAGGAAAGAGAGCCTCACCGGCTCCAAGCTGGAGACAGGTCCGAGCTGGGAATGCCAAAGGGGGCGGGGGTGGGGTGGGGAGAAAGCATTTAGGTTTGGGTTGTTGTTTTGTTTGTTTTGGCTGGCCTCAGGCCATCTTCCACAGTGCACTGCGGGTTAGCAGCCCTGGAGACTGGAGGGAAGGAAGAGGTTAAAGTCAGGAGCTGAGGGAGGGTGGATGGGACCTCCCGCCTGACTTCTAATTAGCAAATCTGGTCTTTCAGGTTGGGCCGGACCTGGGGGATGGCTGCTCCTTTGTTCCCAAGAGAGAAAAAAAAGGCTTTAGATCAGCCTGCTCTTTCTCACAGACAGGCCCAGGGTGGCCCATGAACCCTCCACTTTGTTTAACTCTGGAAAGTGAGGTGCAGGTCCTTAGAACAGACTTCACCCTGTGCGGCCAAGACAACAGGATTCCTGTTTTCCTAAGGAGATTATTTCTAATTACAGGCATGAAAAGTGAAGGGCCTGGCACCATGGGCACCCAGAGGAGCCTCAGGAATGGGAATCAGAAGGGTGGTGATGGGAAATCTGTTTCATTATTCATTTCCAAGAGCACAATGCCTGGTGCTTAATAAATGCTTAGTATTCATTCATTTAAGTGCCTATTATGTGCCAGTTACTGGGCTAGGCCTTGGGGATAGGGATAGGGGATTGGGCTCGGGCAGGTATGATCTCATTGGAACAGGGAACTCCCAGGTGAGGAAGCTCCCCTCCCAATACACAGTGGCCCCTCTCTACAAGTGGGCTGGGACAAAACTTTAGACTGAGAGCTCCTTGAGGAAAGGGACTATATGAAGCATTTCTCTGGTGCTTAACAGAGTGCCTTTGACACATAGTAGGTGTTTATAAACATTTGTTGACTGTCAAAAATGAGAATGCTTAACCTTAACAAGCTTACTGCAAAATGCACACAGATAAATTCATATAAAATCTATACAAAGAAAAACTAAAGCATTTTTGGTTGGGAGGTGAGGAGGAGGGAGTGGGAGGATCCGGAAAAGCCAGGTGTGGGAAGGAGGTGGTGTTTGAGGTGGGCCTTGACGGGAGCTAGGGATTCCCAAGAGGCAGAGCTGAAGAAGGATGGTGAAGTTGGGAGAGGTGACGGGGCAGGTGGCCAAAAGCATGGATGCAGGAGATAGGTCATTCATGGAAAACAACACAAGGAGGCCAGTTGGGCTCGGAGGGTAGAGTCTGTGAGTAAGAATACTGGGTCTACACCGTTCCACACGGGGCCATTACTATGTGTTAGTCAGCCAGCATGTATTAAGCAATTACTATGTTCTGAACACAGTGAGGAGAGCTGGGGATACAAAGAAAGACAAACCACTTCCTGCCCTCAAGAAACTTACAGTCTAGGAGTGGCTAGGTGGTGCAGGGAATAGAGCACCGGCCCTGGAGTCAGGAGGTCCTGAGTTCAAACCCAGCCTCAGACACTTAACACTTACTAGCTGTGTGACCTTGGGCAAGTCACTTAACCCCAAGCGCCAGGCCTTCCCCCCTCCATAAAGCAAAAAAAACAAAGAAACTCACAGTCTGATGGGGGAGACAACACAGAAAAACAAACAGCATTGATGGAAGGAATGTTGTTATTGATCCTTCTTTCTCCAAGAGAAATAAACGCTTGAGAGGTCCTCAAGAGGACCAATGACATCAGGAGGGTGGTGTCTTGACTTGCCAATAAGTGAGTCAGGGCTGCACAAGGTCACCAGCCTCACTGTTTCTCTCCTCCAGGGTCACGGGAGTCCAGTGGTAGGACACAGGTCAGGGCGACTAGCCATGGCACCCGATGTAGTGGGAGACCTTGGCCTTTTTAAGCTAAGGTCTTTCCCAAGTCTCAGTTTGTCTGAGGCAACACCCCTTCAGTAATTAATCAGAGAAGGGAAAATAGGAAAGGCATTTTAAAAAGTAATGACCCTCAGTACAAACTGCCTTTTTGAATCTATTAGGTATTTATTTTTTCCTCATTTCATCTGAGAGGAGCCAACGGGACATGCTGTGTGACTCTAATCTCAGATACTCACTAGCCTTGTAACCCTGGGTGGGTTACCTAATCTGTGTACCTCAGTTTCCTTTTCTGTAAAATGGAGAAGAATGGTGTCTACTGCACCAAATCCACCGGGCACTGAGGCTCCGAGGAGACTGTGGCTATGGTGCACTTTGCAAACCTTAACACGAGATGCTAATGCCAGTTTTAGGGGCGCTGGGGGCTTCAGGGGTTCATCTCGCCCCCTCAGCTGTCAGGTACCTTGGAATGAATTTCCTACAATTGCTTTGACTGTAAACCTTGAATCGGTGGGCAGAGAAGTATGGTGCTTCACAGTCTTTCTGGCAGGGGGTGCCTTCTAGATGAAAAAGGACAGAGAATGGACTCCACTTTTCTGCTGCTTCTTGTCCCTCCCTTCCCACAAAGCCTCCTGGTTGACCCCAGGGAAGTGTTGTAGTCCCGGGACAAAAGCAGAAGGCGTTCTGGAAGAGGATACTTAACACCCAGCGTGTAAGTGCCCCAGGCGGGAATGCCAAGCCCCAAGCTTCCTCCTTTCTTTTACACTTAGTTCTTTAAGTCTTTTGCGTTAGTGTGGCAGCTGTTAAGAGTCCCAGTCCTCGAGGGGAAAGTTCTGGGTTCAAATCCAAAGGGCTTTCTACTGTCATTCGTCTTCCTCACCCTCCTTTGTGGTAATATTTCACACCTGGGTCTGGTAAAAGGGAAGGTGGTAGGGAGAGTCAGTCAACAAGCATTTATTAAGCTCCTACTGCATGCCAGCTACTCTATTAAGCCCGGGGCGGGTGAGGGGGGGAGTAGAAAGAAAGAGGAAAAATGGTTCTTGCTCTTGGAAATTCTAATGGTGGAGACAAGGTGGAATTGAGTACATAAGATATATAAATGGAAGGTAATGTGAGAAAGGAATTGAGGAGTAGGGGATGGGATGGGGAGACCGGGATAGTCTGAATAAGGTAGGACTTGTGTTTGCTCTTGAAGAATGCCAGAGGAAATCGAGAGACTGGAGTAAGGAGGGAAGGCATGCTAGGCATGGGGCACAGCCAGTGCAAAGGCTTAATGATGAGAGATGGGAGGTTCTCAAGGAATATAATAATTGCACGTTTAATGAGCTATAATAGAGGAACATTAAAGGAAAGATATATGGCCCTGATAGTCAGCCTTTGTCTTATCTTGCCCAGAATCTAGGCCTCATCTCTCCTCTAGTTCTTTTTTGTTTCATCTTCACCTGTTGGAATATAAACTTCCTGAGGGCCCCCAGTTCTCTGGTTGTTTATGGTATGTTTATATCCCCAGCACTTAGCATTGTGCTTGGCACATAGTAAGTGCTTAATCTTTATTCATTCATTCATTCATGCACATTGAGATAGCCCCAGGGATTATTGGCAAGCCAGGCAACCTCCAAGTTAGGAAGTCCTAGATGCCAGGACCATTTGTGATATACACCGACTGCCTAACACTAGATACATCACAGGTTTTCAGTGCCTTATGATGCTCTCTAAGACTATATGTTACTGAAAATGGGTCCATCTTCCACATTAGAGGAAATTATTCCCTACACATATGACATCACAGGGCTGGTCAAGAAATATAATAATAGCTCGCATTTATACAGTGTGTTAAGGTTTGCAAAGGATTTACGAATACTATCTCATTTTATCCCCAAAATAACCCTGGGAGGCAGATAATAACCCTGTTATTATCCCCATTTTTATAGATTAGGAAATTGAGATAGATAGTGGCTAAGTGACCTGCACAGCTAGTAAGTGCCTGAGGCAGGATTTGAACTCAGGTCTTCCTGTCTCCAGGATCAGTGCTTTATTCAGTGTGCCATCTTTGAGTTGTTTTTCAGTTGTAACTGACTCTTCATGACCCCGTTTGGGGATTTCTCGGCAGAAACACTGAAATTATTTGTCATTTCCTTCTCCGGTTCATTTTATAGATGGGGAAACTGAGGCAAATAGGGTTAAGTGACTTGCCCAGGGTCACCCCAGCTAGGAAGCGTCAGAGGCTGGATTTGAACTCAGAACGGTCTTCCTGGCTGGAGGCCCAGCGCTCTGTGCACTATGGCGCCACCTAGCTGCCTATAAGTAGACTTTGTGAATTAATCCTACGGGGAGAAGCGTAACACCATAAAATGCAGTAGCGAAGAAGGCAATGAATCAGAGCCTAAAGAAAACTTAATACGGGGGGTGGGGGGGGCTCCCTGGATCTGGAGTCAGGAGTACTTGGGCTTGAAGGCGACCCTGCCCCTTGTTAGCAGCGCCCTAGTTTCCTCATCTGTAAAACGAGGGAGCTAGGATGGATCGCTCCCCAAATATTCATTAAGCACCACGTTCTAGGCACTGTGCGAAGAGATGGGGAAGCCAAGACGTCGGCTACTTACATTCCAATGCGGAAGACGGCGCGGAAAGAGCTAACCGTGGAGGACACCCCTAAAGGGTGGAAGGAGGGGACCCACGGTCTTGGAGGGAGTATGGCACGTGGCTGGCATTTGGAAGTGTAACATTTGATTTGGGAGTCCCATTATTGCTACACACACACACACACACACACACACACACACACACACACACACACACACACACACACCCATTGATGGCTTGCTAAATAAACCTTCCTATCTGTAAGGAAAAAGTCCTTCTTTCCATTCTATTTTAGGGAATCCCGTATCTGTTTGCAGGGGCACCTAGGTGGCTCATTGGATAGAGTACTCTGCCTGCAATCCGGAAGACCTGAATTCAAAGCTGGCTTTCTACAGCGGCTCTATCACCCTGGGCAAGTCACTTATCTCTGCCTCAGTTTCCTCATCTGTAAAATGAGCCGGAGAAGGAAATTGCAAACCACTGCAGGATCTTTGCAAAGAAAATTCCAAAATGGGGTCATAAAGAGCCAGGCTTTTGCAAAGAAAATTCCAAAATGGGGTCATAAAGAGCCAGGCTTTTGCAAAGAAAATTCCAAAATGGGGTCATAAAGAGCCAGACACCAGTGAACGGCAGCAAATAGCCATTTGCAAAATAATGCCAATAATAAATAGCTGGCATTTCTATAACACTTTAAGGTTTGCAAAATACTACACTCCTATCAACTCATTTGATCCTTGCAACAACCCTGGGAGTTCGGTGCTATTATTATTATCTCCATTTTACAGATGAGACAACTGAGGCAAATAGAAGCTAAGTGACTGGGGGGGGGTGTCACACAGTTAATAACTGTTAGAGGTAGCATTTGAACTCAGGTCTTCCTGACTTCAAATTCATAGCTCTAACCATTACACCACCTAGAAGCTGTCACCAGATCACATTGCTTTGGCTAATTCATTTCCATGACCATGTACAATCCGTATCTCCGTTCTTCCTGTAAATATGACCGTTGTTGTTCCATGTCTTAAATCATGAAAGTCTGGTGGGGGGGGGGAATTAGAGATAAGATTAAATCTGTTTCAAATGTTTTCATAAATAATTATTAATCTGGTATCTCCTGCTCAAAGAAAGGTATGATTTTTTAAAAGAGGATCATGGGAAAGAGGACTGGTAGTGCTCAGAGATCATTTACTCCATCTCTTGTTCCTATCTCCTTTTATAGATGGGTAAACCCCCTGGGAGGCTGTGACTTACCTAATGTTACATAGGGGGTTAGTGGGAAAATCAGGATTTGATCCCAGGTCTTTAGACTCCAAATTCAATGCTTTTGGCCACTGCTCCGCGAAAATATATTGTGTTTACTCATGCATGCTTCCTGTTCTGTTCTGACATATTTACTCTAGGCTAAGGGATAACTATTCCATGCAATTTATTTTTGCTTTTTTACTTTTTTTTTTGGAGATGGGGAAGGCAGGACAATTGGGATTAAGCGACTTGCCCAAGGTCACATGGCTAGTTTTTGTGTTAAATGTCTGAAGCCAAATTTGAACTCAGGTCCTCCTGACTCCTGGGCCACCCAGCCACCCTGTGTTGCATGCATTTTAAATAAGGCAAAATTCCATCTAGCTGTTTTTGCTCATTCGTCTATTTAGTGAAAATGTTTTAGTGAAAACTAAAATTTTGGTGAAAATGTGTTGCCCTAAAGCAAAGGAAGGTACTATCCTTTCAGAGAAAATTGAACAATTTAGCCATTTCTTGCTGGGCATTACAGAATTCCTACATCTTGATTCAATAACAACTCAGGTTCAGTAATTAATGTTGCGCAGCATAATTATCAGGGAAGTGTTTATAAAGAAGGAACTGTGTTTCTTAAGTCAAACTCAGAAAATGTTATTTTCAAGAAATTAAAAACAGGCATTAAAATTTGATGAGAATTTGTGACTCATCTAGAGAAATTTATAGTACAGTGACACCTCGTTTATCCTTCACAGAGACACGGATGAGTGAGTAGGCTTGTGACTTCATTGGTAGTAGGAGCCACCAAATGAAGGAACTCCCTCTCCCAACTGGCGCCGGCATCTTCTCTACAACTTAATAGTCTTTGAGAATTGCACTTAGAGCATTGAGTGTTAAGCGACTTCTCCAGGGTCACACATTAGTCACACAGGCTACGTGTCAGAGGTAAGAGTTAAGCCCAGACCTTTCCATGACACCAAGAAAAAGCCTATCTGAGATGTAATAGAGTGCGTCCTGGGAATCATCAAACCTGACATTATTACTTTGGGTGATACACGTGGGTCCAAATGATACCACCAGAAGAAACTTAGCCCTGCTAAGGATGATGAAGTCCTTGGTTAAAGGCTGAGGACCGTGGGAGCCCAGATGGTATTTTCATCTGCAGAGCTAATTTAGGACAGGGAATTCAGAACAGAAAGACTAACATGAGAAATTAATAACTGGATTAGAAAGTGGAGTCTGAGGATGGACCCTGGGTCTCTAGGTCATGGCTGATACTATGGGAATATTTTGTTCTCAGTGAGATACGGAGTTCACCAAACTCTGGTAAGAGCATATTTAGGGTTTTAAACAGAAAAAGAGAAAGGGAAAAAAGTATTTGTTATCTAATAAGTCAGAGAGAAGAAAGATTGGAAGAAGAGAGAACCAGTCCTTCATGAGAGACAGAAATCAAGAAGGCCAAGAGAACTCAATCCAATTGCATTATATTAATGCATAAAGTATGGATAATCAATTATATGAACCAGAAATCAGAAAATGATCAGACTTGATAGACTCATGACTGAAATTTGACTCCTAAAGTTAAATTAAGAAGAATAAAGACGGATAAGAGGGGTTGGGGTAGGTGGATCAGAAATAATTGAACTCAATCACAGAGTGTCCAATACACCTCCCAATAGAAATTATCTAGGAACAAATTTTCTATTTAATAAGAATTATTGGGAAAACTAGAAGGCAGTGAGGCAGAAATGAGCTTTACCAAAGTTTCTTGAATTTTTTTGTATCAAGGACACTTTTGGTTATCTGATGAAGCTTCTTGATCCCTTCTCAGAATAATGTTTTTTAAATGTATAACAAAATACATAAGATTCTTAAGAAAACCAATCACACTGAAATATAGTTATTGAAATATTCTAAAGGGAGCAGCTGGGTGGCGCAGCGAATAGAGAACAGTCCTGGAGTCAGGAGGACTTGAGTTCAAATTTGGCCTCAGACACTTAACGCTTACTAGCCATGTGACCTTGGGCAAGTCACTTAACTCCAAGTCTTACCCCCCTGTCAAAAAAAAAAATTAAAAACCAAGTTCACCAGTTAAAAAACAAGATAACAAATTAATAAACCCTGCTTTGTAATACTGCTACTAGGTCTATACCTAATAGGTCTTTACCAACCGAGATTAAAGAAAAAGGAAAAGGACCCACATGTATAAAAATATTTGTAATAGCTCTTTTTGTGGTGGTAAAGAATTAGAAATTAGGGAATGCCAATCAATTGGGGAATGACTAAACAAATTGTGTCATATGGTTGTGATGGAATACTGTTGGGCTACAAGAAATGATGAGCAGGATGATTTCAGAAAATCCTAGGAAGATTTACATGAATTGATGCAAAGTGAAGTGAGCAGAACCTGGAGAATGTTGTATGCTGTAACAGTAATATTGTAATATTATGAAAGACTTAGCCATTCTGATCAATACAATAGTCCACAACAACTCTAAAGAACTCAGGATGAAAAATGCTGTCTACCTCCAAGGAGAGAATTGCCAAACTCTGAGACCAGATTGAAGCATATTTTTTCACTTTCTTAATTTTTATTGCTTTTCTTCACATTGCTAATGTGAAATATGTTTTACATGACTTCATATGTATAATGAATATCATATTGCTTGGAAGACTTGGAGAGAAGAGAGCTTGGAGCTGAAAAACTGCAAAAATGAATGTTTAAAAATAATTTTTTTAATGACCCCTGTTTTAGGCCAATGTTTTATGACATGCAGCATAATAAGTTCAAAATGGGCATTCTGGCCTGAATATTAAAAATCATACTCATATTTCTTACCTTCTCTACAAGTTGTGGAGGGATGAAGGGAGGGAGAGGACTTGGAACTGAATATAAAAATTAAATTTAATTTAAAATAAAAAATTGGACCATAGAACAACAAATAGCTAACATTTATATAATGCTATGTCCCACTCTTTGCAGTTAAGGTTAAAGGGTCAATTACTAATCAAGCAAGGGACAGAAATACTTACAAACTACAAAATCAATTATTTCAATAACCCAAAATTATAAAACTTTTTCATGAACAAAATTAATGCAATTAGGATAAGAAGGGAAGTGGTCAATTGGGGGATAATTCTCATATCAAATATTTCTGATAATGACTTGATAATATCCAAGATATATAGACAGTTAAGAGAAACATGGATGACCCAAGCCATGCCTGAATAGATAAGTGGGCCAGAGGATATGAACAGTTCTCAAAAGAACTGAAAAGTATTAATAGAATGTTTTAAAAATATTTTCATAACTTCATTTCAATGCAATTGGTGTACTTATGAATCCTACAAATTTTGTGTTATACATTTAAAAAACATTATTCAGAGAAGGGGTCAGGAGACTTCAACAGATCACCAAAAGTGACCTTGATACAAAAAATGAATGTCACTAATAATAAGAGAAAAAACATCAAAATAACCCTGAAATTTCCCCAACTACCCAGGTCAAAGATACCAAGAGATAATGTTGGCCAGGTGGTAGAAAGACAGGCCCATTCAAGCGCACTGTTGGGTGGAGCTGTTAAAATAAAGCACTTCCCAGCTAAGCGGGTGTAGACCTCAAGGAGGTCAAAGCTTACAAGACATGCTCCATATATAACAAAGAACTCAGGGCAACACTTTGTGTCCATCAGGTGGGGAAATGACTAAGTAAATTGTGGCACATGAATGTAATGAGGTGAAAGGGGACAGAGTAGACAGAAAGTAGGCCTGGAATGAGAAAGATCTGAGTTCAAATCCAGCCTCAGATAATACTGTGTGACATGTAACCTCTGTTTACCTGAGTTTCCTGAGGATCATAATAGCACCTAACTCACTAGGGCGGTTATAAAAATCAAATGAGATAATAATCGTAGAGTGATGAGCACAGTGCCTAGTACACAGTAGGTGCTTAATAAGTGTTAGCTATAATT
The DNA here is from genome assembly GCA_028646575.1 of Pseudocheirus occidentalis. NCBI lineage: Eukaryota > Metazoa > Chordata > Mammalia > Diprotodontia > Pseudocheiridae > Pseudocheirus > Pseudocheirus occidentalis. The sequence goes on along the minus strand of CM053596.1, from coordinate 29,721,196 downwards.
ATTAATGAAAGATCACTGTGTTGTAAGAAATGACCAGTGTGACAAATATAGAGAAACAAGAATTCATGCAAAGTGAAGTCGGCAGAACCAGGAAAACAATATAATCAGGGACGTCAACAATGAGATGGAAACAACAAACCGTCATCTTTAGCCCCAGAGAAGAGACTGGAGCAGAGACCTGGGAACCCTTCTTTGTAGAGGTGGGCACCTATGGATGGGGAACACTGCATGTGACAACAGAATTTATTTTGATATTTTGGTTTCTTTTGTTGACTTTTTTTCCCTTCTCTTTTAAATTATCCATTATAAGGGATGGCTGTCTGGAAGGGGGAAAGTAGAGGGATAAAGGAAGCTCATGTTTAAGCAAAAGACAACAGTAGAAATTTACTTTAGAAAAAAAATCTTCCTCAAAACTCACCTCCAGGAAGCTTCTATGACTAATCATTAGTAAACAATTAATTGATCAACAAACATATATTGGGGTGGCTAGGTAGGGCAGTGAATAGAGCACTGGCCCTGGAGTCAGGAGGACCTGAGTTCAAATGTGGCCTCAGACACTTAACCCTTATAAGCCCTGTAACTTTAGGCAAGTCACTTAACCCCAATTACCCTGCCTTCATCCCTACAAAAAGCAAAAAATTTAAAACAAACATATATTAAGAGCCTGTTCAGTGCTAGGAACTGCATAAGTGTTTAGGATAGCACTATTGTTAGAGGGTCAGAGTTCAAATTCTGTCTGGCAGCATGACTTTGGGTAAGTCATTTATTTCTCTTGGGGACCATGGTTTCCATGCATATAAAATATGGGGTAAGAAGCGGAAACAGTGGAAAGAGCATGGATTGTAGAGGAAGAAAACCTGGATTCAAATTGTGAATTTGTCACTTAATACTTTTATTACTTTGGGCAAATCTTTCCTCAGTTTCCTCAAATGTAAAATGAGCAAGTTGGCCTTCATGGCCTTGTTTTCTATCTCTAGAGCAATCACCCTATGACTGGATAATCTCTAAGAGTCCTTTAAGTTTGAGGCACCTGTAACCTGGTGTAATGAAAATGGAATTTGGAGATGCCCCTGAATTGACTTGGCTTTTGGGTTGAGTGTTAATGAAGAGGAGCCCAAAGAAGGTTAGGGCTGCCTGAAACCCCAAAATACCAACATGCCGGGTCCTGCTGAAAGAATTCCACTCAAGTCTTCTCAGCCAAGGAAAAAGTTAAATTTATTGAAAGTTCAAGTTCGCCACGTGGGGTGCTAGACCATTTAAAGGTGCTCTCACAGAGCAAGTCTATTCTAAGCTATCTCATGGCGCTCTCACAGAGCAAAGCGTCTGCTGAGGCATTCTAAGGCGCTCTCCCACCACAGGGAGGGAAGATGGGGTTTTATATACAATACGGTTGTGGGAGGAATCTAGGGGTGGTCCAGAGGAGGAGATTGGGGAGGGTCTTCAGGAGGAGTCAGATGAGGTCAGACTCCAGTAATGAGTGGTTCAGGGTGGGAAGTTGCTGGAGGCTACCTGGAGACCATAGACAATGGTGGGCCAGGCCAATTCAAGGGTGGGAAACTATTGGAACAAAGCGAGCTAAAGACTTGG
>CM053596.1:29681447-29719109 GCA_028646575.1 Pseudocheirus occidentalis | reverse complement strand
ATGTTGCTAGTTTTTTAGTCTCCCCATCACCCAGGGAGCACCTGGACTCCTTACCTTCAAACTATACTTTGCAAACCATAAACCATAAACCGTGTTTACATCTTTTTATGGAATATCTTCCTAGAAGACAGTTCTGGTCATATCAGAGCTATAACTAGGTCAGGTTGCTTGGGACTTTGTCCCAAGAAGCCAAAAAGTAGAGGGCGAGGACAGTGCTTGCAATTTGGCAGCCTAGATAGCATTAAGCTTAACAGTATCACAGGGAGAACATATTCTCCATGCTAGGCACATGACTAATAAGTTCCTGGGTGGCCTGGCCCAATACCACTCAAGTCTGCCTCTTCTTGTAGTTAAGATGAAGCCCAAACACAGGCATGAAGCCTTTCTTGATTCCTTTGACAAATCCTTGTATTGATTTTCTTTATATTTATTCTGTATATAATTACATATGAATTATATCATTATCTCCTCTGGAAGAACAGAAACTCATTGAGAGTAAGGGCTATTTCATTTTTGTCTCCATAACCCTGGCACTGGTCAAAGTTCCTGGCACATAATAAACTCTTAATAAATGCTTGTTTGGGGTTTGGGTGGGAGTTTTTTTTTGCGTGCCTTCTAGTGTGGTGCGCAGACTTCCTAGCCATGCTGCCCCTACTTGGACCTCCACATCTTCTCCATCAGTAAGCTGGACTCTGCCCCGAATACCGGACCTCTTGTAAATGTCTTTCTGAGGGCCAGGCCTCCATAGCCTGGCTCTCTCCATGAGATGTCTCAGATTACTGTGCCAACTTCTCCTTCAAGTGCTTAATAAATGCTCTCTGTCTTTGTCTCTGTCTATTTCCCTCTGCTAGGGATAGATAGCAGGAAAACAACAAAAATGATCCTACCCTCAAGAAGCTTACATTCTACAGTGGGGGAGGAAGGAACAACAGGTACATTAAAAAATACAGACTATATACAAGCATGAGTTATAATATCAGACTTTTTTGATATTTAAAATCAGAATTTTTGATGTGAGGTGGCACAGTAAATTGAATGCCAGTCAGGAAGACCTCAGTTCAAATGCAATTTGGAAATATTTAGCAAAATAAATGAAAATACACGGAAACATTACATTTGAAAACTAAGTCAATATATATCCTGCAAGAATCCTAATGTACAGATTAGTGACCCCTGTTTCTCGTTAATTTTGACATGACTGCTCTGGGCAACTCTTTAAGAAGAAGATGACGACCTACATTGGTGGAAGAAGTTCCTTCTGTCAATGAGAAAAATAGATTCGGTCTTTATCCCCTCTAAGAGATGGCTGTCTCAGGGCTAAGAGACGGAGCTCCGTCTCTTAGGGTAGAGGACAGGGTTAGGGGAAAGAATACGGCAAGAACTGTATTACACCAAAAACCATCAATGACAGTTTATTTTAAAATAAAAAATAAAATAAATACAAAGTCATTTCAGGAGAGGCAGAGAAGTAACAGCTGGGGATCAGGCAAATTCTTGCTGATAATATCCTGCTGCCGCCTTACACCCACCACGTTTCTATCTGTTTCCCTTTGAGTCACCTACAATTTTGATTATTCAGAGATGATGGTTTTCCATGATTCACAGACATGTGGCATCATTGAGAGAATTTAGAGGATTGGTTTTGAGGTCAGGGAGTAGTTTGGGATAATTGGATACCCTGAACAGTTTCCTGACTATGATCCCCCTCCCTTTCTTCCTCCTTTCCAGTTCAGGGACCGGCCTATACATGATCTTTCTGTAGGCTCCACCAAAGCTACACCTCCAGGTGGATTAGCTCAACGGACCAATTACATGCTGTAGTCTGGACAACAGATATTAATCTTCATCTGTTTATATTTTCTGGGTAGATGGTTCATAGGGTCATAGATTTAGAGGAGGAAGAGACCTTAGAAGTCACTGAATCCAACCTCTCCCTTTTACAGTTGGGGAAACCGAGGATGAGAGAATAAGTTGACTTTCCTGGGATCGCACAGTTAATAAAGTATCTGAGGTAAAATTTGAACTCAGGTCTTCCTAACTCCAAATCCAGCATTCTATCCACTGCAGTCCGTGTACGGTGTGCTGTCCCACTTTTGAGTGTCTTTGCAGCTCTTTGAGATGGCCCTATAATCAGTCAGTTACAAACAAGTATTTATTAAGCTCTTACTGTGTTCTAGGCAGGCATTCTGCTAAGTGCTAGGGATACCAAAAAAGTATATGTATTTGTGTGTGTTTACACATGTAAGCCTATGGTGCATATATATACATATATGTATACATACAAACAGACATGCATATGTGAACATGTTTAGACACATGTCTATATACACATGCATCCATGCAATGCATGTATGCCTGTGCATATACATGCATGCACATACATGCACAACACATATACACACACCACATGTGTCATGTGTGTGCACATATATGCACAGACACCCATGTGTGTGCATATACATGCATACATATGCATGCGTGATACGTCTATACATGCACATTCTGTGTGTGTATCCCCTGCCCTCAAGGAGCTTACATTCCAACGGAGTAGACAACGTGTAAATAATTAGGTGCATATAAGATGTATACAGAGTAGATGGAAGGAAATCTCAGAGGGAAGATTCAAGCAGCTGGGGGATAGGGAAGGAAAGGTTTGCTTACTGCAATCAGTATAATGTTATCTGAAAAAAAAGGGACAGCTAACTAACCTCTCCATCCATGAAAGAATGAAAGAATTCCTCTGTCACTCTGACTTTGACTCTGGTAGAGGCAAAGCTCCCAGTTGTATGTTTCATTTGATATTCTTTACAATACGGATTGTTTTATTCTTTGTGCTTGTATTCCTAGGCCCAGTGGAATACCTGATGCATAAAAGGTACTTAATTAATACTTGATTGATTGCTAATCAGTGCGTCATCGAAGGACATTATCTCTGTGTTTGCATCTCTTGAGTAATCTTGTATGTTCTTAACACATGTACTGGAGCCAATTTGCTGGAGGAAAGCCTCTGAACCTGCATTTTATTCTTTGGGGCCAAATTTTGTTTTATTTTAGTAATGCCTTGTGTCTTCTTCATTTTGAAATAGATTTCCCCCCTGTAGCAAGGATTAAAGGAAAGAAAGAGAAAAAAGTTCTGGCAAAACCAACACCGATTACGCTTGATAGAATATGCCTATTCTATACCCATAGTTCTCTCCCTCTCCAATGAAACAAATGAGAAGGTAAATTAAAAAAATAAATAAATCAACAAATGAGAAACACAATGGAATCCTGTACTCTATTCTTTTTTTTTTTTTTTTGGCTTTTTGGAGGGCAGTTGGGATTAAGTGACCTGCCCAAGGTCACACAGCTAGTAAGTATTAAGTGTCTGAGATCGGATTTGAACTCAGGTTCTCCTGACTCCAGGGCTGGTGCTCTATTCACTGTACCACCAACCCCCCCCCCCAACTCTATTCCTGTGCCTGAAAATGTGGTCTGGGATAGAAAATCATGTGCCAAAGCTTGTCTGCTTCTCTTATGTTTAACATGTATCTTTGATATGAGATTGTTTTTATACCTAAAAGCTAACATTTATGTAGCACTTACTTTACAATCATTATCTCATCTGTTTGATCTCATAAAGGCTTTATAGTGAGAAGAAATCAGTGAAGCAGGTTGGAAGTTAGAGATAATCTTTCAAAAACATTTTTTAGAAACAATAATGCCATAGATTTGGGGGGGGGGTTGTAATCATTGGTACCTTTAGCTTTGAGATTTCTTTTAAAAATCAGTCTTTTAGTATTTTCAAAATTATATGACTTCTAGCATAGATTTATTCTCTGTGTACTTAGCCCAATTTACCCTCTTTTCCTAAGTTCCTTACTTTATGTTTTCTTTGCATATTGGTTTCTGATATATTAAAGTTTAAATATAATGTTTCCTCTATCGCTGAAAACAAGGATAAATTGCTAGAGAAATGTTGGCAAATCTGTTCCATTGATCATCTTTTTATTATCCTCCTTCCAATTTTATCTGAAAATGCTCTTAGTTGGGTCTGATCATGAGTGTTCCATAACCTTGTCTTGCCCTCTATGTATTGGCACTGTTCTATGAGATAATATTCTTTATAATATTCTGTCCTCCAGCTTTTCAAGGGAGCTTAGATGCTAAGTTGATCTTGCTGATAGCCTGCCATGTGGAGAGCAAACATTTGCTGACTGAGGTGGTTTCTGGACTTCCTTGTCCTCCTCAGTGTGGCAATCGTTTTATATTGGTTAAACTTTCCAGGAGACCCTGACAATCAGAAAATCAGTCCTTCTCTTTTTCCACTTTCCTTTTTTTCAAAGTCAGTAATTTATTTAAATACTTTGAATTGGAGCTTTCATAGTCACATTCGGTGTCTCCTCATCTTATTTCTGGCTTCTGATTTGATGTAATTTTTGACCTTCATTTTAACTATTCAATAGTCTGGCTACACACACACACACAGCTCATTTGGAAATGACTCCCACATCAGTAACTAGTCATTTCCTGTCTAGTATAATGTAGTTGGTTTCTTTTCTTCCTGCTGTCCTTTTCTTTCCTTTTTTAAAAAAAAATTCTGACATTGTTCAGTGCTTATCATGTTCAGTGGCTTCCAACTCTTTTCTTGAAAAAAGAATTCACAATATACAGTCAAGAGGTTTCTGAGTAATTTACATATTTGAGCTTTATTTCCCTTTAAAATCCTAAACCATATTTTCTTTTTAAAAAGTTTTAATATATGAAATAAATCAAGCATTTCCATAACATACTACAATAAAAAGGTGTTTGTACATGAAACTGCAAATCTACTATGTACAACTTACTATTCCTTTCAAATATACAACAAAATCATCATGTAAATTTCTTTTTTTTTCTCATAAACCATATTTTCCCATATATATCTTCCCACCTTTGCAATGAAGTTACTAAGTGTGAATGGCATATCAACTTAGTTCGAAGGATCCTGTCAAGTTTTTTGTAGACTTTCACTCCCTTCATCACCCTCTGCACCAAACCAACTTTGGATGTAGAAAGGACTTCGTAGGATATTGAATCCAATTCATGAATCCCTTCATTTTACAGATGAGGAGACAGAGGCAGAAAGAAGTTAAGTGATTTATACAGCTAGTAAGTGTCTGAGGAAGGATTCTTTTATTAACTCTATAGAATTTTATTTTTTTATGGGTTTTTTTTTGTTTTTTTGCTTTTTGGAGGGCAATTGGGGTTAAGTGACTTGCCCGCAGTTTTTAATTAACTTTTTTCAATCAACAAAAATCCTGTCCTTTCCTTTTCACCTCCCCCTGCCCCCCACATCCTTTATTGAGTAAGAAAAAAATAAAAAAACAAAACTCCTCTTACAACATGTTTAGTCCAGCAGAACAAATGTCCACTTTAGACATGACCAGAAAAACATATGTCTCCATCTACTCTCTGAGTTGAGCAGGATTTGACCCCAAGCCTTCCTGGCTCTGAGCCCAGCATTCTGGTCTACTCGCTTGCCCCAGATGTTGGTGTATAAACCATAGCTGTCTTTATGGTGGTCTCTTTGCTCCTGTTCACTATGAGTAGCCCTTGAAGTCCCTTCTGGTGTCAGACATTTGATTCTATGATACTATATACTGCAAGACAAGGTGATCAGGCATCCCATCAAATGACAGTTCATGTTGCCCTTGGGTGTGTGATGAAACCAACTCTGTCTACTCCTCTATTTGTTTCTCCAAGGAGGGAACCTGTGAGCTATGCTTTCTCACCTGTAAAATTTCCTCATCCGAGGAATCTGATGCCACCCCCTCACCAGCTGTTAATACTCTCTTCTTCCTCAGAATTACCTTGTAATTACAGTGTGGTACAAAGGAAAACATGCCGGATCTGACATCAGGAGAGACTTGGGTTGGAATCCCACCTTGGACATTTCCCAGCTGTGTGACCCCTGACGAGTCACATCACCCCTGTCACTTTTGGCATCCTCATCTGTAAAATGAAGACAATCATATCTATCATCTTTTCCTATTTCACAGGGTTGTTGAGAGGATTGGAAGAGAGAATGCATGTAGCCCTCGAAGTGCTAGGTAAATGCCAGGCATTATCTGGGCACATGTTATAGCTGCCCCCGCCTACTTAATAGTATCTTATTTTTTTCTGATTACATGTAAAGATAGTTTTCAACATTGGCTTTTATAAGATTTTGAGTTCCACATTTTTTTTTCTTCTTCCTCTCCCCCTTCCTTAAGGTGGTAAGCAATTTTATATAGGCTATACATGTATATTCTCATTAGACATATTTCCATATTAGTCATAATGTGAAAGAAGAATCAGAACAAAAGTGAAAAACGGCAAGAAAGAAAAAACAACAACAATAACGAAGAGAAAACAGTGTGCTTCAATCTGCATTCAGACTCCATAGTTTTTTCTCCGGATGTGGATGGCATTTTCCATAATGAATCTTTTGGAATTGTCCTAGATCCTTGCATTGCTGAGAAGGGCTAAGTCAATATCACAGTTGATCATTGTTACAATGTTGCTGTTACTGTGTTACAATGTTCTCCTGGTTCTGCTCCCTTCACTCAGCATCAGTTCATACAAGTCATTCACAGCTGATCATTGTTACAATGTTGCTGTTACTGTGTTACAATGTTCTCCTGGTTCTGCTCACTTCACTCAGCATTAGTTCATACAAGTCTTCCCAGGTTTTTCTGAAATCTGCCTGCTCATCATTTCTTATAGCACAATAGAAGACTATAACCTCCTTGAGGGCAGCCACTGTTCTGTGTTTATCATTCCGTCACAAGCAACTAGTTGCTTGTGCCTTCTCCTTACCTACTTTGCATTTATTTGATAGACGGATTTATGCAAGTTATCTTCCCCCATTAGAATATAAACTCTTCAAGAATGGGAACTGTGTTTTGTTTTTTTTTTTTTGTATTCCTAAGACTTAGCCCTATGCCTGCACATAATGAATGCTTAATGGATTGATATATGTTGAACTGATCTTTGATTTTCTTATGTCTTCTGCTTTCTCTTGAAATGAGAAGATTCACATTAGTTTTAATTATTTCCTTCAGGAGTTTTTCAGATCATTGGACACTGTACCTGAATTTCACATTTAGAATATTGACAGCTAAATTAACGGTCTTAAAAAAAAATCCAAACCTATGATTTAATTGATTTAGGAAGGTGTTTTTTGTTTGTTTGTTTGTTTTTTTGCAATCTGAACTAGAAGAACTCTGAGATTAAGTGACTTGTCCACGGCCAAACAGTCAATTTTTGTCAGAGAATCTGAGGTCAACTCTCCACCTATTATGGCACACTGCCTCTCTCTTTAGAGATGGCCTAAAAACTGATTTAGAGTAGGCTCTGCCCACTGCCCAACTTCCACCATCTTTGAAGAAAGAAGAGGGAGTTGCACAGGATTGAGGGTCATTTTGTGTTTTTCTTATTTACCATCACATGACCATCCTTTTAGCCATAGTCAACAACAATAATAAAAACAATAATAACTGAAATAGAGAGTGTTAGACTTGGAGTGTCAGGAAGACCTGAGTTCAAATCTTGCCTCTGAAATTTATTTGCTGTGTGGCCCAGGTTGTCACCTTCCCTGCCAAATGAGGGGAGTTGGACTCCATGGTCTCAAGGCCTAGATTTATGATTCTGGGTAATGAGCCCCTCCCTCCTTAATTAGATGGCTTCTCAGACAACAGATACACAGCCTGTTTTTAGGACTATACTTGAAAACTGTGCAGAGCTTATGCTCCCAGAACAAAGCCTTTAAGAATTCATGTAAAAAATGCATCAAATATTTCTGATAAAGGTTTTATAATAGCCAAGATATGTACACAAGGAATAAAAATATGTAGAACCAAAGATATTGCCCAGTAGAAAAGTAGTCACATGTTATGAACAAAAAATTCTCAGAGGAAGAGTGGTAAATGATGAATAACTATGTGAAAGAATACTGCAAATCAGTAATAATAAGAGAAATGAAAGTCAAAACAATTTTGAGGTTTGACCTTACATCCAGAATGGCAAAAATGACAAAAAGATGGGAATAATCAGTGTTGGAGGAAAAACAGTCACACTAACGAACTTTTGGTTGCTGTTAATTGGTCCAACCATTACAGAAAGCAATTTGGAATTATGCAAATGAAGTCAATAGTCTCTGACCTGGAGATTCCATTACCAAGTGAATGTCTGAAGGCACTCATTTACAAAAAGAAAGGTTCTGTATACAACAAAATATTTATGGTAGTAGCACTTTGGTAGCAAAAATCTGGAAATAAAGTAGATGCTCATCAGTTGAGGGATAACTCAGCAAAATGAGATATGGTAGTGTAATGAAATATTCCTGTGCTATAATAAATGATGAACATTAGTGAATACAGAGAAGTATGAGAAGATTTACATGAAATGATGCAATATGAAATAAGCAAGTCAGGAAAACAATGCATAAACAATGATTGCAACAATGTAAGTGGAAAGAACAATGATCAAACAATCAAAACTGGATGCTCAGATGTCTAAGAAGACATCTCTCCTTGCTTCTTTGTAGAGGTAGAGGAGGTATGTCTGTGGAATATTACATAAAAATTCAGATTTGATCAATGTGTTGATTGGGTCTGCTGATTTTTTTTCTTTTCTTCCTCTTAAAAAAATTCTTTGTTTTAAGGGATGACTTTTTAAGATGGAAGAAGGAAGAATGCAGGAGGAAATCTAGGCGAGGCAAAAACAAAATACAATCAGTAAAATAAATTATTTGTTTAAAAACTCAATGAATAAATGAATCCATTTTCACCTTTATGCCATGAAGAAGCACTGGGATAGGATTTCTGTGGTGGACCTTGAACATAATGAGTATTTAATCAGTAAATCCACAAACATTTATTAAACACCTATTATAGACATAGCGATAGGCATTAAGGATACAAAAAAAAAGAGGATAGATGGATAGATGAATGGATAAGTAGATAGATAGATAGATAGATAAATAGATAGATAGATAGATAGATAGATAGATAGATAGATAGATAGATAGATAGACACACACAGACAGATAGGGCATTTATTACTACATACAAGGCAATGTGCCAAACACTGAACAAGTAAGATTATCCCTGTCCTCAAGGAGCTTACATTCTACAGAGGGAGAAGGCAACATATATAAAGAGGAGCTGGAAGGAAAGAGACCTTTAGGGAATAGTAAAAAAAATGGCCTCGAAGTACCTTGGAGGCTGGGATGGGAGAAGACGAAGCTCAAGAGAGCCCAGGGTGGTTCCATGGTCAGAGTCCAACAGTCTGGTGGGGAGAAGGCAGGAACAATGATCTGTGTGGAGACGGTATGGTGTGGAGATCACCAATTGAATACTTTGCAACAGAATATTTACCTAAGATTGTAGGTTTAGAGTAACATAAATCGGTTGCCCTCTGAGATTCATATTAATGTTATTGTTCAGTTATGTCTGACTGTGACCGCATTTAGGGTTTTCTTGGCAAAGATCCTGGAGTGGTTTGCCATTTCCTTCTACAGTTCTTTGGACAGATGAGGAAACTGAGGCAAACCAGGTTAAGCGACTTGCACAGGATGGCACAGTGTCTGAGACTGGATTTAAACTCAAGGAATTAGGAAGGATAAATATAGTAAAGGATACATCAAAGATAAGTGGGGGGGGGCAGGGAAGAAGATGGAAGAATCCAGAGTTGAGAGTGAGGGGTAGCCAGGACACAGACTGCGTGCTGCCATTGGTATCCTTGCCATGCCTTCAGATAACAAAATAAAGACCAGAAAGGTGCCCGGCACATTAGTTGGCTCCCTCTACTGAGCTAGTGGGCACAACGGGGCAAGAGTTGCGAGCAGGATGGGCAGGTGTGGTTGGGCTGCTTTCTGGATCTTTGGAGGAAGTGCCCACGCTGATGAGGTCTCAGATGTATTGAAACACTGATGAACTTTGGAGAGGTAGAATGATTAATGGAGAGAGTTCTGGCTTTGGAGTCAGAGGCCCCAGGTTCAAATCCTGGCTCTGTCACTTTTAGGTGGTAACCATCAGAGAGTTGCCATGTTGGACCTCTGTTTTCTTCCCTATAAAATGAGGACTTTATACCAGATGCCTTTTGTTCCAGCTCTAAATCAATAGTCCCATGATCCTTTTGGAGAGACTGGGATGCAGTTGTTAGACATGGAATAGCTCGGAATAAGTGATCCCCATGATCATAAGGTCAAGAAATAAGCAGGGACAGGAATCTTCAAATGGTGCCTTCAGTTGAATGAATGAAGGACAGTCACATGTGTCTGTTGGCAGAAATCCTTAGCAGCAGTCCTCAGGTGCATCTTGTTTGCATGTTATGTATAAATGTGTATTTACATAGGGATGACATTGCTAGCTTAGAGGTCATTTGGGATGGTGAAGGGGTTTGGGCCCCTATCTATGAGGATTTAACTGGGACATTCAGTAGCAAGAAGGGAAGGGAATAAGCATTTATATGACACCTACTGTGCACCAGGCACTGTGGGAAGTCCTTTATTTTATTTCTTTAAAATAAATATGATCTCATTTGATCCTCAGAACAACCCTGGGAGGCAGGTGCTATTATTATCCTCATTGTACAGTTGAAGTTGAGTGACTAGCCTAGGGTCACATAGCTAAGAGTATCTGAGACTAGATTTGAACTCCGGTCTTTCTGACTCTAGGCTTATTTGCTCAGTTGCCTCCAAGAAAAGAATATGGGTCAGGGATAGTGTGGACAGAGGTTGCTGTTCAGTCATTTCAGTCATGTCCAACTTTTTGTGACTCCATTTGGGGTTTTCTTGGCAAAAACCCTAGAGTGGTTTGTCATTCCTTCTCCAGCTCATTGGACAGATGAGGAAACTGAGGCAAACTAGGTTAAGCGACTTGCCCAGTAAGCTAGTAAATGACTAAGACTGGATTTGAACCTAGGTCTTCCTGACTCCAGTCCTGGTGCTCTATCCACTGAACCATTTACCTGCCCTGTGAATCACTTAGCCATTTCTAAATACTTGAAAGGGAGTAGACTTGGCAAAACAATAATATTTTATTGTAGGGAAGGAGCTCAGAGTCCATCTGATCTAATTCATATCTCAAAAGGCCAGGTAGTGTAGTGGCTGGAACCCTCAACTTGGAGTCAGGAAAACTTGGGTTCAAATCTTGCCTCAGATCTTAACTAACCCTATGCCTGGTTGTTTAACCTTTTTGCAGTTCAGTTTCCCCATCCATATAATGAGAAGATTAAATTTAATAACCTCTGAATTTCCTTTTAGCTCTGATCCTGTGATCCTTCTTAATGTCTCCAATAATGACTTCTCCAGTAGGGGAGAAGCTTCCCTCCAAGAGCTAATAGTGAGCATTTAAATAATGCTTTAAAGTTGGCAAAAACATGTTTTTCCAAACAATATTGGGAGGTAGGTACCATTATTATCCCATTTTACAGATAAGAAACATGAGGCATATAGGAGTGAAGTTGCCCATGCAATTAGTGATCGAGGCAAGATTTGAACCCAGCATGCTCTATGCAATGTGCTACCTGACTGCCTAATGATGGACATCATTGTCACGGGTGTATAGTGACTTACAGGTCTAATGGTCAGATGGGCTTTTTCTTACCTAGGGAAGTGCTCACTTCTCTAAAGACCAAATAGGTCACAAAGAAAGAGGACAGACCTTCTTTTATTCTAGAAGTATAAGAAAATTAAAAAAAATATAGAGAAAGTACTTTTCTTAAAAAACCAGACCTGGCAAAATATTGAAAATTAAGAGCCTGCCCATCGATTGGGGAATGGCTGAACAAGTTGTAATATAAGAATGTAATGGAATACTATTGTGCAATAAAAAATGATAAGCAGTCAGATTTCAGAAAAAACCTAGGAAGACTTATATGAACTGATACAAAGTGAAATGAGCAGAACCAGGAAACAGCGTACACAGTAACAATAACACTGAATCAGGATCAACTGTGAATGACTCAGCTCTTCTCAGAGCTCTTCTCCTCAAAGGACTCATGATGGGAAATGCTATGCACATCTAAAGAAAGAACTGGTCGACTCTGAAGGCAGATTGAAGCATACTATTTTCACTTTATTTTTTTGTGAGTTTTTTTTCCCTTTTGGTATTTTTCTTCTTTCACAACTGTGACTAATATGGAAATATGTTTTACATGATTCCACATATGTAACCTATGTCAAATTACTTACCATTTTCAAAAGAGGGAAGGAAAAGGAGGGAGGGAGAAAAATTTGGAATTCAAAATCTTGCAAAAATGAATGTTAAAAATTGTTGTAACACATAATTGCAAAACAAAATACTATCATAAAAATTAAAAATAAAAAACAAAACAACAGCCAGATCTATGATTTCTTTGTTATAAGGAGCTTCCAGTGAGGAATGACAAGGGATATCAGCACTTTCTCTGCAATTTGCAGTCTTGGAGATTTTTCTGGGGTGCTGGGGTGTGTGCGTGTGTGTTATGCAGTGGGTAATATAATAATAAAATAATAATATAATAACAATGATAGTTACTAGCATTTATATAACCCTTTTATTGTTTGCTCCGCCTAGTTGCCTGTAGGCCAAGTGCCTAGCAAGGTGTTTATTTAATAAAAAATTAATAGATTGAATGTCCATGTTAGCTCTTATCTGTATAAGCCCATTGTCTGATTTGGAGCAAAAAAATTTCTCTTTCTAAGATCAGTCTGTAAAAAAGAAGGTGAGAAAAGGAAAGTGAAGAAGTAAAAAATTAATTACATGCCTAATGAGCTATGACTAAAGCAACATTAAAGGAGATGGTGCAGAGGACAGAGTCCTGATCCTGGAGTTAGGAGGACCTGAGTTCAAATCTGGCCTTAGACACTTACTAGCTGTGTGATCCTGAGCAAGTCACTTCACCCTCTTTGCCTCAGTTTCCTCATCTGTACAAATGAGGTGGAGAGGGAAATGGCAAGGAACACTCCAGTATCTTTGCCCAGAAAATCCCAAATGGAATTGACCAACAGTTGGACTTGACTGAACAACAAATCTAGAGAAGGGGCTGGCAGGTCATTTCCTCCCCAGCCCCCAGCCCCTCTCCCAGTCTCTATCCTTACGCTCACTGGAGATCTTCAAGTAAAAGCCATTGTTGTCGAGTTGTTTCAGTTGTGTCGGACTCTCTGTGACCCCATTTGGGGTTTCCTTGGCAGAGATACTGGAGTGGTTTGCCATTTCCTTCTCCAGCTCATTTTACAAATGAAAAAACTGAAGCAAACAGCCTAAAGTGACTTGTCCAGGGTCACCCAACTGGTGTTTGAAGCCAGATTTGAACTTGGGTCCTTCTGACTTGAGGGCCAGCCCTCTACTCGCTGTACCACCTCTATGACCACTCACTGGGCTGAGTATGGAGAGGGAATCTTTTCCCATCAGGATGGGCCTAAATGGCTGTCTAAATTCCTTCTAGGCCTAAGTTTGGGTGATTCTATGACTGCTGTGTCCTGGGCACTGGAATCCAAGGCAGGGTAGTATCAGAGTTGCAGCAGGAGGCCAGGGTGGGGAGAGGGGGCCAGGCAGGTGACACAGCCACCACCATCTGGATCACTGTAGGAATGTGGGTGGATGCTCACTTCCAAGGCCAACCTATTTGTCTCTGTAATGTACACATAAATGTGTCTCTAATTGTTCCCAAATCCATGCGTGTGTGTGTGTGTACGTGTGTGTGTGTGTGTACGTACAGGTGGGCAGGCAATATCTCTTCCTTGTGGCTCCTCACAAAGAAAACTAACATTATTTCAGGGGAAATGCAGGCAGAAAAGTTGGTTTGTTGGGTTGGGTTTTTTCCACTGGGGTATTCAAGAAGGGATCATGGTTGCATTCGGGTCCCAGTGCCCTTCCAAGCTCGCCTGCCTCTCAGACTGTGACTTGGCAAGGTGGCCCTGGCAGGATGAGGAGGAGGTCTGTAGCCAGGCTCCAGGGCGGCTCAGGAGAGTGGGCTAATTAGCTTTCCTGGAGCCTAGGTGGGAGTCCGTTGCCTACAGGGTATTGCAGATGGCATGCTAATTTCCATTGTAATTTGCATTCCGTGCTGATCAGGCAGTCTGATCAGGCAGCCCAGCGGACTGCTGGGGCACCAATGCTCCCAGGCCAGCTTGCTTAGCATTTGTCAATGAATTAATTGAATAAAAAGGGGACAATGGGATATGGGATCAGATTTAGAGCTAGGAGGCCCTAAGAGGCGGGGTGACCTCCTTGAAGGATCCCTGAATCATAGATCTAGGGCTGGAAAGCCCTGAAACCATCTATTCCAACTCTCATTTTTACAGAGGAGGAAACTGAGGCCATGAGAGAAGGAACTTACCCAAGTTGTCCCAGATAATAACCTAGAACCCAGATGTGTATCTGGGATCTTTCTTTTTGCTTTTTTGGAGGGGGAAGGGCAGAGCAAATGGGGTTAAGTGACTTGCCCAAAGTCACATGGCTAGTAAGTGTTAAGCGTCTGAGGCCAAATTTGAACTCAGGTCCTCCTGACTCCAGGGCTGGTGCTCTATTGCTCACTGCGCCATGCTGCCGCCCCAATCCGGTATCTTTTAACTCCAAACTGAACATTCTCTTCATTGTACCACACTGTCTCCTTCCCATGGGAGGGCCCCAGAAAGTGTGGGGGCTTTGGGCAAGGGGCTGAAGAGATACACCAAATTCATGCCACACGGTTTCTGAATGAGTTTTTATTTTTGTGAGAGTCGTACATCTGTTTAAGCCGAATGATCATAGGCTTGTCCCAGAATTAACTTAAGAAACCTCCGGGCTCACTATTTTCTCTAAGGTAAAATACAAACTCCTTTGTTTGTCATGGAAAGTCCTTCACAACCTGTGCGTCCAACCAATCTTCCCGACTCATTCATATAACTCTTCTTCATCTATTCTGTCACGTCACGTCCCAAATGGTCTACTTACAATTCAGTTGTACAAACTTCCCATCTCCCATATCAGAGCCCTTACGGTCCATCCTCCCTACCCGGCCTGCCTTGTTATTCTTCAGTATTTTTCAGCTGTGACTGCCTCTCAGTGACCCCAAAGGGTTTCCTTGGCAGAGATCCTGAAGGGGTTTGCCGTTTTCTTCTTCAGCTCATTTTATAGATGAGGAAACTGAGGCAAAAAGGGTCAAGTGACTTACCCAAGGTCACACACCTAGAAAGCATCTGAGCCAGATTTGAGCTCAGGAAGATGAACCTTCCTGACTCCAGACCCAGAACTCTATTTGCTGGGCCACTTATCGATCCAGACTGCATCTCCTCTTCAAACCCTTGAATATTCATTTTAAGGTGATTCCTCCTTCAGCATTGTTAGGGCTCTCCCTACCTGCCCCGGCTTATATTTGCTTCGCATATGTATTTGGTATTTACTTATTGGTGAACATGCCATTTCACCCCAGTAAAATGTAAGCTCCTGGAAGGCAATGTCTGCTTTGTTTGTATCCCTTGCATCTAGCGCAAAGTAGGTGCTTAAAAGACACTTCATGAGTCAATCTCTCCCCAGTTCTCTGGGCCCTGAGTATCAAAAGAGATGTGTTGTAGAAACAAGTCACACAAATCATAAATTAATAATACTGTATTGAGGGGTGGCTAGGTGGTGCAATGAATAGAGTACTGACTCTGAAGTCAGGAGGACCTGAGTTCAAATCCGGCCTCAGACACTTAACACAAAAACTAGCTGTGTGACCTTGGGCAAGTCACTTAACCCCAATTACTCTCCAAAATAATAATAATAATAATAATGATAATAATAATACTGTGTTGGTAGGAGGACCATTCCAAAATCCATGCAACTGGACTCATTTTCAGGACAACCCTTGGCAAGTCTTCTGAGTGAATAGAATACTGTGGAGGTGGCTTTAAGCTGTCACCCAATAGTTCATGTCTCTTTGGCTCCCATTCCCGCCCCACCCCCGCCCCAGGAAGAAGAGATTAGTACTAGTTAGGTTTTGTAACTTGCTGGGGTAAACATTTATCAAGCACCTACTGTTCATAAGGTGATGGAGATTGAGTATACAAAAACATACCAGTCTGCCCTGAAGGAGCTTATGGTTTACTGGGATCACCTTTAATTTCCACTCATTTATATCACGTTCATGAAAGTGTCTTTGGTAGACATGGGCCATGTTTGAAAAAAGGTTTGGGGAAATGGCCTTGATTTCTGTTTACATGGAGAATCACCAGGATTATGTGTATCCAACAAAATCAGTTTTATATCCAGGGACTCTGTTTTCATTCTAGCCTGGGCCATTCAGGAACTTTATGAGGCTGGGCTTTATTACGGAGAGAACTGTATACAGCAGGGGATATACAATACAACCTGCCTCCTCCTATGTAAACTATACTTGATGAATGTGGGGGGAAAAAATCTGTGTAGAGTCCAGTTATAGGAGAATAGGAAGCCCTGGGAGGTAGTAGGTTCTCCCCTTAACCGAAGGCATTCTAGTAAAAGCTGGAAGATCGCTTGTTGGGTTTGTTGAAGAGGGATTTCTTTTTTCCAGATACAGGTTGAACTATATGGTCCCTACCAGGTCTGAGAGTCAACACCAATGTTCCCAGCTCAACATCCAGTACCCGCACTGACATTAGAGACTGACTCTGTTACAAATGGAAGTTTTCCATAAATCCCAATCCCCTCAAACATCCAGGGCCCAATTAAGTAGAAAAGCAGATGGATTCTCCAGCTTCTGAGCTGGAGTCTGTCTTCAGTTCCCAGGAGGCCTGGGCTGTGGAGTTTGCCCTGAGTGTCTATCCTTCTAGGGCAGAGTGAGGCCTTTGGTGCTTCCTGTTCTATACAGGGAAGCATAAGCTTTCTGAATTATCTCACAGGACATTTCCTGATCTGTGAATCTTGAGACCAGGAGGAACTTGTTGGCTTCATCATCCCCTGATTACTAGTCTCCAAGGAACATGTGTATATTTCATTATTCTCCATGGTTTCCCAAGCTCCACGGTCAATATGGGGGTGATAGTATGTACATTGCAATGGAAAACCAAAGGTTACCAGTGCAGATTTATGGCATGTTACATAATTTTATTGGAGGGACTGACTCATTAGATCAGTTTATTTAGCAATTAAATAGAATTAAATAAGGGAGCTGTACCAACTTACACCAGCCCTGGCCTCGCTAACAATATCACCTCCTCCCCTTTCTAATCAACTGTCTGATAACAGATATCTTACTCTTAGGGACAGGGCTGGAATTAGAGATGTGGCATGAGTCTCCAATATTTATAAAAATACATATACACAAATAAAAATATGTGATTTATAGTATATAACATGCCATATATTATATAATATTATATATAATGTACATTATATTTATGCATAATTATATACACACAAACATAGTTTATAGCTGTATATTGTACCGTTGCACACAATATGTATGTAAACTATATTATATATAAATATATTGTATTTATTATATATTATATTTGTACATTATATCATAATGTTATAATTATTATCTATAAAATATGCTATATATATATATATATGGATAAGGTGATGGAGATATATATCCACACAATGGATACAGCAACAGGCCTGGAATCAAGAAGATTCATCTTCCTGAGTTCAAATCTGATCTCAGACCCTTACTAGTTATGTGACCTTGGGCAAGTCATTTCACCCTGTTTGCCTGAGTTTCCTCATCTGTAAAATGAGCTGGAGAAGTATCTTCAGCATCTTTGCCAAGAAAACCCCAAATGGGGTCACAGGTATGATTGAAAGTGACTGAACAAACATACATATACACATATAATATATTGTGTATATAACATGTGAAATAGCATATATTGTTACATAGTATCATGTTACATGTGATGTGTATATGTACACTCACTCCACAGAGTACTTCCCTCACAATGACCCTGTTGGTAGGTAGTGTGAGTATAACTAACCCCCATCTTATGGATGGGTAAACTAAGGCCCAGAGAAAGTGATTTGTCTATGGATCATGAGTCTGATGCTGGAAGGAACCTCAGAGCTCATTTAGTCCAACACTGCCATTTTTACAAGTCAATCAAAAGCATTTATTAAGTGTTTGCTAAGCTCAGGTCCAAGGAGATTAGTCACCGTTGATCTCAGAGGCTACCTTGTCCAACCCCCCTCATTTTACATATCTGGAAACTGAGGTAGTTTCCATGATTTCTCTAAGATTAGACAGGTATTGTCAGAGGTGGGATTTGAATCTTGCTTAGAAGAGAACCAGGGTTCTTTCCACCGTACCCCCTCTGCCTCCTAAGCTAAGAAATAAAGCAAATTTTCTGATTCTGCAGGTCAAGAATTAATTATTATGATTCCCATTAAAATAAAAGATATTAAAACAAATTTTTTTAAAAGTATACATACACACATTGTATATATACATATGTACATATGTATATGTGCACACACACATACACACATATAATACATATATGGTCTATGTTACTTTGGAATTTTCCAGGGGAAAAAATCAGGGTCATTTTTTGCATTTGTCCTTAAAAAGAAACTCTCTCTGAGGAAGGACCCTGCAGTGAAGACTGAGGCCATTGGCAGGATGGTCATTTGCATAGGTGTGGGTCACTTGGGTGTGGGGTGTTTTGGTAAAGAGGGAGTAACGGGAGAGAACAACACGGAATCCTTAAGGAAACCAAGGCTGTTTCCAGCTTAGTGACAGGGAACATTTGCTCCAGAACCCAGGCTCATGGTAGCTTTCACCAAGGTGTCGATGGGAGCCTAATTCTATTTTCCTCTATCCCCATCTTAATGCAGCCTCTATGTTAGGGGCACACTGCCCAGTCAATACATCCTGCTTCTAACATTTGTTATCTGTATGATGCTGGACAAGTCTCCCACCTCCTCCTAGCCTCTTTTTCTTCACTTATAAAATAAGAGGACTGAACAACTTAGCCTTTTCAAAGGGTCTCTGATATTTTTTTCATCTATGGGTAAACTGAGACAAAGTGCAGCATTCTGAATTTTGAGTGGGCATTTTCCTTCTTGGTCCCATTTTCTTGGCTTAATGAATATTTTGAAATGTTAAATGTCTAAAAGAAAAACTCCCTCTTGAAAGGGACAACTTGAAAGAAACATGTTATTAGCCTGTAGAATCTCACTTTGAGTGAATTAGAGTACAGTAAATCTCAAAATATCTCCTGGACTGCCGTTGTGGGTTACTAAACAGCAAAATTACTTTAGCAGCTTGGCGTCTGTCTCAGAGGAGTCACACTATGTAGCTTGTCTTAGTCTTCCAAAAACATCTTCCCTCATCCCCCTCCAAGCACCAGATTTCTTGGAAGCGCTCCCCGGAAATGAGCGTCTTGAGCTGAAAATGAATGTAGATCCTGGCCAGCCCTCAAACAGCTGTTCTGTTGGGAGGGTGGTTCAGGAATGATTGATCATGGCTGATCACAGCATTTATCTCTGCAGTGGGCAGCGGTACCTTGCAACAAAGTGTACATTCACCCTGACTTCTTATGTGCAGTTGGGCAAGAGCATCCGGGGAGGTGTGTCATTGTTCCTATTGTATCCGGCCACCTGAACCTCACTCATTTTCTAGGCTAAAGAGTAATGTTGGTTCCCCCCAGCCCAAGGTCTCGCACCCCTATGGCACATAGTAGGTGTTCCATAAATATCTATTGGTTGATAAAAATATGGAGGGTACAGTTTGAGAATATAGCCATATGACTCAGCTTGGCAAAAGAGAGAGTGCCCGATTCAGGAATTGGGAACGCTTGGGTTCAAGTCTCCCTTTGGACAGTTACTAAACTGTGTGATCCAGGCCAGGCCTTTAATCCCCTGAGTTTCTGTTTCCTCTTCTGTAAAATAAGAGGGCTGGACTAGACACGATCTCCAACTTCCTTCCCAGCTCTAAATCTGTACTTCTATGACTCAGTTGGCAGGAAGGGAGTTGGATGCCCTCCCTGCTACTTTTGACTAACAGAATTACTAAAGCCACAGTTGAAGAGAGTTGGCCGGTCTATCTAGGCTTATTATTACATAGTACACCCCCTCCCACTCTTCGTTCCAGCCCACCCAGCCTACTAACTGTTCCCCGTATACATTATTCTATAGACTGCCTCTCTGTCTTTGTATAGGCTTTGTAGGAAGAGATGAGGAAGGAGAATATTCCAGGGATAGGGAGAGATGGGGTGTCTTGCTTGTGGAACAGCCAGAAGGCCGTGTCACTAGATCAAAGAGTGTGTGCTCTTATTATCCTTATTTTACAGAGGGGGAAACTGAGCCAGACAGAGTGAAGTGGCTTGCCCAGGGTCACACACCTAATAAATGGAAATTCCTTGATACAAGGACAAGCTTATTCATAACAGGGAGAATTTATAACCGGATCCTGACATAGCTAGAGTGAAAAAAACAAAAAAAAATTATCTAGTTAGTTGAGACAAAGCTGATAGAATCACAGACTCAGGGCTGGAACGAACCTGAGAGGTCACTCATGGTGGCTTCACAGAGAAGGGAAGCTGGTATTTGAACTCTTAAACTTCAGATTCCAAACCTAAGTCTTTCTATTATACTACATTAATGCAGACAAGTTTTTGGACATCCTTGGGCCTTATTTCCTCATCTGTAAGAGTTGGGGATAGACCTGGATAACCCTTAATGATAACCCTCATGGCTCCAAACCTAAGATCCCATAAACCCCATTTTCAGCTGCTGGAAATGAGAGCACTTTGGTTTCAGTGCTGACTTTGCAGGTAACATGGTCTTAGCTTCAGTCTTCCTGAGCCTGGTTGAAGAAGATGATTCTAGCAGACACATGGGGTTAGCATATCAGTTAATAACTTCATGCCTATGAGTGGCCTGAACTTCTTTGAAATAGTTATGTTACAAGATTAAGAACTATTTCTCGGTTGATAAATGGTCAAATGTTAGAGACAGGCAGTTTTCTAAGGAAGAAATCTAAGCTATCAACAGCCATATGGAAAAATACTCTAAATCACTAATAATTAAAGAAATGCAAATTAAGGCAATTCTAGCAATCGGTCTTACACCCATCAGATTGACAAAGGAAAATGTTGGAGGGGCTGTGGGAAAGCAGGCACACTGATGCACTGCTGGTAGAGCTGTAGCTTGGCACAGCCTTTCTGGAAAGGAATTTGGAACTATGCTCCCCAAATTACTAAGCTGTGCACACTTTCAACCTAGTGCTGACGGTACAAGGCATAGATCCCAAAGAGATCAAAGGAATAGGAAAAGGGCCTGTATGCACAAAACATTTAATAGCAACTCTTTTTATGGTAGTAAAAGAACTGGAAAATAAGGGGTCGTCTGTCAATAGAGGTATAGCTGAAATCAATATAATGGAATATTATTGTGCTTAAGACACAATAGGCACATAGGGGATTAATAAATATTGATTGATTGATTGATTGATTGTAAAAATGATGAAAGGGTTGGTTTTAGGGAAATTTGGAAGATTTGTGTGAAATCATACAAAATTAAGTGGACACAATAGGAGAACAAGTTTTATAATAACAATACTGAAAAGACAATTTTGAAAGATTTAAGAACTCTGATCAATGTAATGATCAAACTCAGTTTCAAAGAACCCATGATGAAGCATGTTATCTACCTCCTGACAGAAAGCAGACGGACTTGGGGTGCAGAATGAGATGTACAGTTTTGGGCATGGCCAAGGAGCAAATTTGTTAGGCTTTATGCATATTTGTTACAAGACCTTGATTTTTCATTTTCAAGGAGTGGGAAGAGATGGGAGGAAGAGAAAATAGATTTTTGTTTAATTTAAAAATTCAAATAAAAAGGAAATGAAGTTATGGCATTGGTTTTATCGTCAATTTTTACTCCAAATACAGAACATCAAAACCTCAAGTGGCCATGGGTGGGAAGACTGTGGGTGTTTGGGAGGATACAGCTGTGGTCTTGGAGAAGAAATGAGTAGCTAGGGAAAGGATATGTGACTTCAGCTGCATAAAGGGGTGGTCGAGAGGTATCATTACTAGGGCTCTCTTAAAGAAATACGTGAGCTAGGTCAGCGGGAATGGAAGGCATCTACCAAACACACAGCTGTTGGTGTATACAACAGGAAATTGGAGTCTAGATGTTTAGAAATTCCTCAGGGATATCATAAAGAATCCTAGAATTGTAATGGACCTTGGAGGTCATGTAGTTCAACTACTGTGTGAAGCAAAAATCTCACCTTTGTTATACCCCCAATAGGAATCACAGAGTTGGAATTCTGAGTTGGATAATGTTCAGATGAGAGAAGGGGGCCACCTGAGTCCAACCACGTGTCCTTTGGGTCACATCCATGTGACTTTTCTTGAAGAATGAAAGTGGAACCCGCTACCTCTCCATCACTCCAACTTCCAACCGTGTGTCTTTTCCTGGCTGTCCCCGATGCCTGGACACTCTTCTTCCTCACCTTTGCCTCCTTAGTTTCTTGGAGTCTTTCAATACTCGGATCAAATGCTATCTCCTGCAGGAGACTTTTCCTGTTGCCCCAGCTGCTAGAGACATCCTCTCTCTTCTGCCTAGTCTCTCTACATCTTGTACGTATCTAATTTATTGACATGCTGTCTCTCTCATTAGGATGTAAACTCTTTGAGAGAAGAGACAGTGAGGGCTTTGTTTTCGGTGGGTTTCTTTTTTTTTTTAGCTTTTCTGTGTATGAGACACTTACCCCCTGTGTGATCCTGAGCAAGTCACCTAACATCTATAAAATGGGAATAATAATGACCTCCTTCCAAGGTTGAGAATCAAATGAGAAAAATACTTGTAAAGTGCTTAGCACATTGCCTGGTACACAGTAAGAGCTTAATGAATGTGTGTTGGCTAACTGAGCCTCAAAAGCAATCCATTACACTCTTGGACAACTTTGACTCTTGAAGTTTTTCCTGACACCAAGCCCAGTTCTGCTTCTCGGAGTCTTCCCTCCCTCCCCTCCAGTTTTCCCCAGCCATAAGTCTAGTCTGTCTTCCTCATTACAACCCTTCAGATGCCCTTGTCCATGCCAATGATAACATCATTCTGTTTCTGCTTCACACCATGCTTGTCTGCTTCTGGTGCCTGGATTTTCTCACATGCACATCTCTTTTAAATTTTATTATTTGGTCTTTCAGCGATGTCCGACTCTCTGTGACCCCATTTGGGGTTTTCTTGGCAAAGATTCTGGAGAGGTTTGTCATTTCCTTCCCCAGATCATTCTACAGATAAGGAAACTGAGGCAAACAGAGTGAAGTGACTTGCCCAGGGTCACACAGCTAGTAAGTATCTGAGACCAGATTTGAACTCAAGGACATTTGAACCCAAATCCTCTGACTTCAGATCCAGTGTTCTTTCCACTTCCTTTCTGCTCCATTCAAATCTGTTAAGTATTTGCTAAGTGTTTGCTGTATGCCAAGCACTCTATTACATTCTGAGGGTTCAGAGACAAGACAAAAATAGCCCCTGCCATCACGGAGCTTGACTTAGATGGAACTCAACTCAACTCAATTCAGCGACCACAAGACTTGGGTTCAGATACAGTGACTTCAGGTACAGTGCTCTATCCACTGGGCCGCCTAACTGTCCCTTACTGTCCTCACTCTCATTTTATTTTATTTAAAGGAGTCACTTATTAATTTATTGAATAATCATCAGACATTTCTTTTTTTTAACTCAAGCTCTCTTTTCTATATAATTAATTAATTAATTTTTAGTTTTCAACATTCACTTCCATAAGATTTTGAGTTTTAGATTTTCTCCCACTCCCTTTCATCTTCCTTCCCTAAAAAAGCATGCAATCTGATCTAAATTCTACTTATATATTCACATTAAATGTATTTTCATATTAGTCATGATGTAAAGAAGAGTTAGAAAGAATGGGAGGAACCACATCCTCACTTTCATTTTAAAGATGAAAAATAAAAAATAAAGATGAAAAAAACCAAAAACCAAAAATCCAGTGCTCAGGATGATAGATTCACAACTAGAAGACACCTCAGGGATCAATTAATCTACCCCTAACACGTACACACACACACACACACACACACACACACACACACACTGACCCCTCTTATTTTATAGATGAGAAAAAACCAAGGTCCAGGGACCTAAAATGATTTGTCCAGGCTCACATGGGAATTAAGTGTTGGGGAAGGGGTGAAGGTGGTGAAATCTGAACCCAAGTCCTGTGGTCCATGAATTGAGTTGAACTGAGTTCCATCTAAGTCAAACTTTGTGATGGCAGGGACTATTTTCATCTGTCTCTGAACCCTCAGAATGTAATACAGCTCTTAGCATACAGCAAACACTTAGCAAATACTTATCAGATTCGAATGGACCAGGAAGGAAGCGGAAAGAACACTGGATCTGAAGTCAAAGGATCTGGGTTCAAATGTTACCTCTGCCACTTACTATTTCTGTGACTCTGGTCTCAGTTTCCTCATCTCTGATGTCCCTTTTGGTCTTGAACTATTACCCTGTAACTTGGGTATGAGGTGGAAAAAGTCCAATTTCCATATTTCTGTTAAAGGTCAAGAGAACTGATTGAATCTGAGGGGAAAGGAAAGTGATAGTTGGTGAGCCCAACTTGACCCAAGGTTTTGAACCTTGCTGACTAGGAAAATGACAGTATCATTGATAGGAAGAGGGAAGGTCCGAAGGGTGAACTGGGCAGCCTTTATCTGTGACCTGGTCACTCATTAACAACCCTAGCTCACAACTTGGAAACTGGGAGGGCTGGCATCAAGTGCTCAACTTACTGGCCCATTCAAAATGGCGGACCAGTGCCCATGATGGGACAATCTGCCAATGCCCATGTTCCTCAGTACCATCTGACATTCCAGAATCTGGTCAGATGTCTACTTTTTGTCATATCCCACTCTACCTTGATATATGTGTGTGTCAGCATGAAAATGGACATCTGTGTAGTGGTGGATAAAGGTCACACATATACGTGCTTCTTTACAGATAGCTTGCAATTATAACCACCTTGCTGGACTCAGTGACTCATTTCTACCCTCATTAACTCCACCCTCAGCTCATCCCCTTCACTTTCCAGGCTTTGACCAAAGGCAGCCCAGACTAAGACTGGATTGAAAGGCTTTTTGAGAACAACACAAAAGCACAGGCTGCAGAATCCCAGCATCTATCCCTCCACCTCCCCAAACCCACAGTCCCAAATTAGCATTCATTGACATTTGTGAATTAAATGTCTAAAGGAGACATTAGAAGTTACCTCCACATCAGCAGCCCAGGTAAGGAAAAGGGCAAAGTGTCTGGAGGTGGTATGGTTGAGACACTGAACTTTAATCCTAGATTTAAAAAAAAGTGGTTAAAATGTTGTTTTCTTAATCTTAAGGAGAATCAGGATTACAGCTGGAGAAAGAAGGTCAAACAAGTAGAGATGGGAGTAACGGCCTATTTTCACCCTGCAGGGAATGGCTGAGAGTACCAGGTTGGAGGTCGTTCAGAGCTGGCTCCCTGTTCTTTGGGCAGGGTGTGTAATGCTTTTCACAAGAAAGTGGGTAGAAGTTAAGAGGGAAACGCTGGGATGTCTGCCAGTCTGCCGATCCTCTGTCATCCTAATGGCAGATGTTAACAGAAGGCCGACTAAGTATGGATAAAATAAGAAAGGAAAAAATATAATCCCTGTCTTCTAGACAACTTCACAACAGAATTTATAACCAATCAGCCAATCAGCGTGCATTTATTTATTAAGTGCTACCATATGCCAGGCACTGAGAGTAGGAAACATGCATTGATTAATCACCTATTGTATGCCAGACACCATACTAAGCACTTTACAACATTATGTCATTTGATTCTCACCACAGACCTTGGAAGTAGATGCTGTTATTATTCCCATTTTTCAGTTGAAGAAATTTAGACAGATATGTTAAGTGATTTGCCCAGGGTCACATAGTTAGGAAATGCTCAGGGTTGGATATGAACTCGGATTCAAATCCTGATTCCAGACTCAACACTCTATCCCTACCCCAATACCATGAAGGATGCAATGCTAGTCACAAGGAGCTGCCATTCTAACAGAGGGAACAATAAATTCACATCTCAGTAGGTATAGGGAATAAGGAAAAATGAATATAAAACTGGTAGAGGATCATTTGAGAGAAGGGGCATTAGCAGTAGTGGGATGATGAAAGGCTTCTGTAGAAGGTGTTGGAAGAAATGGGCCTCATGCAAAGACCAAAGGAGAGAGTGCATTGTCTGCCAATGGGGTGGCCAATGCAATTGGAATTTGGGGCTAGGCCATGGAGGGCTTTAGCAGCTAAATAGAAGAATTTGTATTTGCCCCTATGGGAGCAATAAACTGAAGTTTATTGAACAGGGCAATAATATATAGATGCAGCTGAAGACTTTGTAACTTGAATCCCTGTGCTTTTAGGACATGTATATGTGCAGAGTTCTTCCTAGGGGGGAGAGAGCTGCTGGTCCCTTTTACCAGGGGGCTGAAATTTAGAGGGTTTTTGAGTTCCCTCTGCAGAAGAGAAACAACAGAGCCTAAGAACCTAGTTAGCCAAGGCTACTAGTCTTGTTAGAACAGGAAACGACTAGATGGCCCTTCTTTCTCCACCCCTCAGTCTCTGCACACAACGTGAGTGCCTCTTCCCCAGCCTCCCCCTCACAACTCCCACAGCCCAGGACTTGTGTAACCTCTGCTCCTACCCCAGGTGAATTTTGTAAAGTGCAAAAAGAAATGTTCGTTATTCTTTCTCCTGGGTATGGCTCACCAATTTAACACTGGAATATAGGCTCCTCAAGTCTTCACACTCTATTGACTTAGTTTTCCTTCCAAAGAATTTATGATTTGCAAATGTTCTTAATCATTATATAGCAGGTAATCGAAATAA
Organism: Pseudocheirus occidentalis; assembly: GCA_028646575.1. Lineage (NCBI taxonomy): Eukaryota > Metazoa > Chordata > Mammalia > Diprotodontia > Pseudocheiridae > Pseudocheirus > Pseudocheirus occidentalis. The sequence continues at coordinate 29,692,282 of CM053596.1, read as the reverse complement.
TTCTTCCCATTAAGCTTTAAGAGAAGATTCAGATTGACTTACCCTTAAGTTTAAGTAAACTGGTGTTTCCTACCAACACCCTGAAGGCAGATTTGGAGCTTTCTTGGGCTTTGGACCATAAAGCAAATTCTTTCAAGGATTTCTTCCACTCTCCAGCCTGATATGGACTAGGCAGCAGCAAAGGTGTAAAAAGCCGAGCTGTCCTTAGGAGAGATTATAACATTCTTAATATTTATACAGTCTAGATAAGTTTTCTACGTATTACAATGGCCCCCTGATCGATTTCTCTGCCTCCAATGTCTTTTTCCCTTGATCCATCCACACAGCTATCAAAGTGTGGAGTGGCAATATTAACTCCCTCCTTCCCCAGCAGAAAATTTTCACTGGCTCCCTATTGCATCTAGAATGACGTACAAGTCCTCCATGAAGAGTTGAACCCATAACTGAACAACAGCAACCAACTATCAAAACTCTATTATTCTGTAAATGTGAAATAAAAGAGTGAATGGAGAAACAGCCTTAGAATCAGGCAGACCTGGGTTCAAGTTCTGCCTTTGACATACACTATGTGATCCTGGGTAAGTCACTTAACATCTCAGCATCCCAGGGAGATCTTTAAGATTATAAATGACCTAGAAGTTGTCAGCAATGAGGTACAGGGAAGAAAGAGAGCATTGACTGTAGAATAAGAGGATCAGAGTCCAAATCCTGTGTGACTTTGGGCAGACTACTTAACCTTCCTGGGTCTCAGTTACCTCATGTGTAAAGCAAGTGAGATTGTATTAATTGGATTAGAAGCTCATTCTATATCTATGATCTTTACTGATATTCAATATTTTCACACATCAATCAATAAGCATTTATTAAGTGCTTACTGTATGCTCCCAACAAGGATACAAAGACAAAACACAAAAATAATCCTATTGACACTCTAATGGGGAAAGAGGGGGACAACCTGTACATATAAATGCATATTACAAAATATTTATAGATATGTGATCAAGCCTTCCTTCTACACACAGCCCCAGGAACTTTTAAAACCTCCTTCTGACTTCATATGAATCATCCATTTAAGAGTTTCCTAACTGGTTGCTGAATGGGAAGAACCCATGATAAGGGCTGCCACACCTGGTGAAAATGGAGGCTCCCAGATAATGACCTGTCTTGGACAAAGTCCTCTAGGTGGCAACATATGATGGTCCTTCTCCACCAAACGTGATGTTGACAAGTGTCACCATGGATTCAGCAGGCTGGATCTGTACCTGGTCTCTAGTCACATTCACCTCTCCAGTGTGTTTCCTCCTTTTTTGTCAACTTTGTAAGCATCAAAAGATCAGCAGCAATGAGGATCAGCACAACAGCACTGAGGAAGAGATGGCTCAAAGCAGTGATAAGAGTTGGAGAGGAGTCACCAAAAAGAGGTCAAGCTTGGCTGTTTGATGGTCCAATGCCAATAGAGACCGGTGATTAGCGGTGCTGTAAAAACTACCTGATGTCCCAAAGAGGCTTCAATGTTCATTAGCCTCCCGACTGATTGTACCACAACTACTAAGACACCAAATCTAGTTTAAATCATTCTGTTAATGTGTACTGTTTTCCTCTTATGTTTATCATTAGTTGCCATATAGGAATAAATAGCCTGTCCTACACCTGATTCATACTGGGTATTGGGCACATCTTTCGCTTTCTGCATTTTGGGGGAAATGCAAGATTGGAGCCAAGAATAGGATTGTCCACAGAGTAACTGGGGTGTGAGTGATGAGTCAATGAGGGTAAGAATAGGGAGCCTGATGCTCTCATTGAGAAATTGGGCTTTCCCGAAGCTGAATCCAAGCTAACCACAATGGCTTCGTAACAGGTGGTGGTGTAGGTCACCAGGTCCTGTGGACTTATCGAAGAAATTCCTCTGGCCTCTAAGTTAGAGAGATACATACAAAGCGCCTACACAACAATGAAAATCATGGGTCCAATAAAAATAAAATAGAATTTACCTCTGTCCCACTAACAGTCTTGCCTGACTACAGGCTGAATAACAACTGAAGAAGACAGACAGACAGACAGATAGATAGATAGATAGATAAGTAGGTAGATAAGATGGATGGATGGATAGATCAAGATAGATAGACAGATAGACAGACAGACAGACAGACAGATAGCTAGCTAGATAGGTAGATAGATATTAAAGGCTTAATAAACACTTTATGTGCCATATCCTGTGGTGAATGCTGCGTTACAATTAAAAGCAAATGAGACAGTTCTTTCCCTCAAAGAGTTTGTGTTCTATTGGGGAGAAGACAATACACAAAGGGTATCTGGAAAGAAGGTGGGGAGGGTCTCTACAAAGAAGTGGCTGCTGTTGGGACGTAGAGAGGGAGTGGATTCAGGAATGAAGTCAATGACTGAATCTTCTACAATTTGTTGTTTCTTGTTTCTTGGAAATAAGATTGGGTCTCCCATTAGTTTTACAACCTGGAACAGAACAATATTACTGTATCCTCGACCTGGAGAAAATTCTATTCCACGTTTTCCAAACCACCCTGGGCAGTTTGAAACCACAAACCACCAATGGTAGCTGTCTTCTTTTCAGTGTTATTTTCTCTTCAGTATCTATAGGGCTGAATGTCAGGGTCAATGTTTCCTGGATCAAATTACTACTCAAACCAGATGGTCTCTTTTCAAGTTGGTGACTCATTATTTTCTGGAGTAGGACCTGGGTGCATGCACACACACACACACACACACACACACACACGTTCTGCTAAAGGAGGGGATTTGGACTGCACACTCAGCTCCTAGTTAAACCTCCCTGTTTATATTCCTATTTCTCCAGGCATAGATTTTTAGCATAATTGGTCCAGCTACAATGAACATCAGGTTTTGGGATGATTCATCTCACAGTGACTTGGAGCCCCATCTGGCTTTTAAACAAAGATTTCCAAGAACAAGATTTTGGAAGAAAAAAGTAACCCACACACAACAAAACCCATCCTTATTATGATAGCACTAAGAGGTTATTTTAAATGAATGAGTAAGTATGTTAATGAGCAACAGAGAGACTTTAGAATCTATTCTGGTTGAATCCCAGGAAGACGACTCAGAATCTGGGCGATTTCTTTAATGATTCATCTTTTTTTCTTTCTTTTTTTTTTTTTGTTGCAGTTTGACAAGTAGTACATGAATCACCAGTGAATGGTTCCTATTGCCTCCACTTCCTTGACAAAGAGCTTGCTTATCTGCTGACTTTGAAACTCAAGCCAGGGAGGGCCCAAAACTGTCCTTTTGGTCTTCCTCCTGGAAATAATCAAAATCTAAAAAAAAAAAAAAATTCTAAAAAAGAGAATTTGTGAAGAGGAAAAATACTAACGTGAACAAAAATATTTACATAATTTATACAAGCATTTATTAATTTATATACATTTGTATAATTTATATAAGCATTTATTAAAAACCTCCTATGTACCAGGCACTGTGCTGAGCACTTAATAAAAATAAAAATTAAAAATACAAATAAATTAAAAATATAAATAAATAATTAAAATAAAAATTAAAAATAAAAATTTTTTCTCATGTGAGCCTCACCACAATTCTAGAGATCTGTGCTATTATTATCTGTACTTTACAGTTTTGAAAGTCAGGGTTACAAAACTAATAATATCTGAGTCAACATTTGAACATTTGATCCTTCCCGACTCCAGGGCCAACGCTCTACCCACCACACCATCAGCCTCCTCTACAAAGAGAGACAAAAAACACCATCTTTGTCCCCAAGAAACTAACAATCTAAAGTGGAGACAGAATGTAAACAATTAAGTATAAATGGGATTTAGATGAGATCAAATGGAGATAATCCATTGAGAGAAGGAATTGACATTTCTCAGAAAGGAAACTAAAGGAATATCCCTTTGTTGAAGAATGGTTAAACAGACTGTGGTCTCTGAAGGTAGTCAGATATTTCTGTTCCCTAAGAAAGAATGAAACGGACCATTTCTGAGGAAGAAATACCCCACTTAGTGCTGCAGAATGAAATGTGCAGAACAAAGAGACCACACAATGACAATAACATTGCAAAATCAAACAACTTTAGGAGACTTTAAAACTCTGACTGATACAACGATAAAACACAAGTTGAGAGAAATGAAGATGAGTCATGCCACTCACTTCCTGCCCGGGAGCTCATGGATTTAAAATGCAGAATGAGACATTTTTGGGCATTGTGGCCAATACTCATTTATTACGAAGGTTTTTATTAATTAATTTTTTTTGTAATTCAGTGGAGGCGAAGGAAGTAGGAAGGAGAAGCAATAAATGGTTGCAAAATAAAATAAGTAAATTTGAAAAATAAACATGGCTCACTCATTTTGTAAGTAAAAGAGAATGTGCATTTGATAAATGTTAATAGCAGCTTTTTTTTTTTGGTAGTGGCAAAGAACTGGAAACCAAGGGGGTGTCCATCCATCGGGGAACGGCTGAACAAGTTATGGTGTTTGAATGTAATGGAGTATTATTGAATCTTAAGAGAAATCTTGCATAGTATGAACTGATTCAGAATGAAGTGAGCAGAACCAGAAAACAATTTATTCAATAATAAAAACATCAAAGAGACAAAAAACTCTGAAATTTCAGACTTAAGAACTCTGATTAATGCTTACCACAATTCCAGAGGGGTGATGGTCAAGCATGCCATTACCTCCTGACAGAAAGGTGCAGCCCACATAACTTGAGTGGCATCCACAGATAAATTTTGAATCCCAGAGAAAAGGTACAGCTCACTTTTAGAATTTGAGTGGTAGTCCTGAGGAATCAGGGCATGAGCATGGCAAATATATATCTAGCTTGTCTTTGTCTCACCATGCAGACACTGCTGCCAGCTTCTGCCATCCCATGGAGATAATCCTAGGATGGTTATCAGATGGGAAGTCCCAAATCCTTCAGACCCTTCAGAACTTGTAGATTCCTTCTCCAACTCAAAGCAAGATGGGGAAAGAGACCTAAGACAAAGATAGAAGAGAGAGCTTGCTTTTTCCTCCAAGTGAGAATAGTTGGAAAATTAGGGAATTAAGTTGGAAAGTCACAGTTGCTTCAGTTTTTGGACTGCTTCAAATTCCAACTAGCTTGATAATTTATAGATAAATGACTAAGTTTCTTTGGTGTCTTGGAAAACTGTTCCTGTGTAGCATCTTTCCAATTCACTCCAGTTGGAAGGATTTTCCACACATATTTTAAATTCTGTGGCTGATTAAGCATCTTGTCACTTTAATGGGGTGGGGTGACTTTATCAATTTGCTCAATCATCTTACTCTTACAGAGGTTATGGAGTCAAGGTACAGAATGAGACCATTTTCAGAGACCAATTTGTTTTGCTTGAATATGCATCTTTGTTACAAGGAAATTGTTTCCCTTTTTCTTTTCTATTAGGGTTGGAGAGGTGAGAGTCAGAGGAGGAATAATACTGGGGTTGCCAAAAAAGAAAGAAAAAGAAAAAAGGGCCATAGAATAATTTTTACAACAAACAGAAGAGTACAGAAGAAAGGCATGAGGGAAACTCAGATAAGTAGGATAGCCCTGAAAGTTACACATTGAATTTATTATATACTTAAAAGGTGTTGTTCATAGTAGAGTCACGATTTCAAGTGTAATCCTCCTTCTCTGTTCTACCTTGTGTTTGGAAATGCTCATTTTGTTTGGAATTTGTTGAGTTCAAAAGGAAAAAAAAGAAAAAAGTTATCATTGAACCTTGAGCCTTTGCTCCAGGAAAACCTTCAGGCAAGAAAGTTTAGGAACAATTCTATAGATAAAGCATAAATCAGCTGAGGGCAGGAACTGTTTCATTTTTTCCCCTTTTGTATCTTGCCCCACCTAAGGTGCCACATAAGGAGTTACTTGTTGATTAAATAAGGAAAGACGTGACCACAATCTATTTTTGTCACAGGGTTATATAGGTCAGAGCAAAGAAGGAACTTGGGAACCATCCAGTCATAGCCGTAGAATTGGAAGGGACCTCAGAGCTCTCTCATTTTACAGACAAGGAAACTGAGGCCCAAGTGCCTTGCCCAAGGTCACACTGGTTACGCTTGTCAGAGAAAGGATTTGAAACCAGTTCTATCAATTTTATTTGCACTTGAAAGAAACAGAAAATCACAGAAATAATTGAGCTTATTTTTAAAGTTCAGTTTTTTGTGGGTTCCCTTATTTCAGTCATCTTCTGGCCCAACAAGCTCAATGAACTTGAGATATCTTTGGGAGAAGGAGGTAGGGAATAGGGGAAGGAAGGAAGCATTTTTAAGTGCCTACTGTGCTCTAGACACAGTGCTAAGCATAATTTGGATCCGCTGCTTGGATCAATGTTCTCCTTTTTGAAAAAAGGAAACATTAAAATTCTCTAGAGGAGTGCAGTTAAAGGATGGGGTTTGGAGAGAGAGACTGAGGAGTTCTTTTAAGGGCTCCATCTATATGCCCACCAAAGATCTCCATTTTGATTTCCATCAAAATATGTAGGTTACAGGTCCCAAGGAGGGTTGAGTTTCTGGCAGTTCAGGAAGAAGACATAGAACAACAGTACTTTTCCAGGCTTTTTTACTGCTTTTGGACACCCTTACTGCCTCAAGTCGGACTTCTGAGGTGTGTGTTATGTTTATTTATACGTCTGGTTTTGTTGACAAGCATTAAATATCCATTAAACAATTAGAACACACAGCATGACTCAGGATCACAAATACACAAACCCACTTTGTGGTGGACGGAAGGACTTCTTGAGTGCATGTTGTACGTGTTGTTTCAGGACTGTGATCTCATTAGTGTTGGGAGTCCACAGTATGGAAATTGGTTAGCATTTCGAATGGAACTTTTACCCTTACAGAATTTCCTGGGGCACCAAGAGGCTGAATTGGCCTAATCAATCAATCAATCAATATTTATTAAGCTTCTACTAGTTTTTTATTGTTGAATTGGCTCAGTGATGTTTGAGTCTTCATGACCTCATTTGGGATTTTCTTGGAAAATATGCTGAAGTAGTTTATCATTTCCTTCTCCTGCCCATTTTACAGATGAGGAAACTGAGGCAAACAGGGTTAAGTGACTTGCCCAGGGTCACACATATCTCCACTCTATCCTGTACATAACTTGTTTCTGTATGTGTGTGTGTGTGTGTGTGTGTGTGTGTATGTTTGCATTAGATTGTAAACTCCATGAGGGGAGAGGCTGTCTTTTGCCTCTTTTTCTGACTCCAGTGAATTAGCACTATATCTGGCTTAATTGATTATTGAATTGCTTAATTGGTTATTGAATTAAATTGAATTGCTGAATTGAACTCAGTCTTATAGAGCTGTCTAGGGTACTGACAGTAAGTAACTTGTCCAGGAGCCCATGGATTGTGTGAATGAGCTCGGGGTTGGACTTGCATCTTCCTGGAGACCAAGAACGGTGATATGGAAAAGATCAATAGAGGAAACCGGGTATGAACATTCAGTCCGGAAAAGAAAAGACTCATGGGATACCTGAGAACTGTCAAAGGTGTCAACCTCTGAAGGCCTGTCAGGTAGAAGAGAGACTTCTGTTTGGCCCCAAAGGGCACAACCAAAAATAAGGAGTGGGATTGCTTGGTGTCAGGAGGAACACACACACACACACACATGCACACGCACACACTCATGTACACACACTCATGCCCATGTGTACAGTATGCATGCACATGCCCCTTCATGTACACACGTGTACAACATACACACATACACACAATGCATGTACACACCTGCATGATACACACACATATGCACATATACACACCCCTTCCTAACAATGAAAGCTGTTCATGAGTGGAATGAGACTCCCAAAGAGGGAAGGGAAAGGAAGAAGAGGGTCTCCTTGTTGACAATCTTCCACCAGAAACAAGATGGCCCTTGTGGTACATGTTGTGGCGGGGATTCCTCTGGGCATGGGTGGGGTCCCATCCAGCTCTCATATTCTGTGACTCCTGACTCCTCTAGCCACAGTGGGATGCTTCCTCTCTTCATATATTGTAATTTATACTATTAATAATAATAATAGTTAGCATTTTAAAAGCACTTTAAGGTTTGCAAAGCACTTTCCATGTATCATCTCATTTGAGCCTCACAACAACTCTGGGAGGTATTATCCTCATTTTACAGATGAGAAAACAGAGACTAAGGGGGGGTTAAGTAACCTACCCAAGATCACAAAACTGAATAAGTGTCTATGGCAGGATTTGAACTCAGTGTTCCTGACTCTAATTACAAGGTTCTATCCATTGCCTGGCAGAGGCAATGAAATGGGAATTCATACAATGTATATTTGTTACTCCTGGAGGACTGGAACTGTCTTCTGCCTCTTTTAAAAAAAAATCTCCAGGACTTAGCACAGTGCCTAGCACTGAGTAGACACTTAATAAATGTTTATTGATTGATTTTTTCCAAGTGTTTAGTTTTTCTTTTTTTTTTCTAAATGTGCTGAGTGGAGGAGAGAGTCAGGAGGAAGAGAGAATAAATTTGTGCGAATTGAAAAATCAAATAAAAAAATCACTGGGGTAGTTCTCAATACCGAGTGATTTGCTCAGGGTCTTGCAGCATGTGTGTGTGTGTATGAGAGAGAGAGAGAGAGAGAGAGAGAGAGAGAGAGAGAGAGAGAGAGAGAGAGAGAGAGAGAGAGAGAGAGAGAAAGACAGAGAGAGAAAGACAGAGACAGAGACAGAGACAGACAGACAGAGGCAGAGAGAGACAGGGAGAGGGGTGTGCATCTCTGACTCCAAAGCCAGCTCTCCCCTCATACAATGACTTACACATAATTACAATAAACACACCTGGACCTTGGAATAATCAAACAGCTCATCTCCAGTCTTTCTGAAGGCCATGAATAGAGCTGGCTTTGCTCCCCTGTTTTTCTTCATTACAGTGTTTTCTGGTTGGGAGTGGGGAGGGGTAGGACTAGGGGGTAGGAGACACATAGGGAAATTATCAGGATGTAAAAATATAAGCATGTCAATAAAAAATTTAAAAACAAATTCACTCAAAAGCACTACTCAGTTCATATTGACTTTTTTTTAGTATTATATCTTTTTTTTCATAATATAAAGGGTCCTTGATGACTAAAAAAAGGAATGAAAAAACCTAAGCCTACTATGTGTCCGACACTGTGCTAAACACTTTACAATTCGTATTTCTTTTGATCTTCACAACAACCTGGTTAGTTAAGTGTTATTATCACCCCATAGATGAAAAAACAGGCAGACAAAAATGAGGTGACTTGCCCAGGGTCACACGGCTAGTAAGTGACTCAGGTTGGATTGGAATTCAGGTCTTCCTAATTCCAAGTCCAGTGAGCTATGCCAGAAAAGGAGGAATCACTTCCCCAGAGAATGAGTCTCCTATTGAGGAGGTGATCCAGAGGAAATTCTGTGAACTGTGTGGAAGGTCACTAGCTCTTCCTTTTAGATCCAGACTGACTCTTTCTGGGGTTTCCACTTTGGTCTGAGATTCCTTCTCTTTGACCAGGAAATCAGTATCAACATCCTTATAGGGAGAGAGGTTCATTTGGGGTCACAGGTGGGGCTCCTTCAGCGGGTGTCTATTTCTCAGTCCCTATTAGGCAATAGGAATGACCTGAAAGGCATTTATTTTTCATTCTGTGTCATTCAATTTAAGTGAGTCAGCTCTAATGTTATTTACCAAGCTCTGGCTTAGTAAAAGCTAAAATCAGCTACTCTTTAGAAACCATTACTGTGCACAGCATTTTTTTTTTCTTGGTGCAAGGTAAGGGTTAGGGTTTGTTGTTGTTGTTGTTTTTTCACAATTGTACATAGTTCGCTTATTAACAGCAAAATCTCATATCTTTATGTCCCATTAATTCAGTATTTATGACCATTTAGACCAGGGACAAATTTCTTTTCAAACTGCCTATGAAAAAAATTTCTATGGTGAGAGCAAGAAAGGAGAAAAACCTAAAGCTTATGGAAAATAATCAATCAATAAACATCTGTTAAATGCCTATTAAATGCCAGTCACTGGCACTGTAGCATAACTAAGGGCCTCACATCTCCAGCTCTTACTGCCCATTTCCTCTTTATTGGAATATGGTTAAAAACCAGGTAAGAAATTGACTGGCTCAGGGATGCTAGTGGTGCTGTGAATAGAGCACCAGCCCTGGAGTGAGGAGGACCAGAGTTCAAATCCAGCCTCAGACACTTAACATTTACTAGCTGTGTGACCTTGGGCAAATTAGTTGACCCCAACTGCCCTGCCCTACCCCCTCCAAAAAGGAGGAAAAAAAAAAGAAATTGACTGACTGTCACACCACCTATGCATTCAAATTCTTGTACTTTAGTCAGAGGAGAGCCCTTTGGGCTCTTACTCAGAACCCCATTGGCTTTTATTTACTCTTCTAGCCAGCCTATCTTTCCAGGCTGATTATGAACTACTCCCTTTCACCCTTTCACACACCCTTGTCTTGGACCAAGCTGACCCACTTACTGTTCCCTGAACACAGACCATCTCTCAGCTCTGTACCTTTGCATATGTATAAAATTATGTCCCTCCTCTCCTCTGCCTCCTGAGACACCCCAGCTCACTCCAAGACTTGGCCAATCACCATCTCCTTCAAGAGACCCTTCTTGATTCCTCCAGTTTTGGGTGCCCCCTGAACCCACCAATCACTTTGTATTTATTTTGTACATAACCCATATTTACCTTACCTGTGAATGGTGCTGAATTTGTCAAGTTAAATCAATCCAGATTTATTAAGTACCTACTCTCTGCCATGTACTATACTAAATTCTGCGGATATAAAGAAAAGAAACACACACACACACACACACACACACACACACA
>CM053596.1:29653860-29680947 GCA_028646575.1 Pseudocheirus occidentalis | reverse complement strand
CACACACACACACACACACACACACACTTTTTCTCCTTCCCTCACTCCATAGATATACATATACGTATACACACATACATACATGTACACATGTATACACACATATATATGTAATCAGAAATGTTAACAATGAAAGCTAGAGTTAAGTATCAGAAGAAAAAGCAAACCATGAACTCCCTATAGGGTGAACTATTTCTGCAATAAAATTTTGAATCCAGGTACCAAGAGTTCCCAACCTAGATTTCCTGGACTTCTTTTTTTTTTTTTTTTAATTTTGATAATTAGATTTCACTCGAATTGATTTCCTTTTATAAACTTATATGGTTAGCTATGGGCCTAAAGTCAAAAGAATCATCCTCTTGAATCCAAATCTGGCCTCAGACATCTTCTAGTTTTGTAACCCTGGGTTAGTCATTTAACTTGTTTGCCTCAGTTTTCTCATCTGTAAAAAGAACTGGAGAAGAAAATAGCAAATCACTCCAGGATCTTTTCCAAGAAAACCCCAAACGGGGTCAGGAAGAGTCAAACACGACTGAAATAACTGAAGAGCAACAACAACTCTGTCTTTGATCCTAGAATTTCAGAATTTCACCAAGTTACGTAAATCCTTAATTCCCCACTCAAATTGTAGAGTAACTCAACTCAGGAGTCTTTGAAGCTCTCTAAGTGGCTTTTCTTCAGGGCATGCCATTGCTTACCTTGAGGATACTTAAAGCTAACTGGGAGAGGTGTGGACACTCCACAAAGAACTCAACTGACCCAGCCCCTGGGCCTGGGATGCAGAATGCATGCTTCCCTGGGTGGTTCTGACTTTGACCTCCGGCGAAGATACCTGGGGCTGGCCAAGACTTTCTTCTTTGGTTCCTTTTCTTCCCCCAAAAAGAGGTTGATGAAAGGGAAAAAAAAGGAAGGAAACCTGAATTCATTCCACAATAAGGTTGATTGTTTCCTGAAAGTCCCATTCAATTAAATGTTTACCTTTCTGTTTCACAACCTAACAGGAAGTCGGCAATCTGAGAGACCCAGGGCAGAGCCAAGATGGTTCATTTATCTTTTCCCCTCAGGTCAAGACTAGAGCAAAAGACTAGTTGGTGTTTCTGGTTACTTTCAGGAGTAAATAGCATCAGATAGGAAATGAGCACTCAGCTAAAATCTTTAGATTCCCTGTTTTGGACTCCTGGAATTGTCTCAATCACGTGATAATTTCCTGAGGAATGTCAGAGAAGGAGTGAGGCCCCCTCAGCCCTCCACTACTTGAAAAATGCTGAAGGAATTTTGAAAATGAAGGAGTTTTGGAAAAATTTGCATTTTCTCTTCCTTCTTTCCTTCCTTCCTTTTTTTTTCTTCCTTCCTCTTTTATTTCTTTCTTGCTTCTTCTTCCTTCCTTCCTTCCTTTCTTTCCTTTTCTTTCTTTGCTTCTTTCTTTCTTGTTTCTTTCTTTCTTCCTTCCTTCCTTCCTTTCTTTCTTTTTTCTTTCTTTCTTTCTTTCTTCCTTTCTCTTTCTTTCAAGCACTATGTAAATGTTAGCTACTATTTTTATTGTTATTCCTTCCTCTCTTTTGCTTTCTTTTCTTACCTTCCTTTTCTATGTTTTTCCTTCATTTTTTCTTTTTCCTTAATATTCAAGCATTAAATTTTTTCTGTCTCCCACATGCCTCCATGTGGAAAAGCAAAATCCTTGTAACAACTAAGAACAGTCAAGCAAATATGTCTGATGCTATTTATTTGTCACTTCTCTGTTGGTAGCATTCTCTATCGTCAGTCTTCTGGAATCATGGTTGATCACTAAGATGATCAGAGTTCTTAAGTCTTCCTTTCTCCTTCCCTTCTTTCCTTCCTTCCTTCCCTTCCTCCTTTCTTTCTCCTTTCTTCTTCCCTCCCTTCCTCCCTTCCTTCCTTTCTTAAGATAAAATCAAACAAATGTGAATTGCTCGTGATTTGCTGGGATTCCTTGGATTCAATGCATTGCTATAGCTAGAAACTCTGGAGTTTTCTACATTTGGTGGTTCCTTAAGGTACCTTACAGGTTAAAGGAGCATAAGTTCATGGATATAGAGATGAAAGGGGCTTTAGAGTTCATTTAGACCCTTGGCTTAATTTTGCAGATAAGAGCCAGGGACCAAGAGAAACCTGGTGGTTTTGCCTATGGTCACACATGCTTAAAGGCAGAGCTACTATTAAAACCCAAGTAATCAGCAGTCTTCCCATTGTCCCACCCTGCACGTTTTATTCAAACCTTAAAACTAAACATCAGTGCAACCCACTAAATTTGCTTAATAGCTATTTACATTGGAACCAATTCATTCCAATGCTTGAAGTATCCTAACAACCTTCCCAGCATTCCTTGTAGGTCACCATTAAAATTCATAGGATCTTAGCTCCTGAACTGGAAGGGACCTCAGAGGCAACCTAGTCAGACCCTCTCATTGTACAGATGAGGAAACTGAGACCTAGGGAGATTCAATGGTTCTTGATTCTCTGTTCCTCCTTCTTCAATTTTCCTTATAGAGTTGTAGTTCAAATATGGCCTCAGACCCCTATTAACTGTCACAGGACAAGTTACTTAACCTCTGCCTTTGGACTGATTTTTTTTTTCCATCTGTAAAATGGGAGATATAAATAGTAGCTCCCTCCCAGACTGGTTATAAGGATCAAATAGGATAGTATTTGTAAAGACTTTAAAGGGCCATATAAATGTTAATTATTATTGTTGTTGTTGTTCTAATGGGTGTGTCTGCCATTTTTCTGGGTCTGCTTTTTTTTTTCACTTAGTTACATAATTTGAGTGTTGAACACCTCCTCCCCATGCTTTATCCTTCTGGGTTATCATGACACTGTCTTTTCCTAGTTCTCCTCTCTCTGATTACTCCTTCTCAACCTATGTTGTGTCCTTTAATGAGAGAGGTTCCCAAGGCTTTTTCCTGGACCCTCTTCCCTTTTCTTCCTATATTATCTCTCTCAGTGATATCATTATCTCTTATAGATTCTAATATTATCTCTATGCAGCTGATTTCCAGCACTATATATCCAGCCCTGGTCTCTCTCCTGAGCTTCAGCATTGCATCAGCAATTGCCTTTTGGGCATTTCGAACTAACATACAACATGTCCAAAACATTCATTATCTTTCTCTCAAAACTCTTCCCTCTTCCCAATTTTCCTATGACTAGCAAGGGTAACACTATTGTTCCAGTCACCCTGATTGTAATCAAGGCAAAATCTTGCACTCAATCTACATATCTAATTCTTATCAAATTTTATCCTTCCTACCTTCACAACGCCTCTCATATATGGCCCCTTCTCTCCATTCACACAATTGCCACCCTGGAGGAGGCCCCCCATCTTCTCATGCCTGGATTATCAAAAGAGCTTTTGAATTGGTCTTTCTGACTCAAGGCTCCTGGGGCAGGGAGGGCACTAGAAGCTGAGAAAGGGAGAGATCTTGAAAAGTTGAATTAGTAGAAAGTGGCTGACATTTTCATTGGCTTCCCTGACTTCCTCCAAGTCTCAGCTAAAAATCACACCTTCTACCAGAAGCCTTTCCCAATCCTCTTTTTTTTTTCTTTTTGGAGGGCAATCTGGGTTAAGTGACTTGCCCAAGGTCACACAGCTAGGTTTTTTTGTGTGTGTGTGTTAAATGTCTGAGGCCGGATTTGAACTCTGTGAGTCCTGACTCCAGGGCTGGTGCTCTATTCACTGTACCACCTAGTCGCCCCTTCCAACTGCCCCTCCCAACCCTCTTAATGGCAGTGTCTTCCCTCAGTTAAGTGCTTATTTATCCTGCATACTGTTTGTATGTTTAGAAATTGCCTGAAGCTAGGTGGTTCAGTGGCTAGAGCTCTGGGCCTGAAGTCAAGAAAGTCTGAGTTCAAATTCAGACTCAGACACTAGTTGAGTGACCTTGGGCAGGTCACTTAACTTTGGATTGCCTCCTCTGTAAAATGAGCCAGAGAAGGTAATGGCAAACCACTCCAGTATCTTTGCCAAGAAAGTCCCATGAACAATAGAGTCCATGGGGTCACAAAGAGTTCTTCATGTTGTTCACCCCACCTCACTCTCCCAGTCAAGACTGTGAGCTCCTTGAAGGCAGGGGTTGATTTCGCCTTTCTTCATATCCCCAGTGTTTCTCAAAGTGTTGGGCACATCGTAGGCTCTTAATTAATGCTTCTTGACTGATAGACAGACTTGTTAAAAAACGGAAGTGATCTTAAAAAGCTTTGCTACACTTTGTGAAAAAAGGGAAGGAAAAAAATAGTTATCTCTTATCTGATCAGAATGGTCTAAGTGCTATGCTAACAAATTCTAGGCAGATAAATACTCACTGGCTGTGAAGGACAGGGAATGTGGAGGGAGGAAATTCCTCTGCTTTCTCCACCACTCCATTTCACAGTCACGGCCCAAAACCAGATCATTATCCTGTCTCTCTAAAAATTCATCAAGGATTTAGCTTCAGGTAGAAAAAAAGGCAAAGTTTTTTGTGGAGCACATTGGGCTCTGTAAGGGGGGGCAACTGGGAAGATATAAAAGCCATGAAAGCTCTCTTTGGAAAAAGTGAAAATCTAATAAAGAGATAAAGCAATTCAATTTCTTTTCAAGGCAACCTTCCAATATAGACATGTAGTAGATTGTGGCTGATTCATCTGACAGGTAGTTTATGGATAAGCAGTCCAGTAGACTTAAGCAGTGCCCATTAATGATGAATCAGTGACTAGAAAATTTTGAAAGGACTGTGATTAATCAGTCTACAAGAAGTGGGTTGGTTTTTTGGTTTTGGTTTAAGATTTAAAAGAGAAGGGCAAGATGGTATAATGGTAAATGTCCTGGCCTTGCAGTCAAGATGGACTTACGTTTGAATCAAGTCTCCTCCTCTCATGAGTTGTATTGATCCTTGGAAATTCACTAAGACTCAGTTTCCTCAACTGTAATAAACATAATGAAAGCATCTACTCCAGCAGGTAGTTATGAGAATCAAATGAAATGCTTGCTTTGTAAATCTTTTTTTTCCTTGTAAAAAATTTATTTCTCTGTAAATACAAATCCAAACATCAACAAACAATACTCCAGTGGAAAAATACTAACCATTAACATTGAAAACTTTATTTTTATTTAATAAATAGAACTTTGGCATTCAAAATTCTAGCTGTAAACCCCATTTTAAAAAATATAACTCCCCCCCACCAAAACACACACACAAAAACCTCAAAACAATCCCTTTACACAAAGAGGCAAGAATGACATGGCCTTGTAAATCTTAAAGTTCATATACATTTTGGCTATTTTTAACATTAGTTTTGTTGTTGAGTTATTTTGGTCATGTCTAACTTTTTGAGACCCCATTTGGGGTTTTCTTGGCAAGGATACTGGAGTAGTTTACCATTTCCTTCTCTAGCTCCTTTTACAGATGAGGAAACTGAGGCAAACAGGGTGAAGTGACTTGGCCAGAGTCACAGTTAAGGAAGTATCGGAGGTTGGACTTGAACTCTAGAAGATTAGTCTTCCTGACTCCGGTCCCTGTACTCTATGCACTGCGCCACCTGGCTGTCAACTTTATTATTAGCCTTAGACAAATTTGTTTCAATCCAATGGAGACCAGTGTCTACTAGCTACATAATGGTAGACTCTAGAATAGTAGATACCAGTATACCAAAAATAAAAATAAAAAAAAAATTTAAAAAAAGCTCCTGTCTTCAAGGGGCCTACAATCTTTCAGGAGATACAATATCTTCATAAGTAAACAAATTATTTACAAAGTAATACAGATCAAGTCAATAAGTACCTGGCATTCGTTAAGCATCGGAAAAACACAGAAAATAGGGTATTTTTTAACAGGAAAAGGAGAGGCATATTGGTGTTGAATCAATAAAGGCCTTATTTCGAATAATATTTTTCCAGTGTTAGCTGCTTGTTTCTTTTTCACTCTACAAAGAAGAATTTTCCAGTTGCTTACTCAGTTTGTACCACGGCTGTACTGGAGGTTCTCTGGGTCTATGGTTACATCTGCTTTTAGATTTAAAATCCCTGGGTGTGGAAAAGAAAAGAATGCAAAGCTTTGAGAAACCTTGTCATGGCTGACAAAATAAATAAGGCTGTTTGGGGCACACATGTTCTTTAAAGAAGTGTCATCTTTTGTTACTATTCTCAATCACTGACTTTGACTGGGGAATTGAGAATTTATGAAAACAGGCAAAATCCTCATCATAGGAGAACTTTATGGTTATGGGAAATCTCCAACTTCCAAGTAATTTACAAAATGGATTAAAGATTATTTTGTCTGGTCCTACCCACTTTGTAATGTGACTTCCCCACACTTTCATCTTCCAGGCTTGAGTATGGTCTCTTTAAAGACTTTTTAAAAATTCTTTTTAAATGAATTTGACTCAACTCTTCGAAAGGGCGTTTTGTTTTCATTTGTCATGCCCTGAATCAGGCCCTCATCCAGGTCTCTGGAGAACATCGTAAGGCATTTTCCAGGGTTTAATTTCCAGGATAAACAGGGCATGGAGGGCCAGCCTTGCTTAACATGCTGCCCACAGGACAACTGACCTGCTCATTTTTCAGCTCCAGGTGGGAGGAAAAACCCTGCGAGCTTTTGTAAATATTCCAGCAGACCAACTCTCTTCAGAAGCTGGATCTGGATTTCTGAGTCAATTTTGAAACATCTTAAAGGAAAAAAACCCTTTATGTTATGTGTATGTACATTTTATTGTTAATGGGAATAATGTGTTAACTTCTTCATTTGTGGCTGGGGTAGATGGTGGGGTGGGGAGAGAAGGAATGGACTCTTTTATCCATCCCCAAACTCCTATAGTCAACTAGGACAAGAATCCAAGATTGACCAGAGAGTTTGGGTCCTGCATTCTGATTGGCCAAGGGAATGGATGACCTCAGCAAAGTACTGTCATTGGGAAATGTTATTGACCACTTCATTTGCCCATTAAAATGAACATTATGTCCTTGTTTGAAAATAATAACAATCATAATAATAATAAGATATCATTCCTATTCAATTACAAAAAGAAATTATTTTATCTACCTTGACCATAGTTGTCAGTCTACAAGCATTTATTCTTCCTTTGTGCCAGGCACTTGCTTCTAGGCAGGAAGGCTTTCCTTATCCCACTTAATTCCAGTGCCTTCCCTCTTGATTATTTCCTATTTATCCTGTATACAGTTTGTTTGTATATAGCTGTTGCACGTTGCCTCCCCCACTAGACTGTAAACCTCTTGAGGACAGGAACTGTCTTTTGCCTTCCATTTTATCTCCAGGGTTTAGCACAGAGCCTGACGAATAGTAGGTGCTTAATAAATACTTACCCTGTTGTAACACTGTCTCAGTTTCTTCACCTATAAAGTGAGGGTAATAGCAGCATCCCTCAGGGTTGTTGAGAGGAACAATTGAAATAATATTTGTAGAGAGCTTAGCATGGTGCCTGGCACATAGTAGACGCCATTAAAATATTATGTTATTATCTGAGCTACATTTAAGATGAGGATGTAGTTCTCTACAACAATCACTATGTTGTTACTGTTTCCTGAGTTCTGCTTGCTTCCTTCTGCATCAGTTCATGGTATGTCTTGTTAAGATTATAAGAACCACCCCCGTGAAGTCTAACCCGTCATCACTGTCTTGTAGGGAGACAACAGCAAAGGGGTGGAGAAGGGGAGGACAGGGGAGACTGTGCCCTGACACTTCCAAGGGTTGCTCTAATGGCCTGGAATGAACTTTGAAATGCTGGCCAATTGAGCACTGATGACACCATAGCTTGGGTCAGTGCTCTGACCAACTTGATGAAAACAATCCTATGAATATGGGGGGGGGGGGAATAGGGTTTAAGAAGGATTTTGTTTCTAATTTTTATTTTGATATCTTTTTTGAAAAAAAAACATAACTATAGTTTCCTTTGAGAAACTACAGTGTCCCCCAGTATCCTTCTATCTCCCCCTCCCAGAGAGCTATCCCATTTAATTTTTTAAAAAAAAGCAAATAGGAAAGAAAATAAATAAAAGGGAAAAATAATAAAGGAAAAATAAAGGGAAAAAATAAAAGAAAAAAGGAAAGGAAAAAAGCAGTATAACTAATCAGGACACCAAAAAAGTATGAAAACACATGCAGTATCCAACACTTCTGATCCTCCCCCACCCTGCCCCTCACCCCACTAAAGGGTAGGGTGGGAGTATCTTCTCATTTCTCTTCTTTCAAGCCATGCTTGTTCTTGAAAATCTGGCAACATTCACTTTTGATTTTATATATGTCTATATGTATATGTATATACGTATGTGTGTGTGTTCAATGAGCAGTGAGTCACTTCCAGCTAGAAAGGTAGGTTGGAGCCTGCTGGTGCACAAAGCAGTTTGCATTTGACCCTAATGGTAATAGGGAGCCCTGGAAACTCCTTGAGCAGAGGAGCTATATGATCAGACCTATGTCTTAGGAATATCCATCTAGAAGCTCTGTGAAGAATGGACTGCAGAAGGGAGTGATTCAGGGCAAGGAGATCAATTAAGAGGTCACTGCCAAAGTCTAGACAAGAGATGCTGATTCAGTCACTGAGCCTTATTATTCACTTACCTCGTGACAGTGCTAGGCTAATTAATCTCTGGGGACACAGAGACAAAAGGCATAGTCCCTGATTTCGAAGAGCAAACTGTCTCATGCAAACAACTACATACAAACAAGATAGAGACAGGATAGATTAGGAACAGTCTTAGAGGGAAGATGCTAAGATTAAGAAGGACTTTTTATAAATGGTGGGACTTAAGCTGAGGCTTGAAGAAGGTCATGGAAGACAAGAGGGCTCAGAATTAAGGAAGGAGAGAGTTCCAGGTATCAGGGGCAGCAGGTATGATGCCCAGAATCAGGAGATGGATAGTCTTGTGGCAGGAACAAACAGCAAGGAGCTAAGTGCCCCTGGAGTGGAGTACGTTGTAAGGAGACCTGAAAGCCAGGAAGTGGCCAGGTTATGATGGGCTCTAAATGCCAAAGAGAATTTTAAATTTGATCCCAAAGGCAATAGGGGGCCATGGGTGAAGAGGGAATGATACAGCTGGACCAATGCATTAGGAAAATTGTTTTCACAGCTGAGTGGAAGACAGACTGGAGTGGGGAAAGACTTGGGGCAGGCAGACCCACCAGCACTATTGCAACAGGCCAGGCATGAAATGCTGAGGGCTTTTACCCAAGGGTGATAGCGTCAGAGGAGAGGAGAGCCCTGGTGACCAGGGGTGGTACTAAGGTTATCTTCTGCTTTTCTTCCCACTCCCAATGCCTCAAGGAGTATTCCTGAGGTTTATTCCCATAGGCGTGGGATTTTAAGGGGCACTGTCTCTAGTCACGTTGCTTCTCCACCCTATGCTTCAATGTAAGGATCATAATTAGTATCTAGCAAAATGTAGCTACTCAGTCTACAAGGCAGTCCTCACCCTTGGGACCTAGTCACTTTAAAGTTGCAACTACAGATTATGGCTTTCTAACCTCATCTGGTACAGTATGTAATTAGTCCCTGATGCCAAGTGTGTGAGCTGCTGCTAATGGAGTGGCATTAGATCATTAAGTGCATGTGATTGTTAATTTACGCAAGTTGCAGAATGATTAGATAGAAGACAGTGATAGAAAAAGTTCTGAATTCTATACTGAAAGCCTTTCTTCAGCATCCAACACCTCCCTTCATGCATGGATCTTCAGAAAGCTGCCCTGGGTTTGAGGTGTTTCTGTGTCCACATCAACTCCAAATCATGGCTCCTGAGCCTCCTCTGATGTGTTACTTTGTTTAAGACAGAGAACATAGCAAGTACAGAGCAAAAAACCATTTAGCCAAACAGTAGAAATAAAGTGACAAGAGAAAAATGTCCCCATTTGAATGAGAATCACTTTCCCACAAGTTATCACACCACCAGCAAGGGACAAGATTTATACAGGGAACATTCATGAAGGGACATGTGTAGGGAACTTATATAATCAGGGAACATGCATGGCCAGGGGCAACTCAAAGGCAAGGCAACAAGCATTTATTTAAGTGTTTACTAGATGCCAGGCTCTCTTACTAAGCACTAGGGGTACAATCCTAAAAAAAAAAAAAAAAGAAGAAGAAAAACTGTCACTGCCCTTATATTCTAATGGGTTAAGATAATACATAAAAGCTAAAAGAAGGAAGGGGAGTTGGAAGCCAAGTCAGAAGAGAAGTGAGGGTTGTTTGACCTAAAATCCTCCTCAAAATGGAGATCCCAGGAGGAGGTCACCAACAAGAGAAAGGGCTTAGCATGATAGCAGGATGTTCCATGGTGAGGAGGCTGGGATGGATAGATATTCCAGGATGAGGAGTTACTAGGTGTTGAGGCAAGTTCCAAGGTGAGATGGCAGCTGAAACATGGTGGCCAAGTCTGAAAAGTCAGAAGCCCGAGTGGGAGGGTTGATGGTTCTCTGGTCTGGGTTCCTGCCCTAGACTACTTTGTGACGATGATGATGATGATGATGATGATGATGATGATGATGATGATGATGACTATCTCTCTTTGGGAGATAGTAGGCTCTCCATTTGCCAAGGTACTTCAAGCAAATCCTGAGTGGCCAGTTGTCAAGTATGTCCTTGAAGGGATTCTTTTTCAGTACAGGTTTAATTGAATAACCTCTAACCCTTCTAATTCTGAGATTCTGTAATATTCTATATCCTTTGGGGATGCCATTCTTTTCTGCTTTTGTTTATCAGTTTTTACCTGTCCAGTTTTTTTTTTTCTGAACTGTTATTGTAGCTACTAGGTTGTCAGACTCTATCTTTCAGTTCTTTTAAGATGCAAACACTGGCCAGCAGTGCCCAGTCTTCTGGCTAGAAAAGACCTCCAGCATTTAAGTCTTACTTTTGAACTCCTTTACTGCTTGCCAGAGGGAAGGAAGGAAGGTGATGTCTCAGACTAAATTCTGACTAAGAGTAAGAAAATTCCTTTCAAATGCTTTCCATTGCCATGATACAATTGTGGTCTAAGAAAACCATCACATGAAATGGGATGGAGAAGACTGAAAAGGACCGATGACCTTTGTCCTACCCCTTCCCCAGGCACCAAATTACTGTATTCCTTATAACTCTCTTTTTTCCTTTTTAAAAATTTTATTTTTTCCAATTACATGTGAAAAACAATTGTAAACTTTAAAAACATTTTTGAGTTCTGGATTCTTTCCCACCCTCTCTCCCCTTCCCTTCTTTGAGAAGGCAAACAATTTGATAAAAGTTCTACGTGTGCAGTCATGCAAAAATATTTCCATATTAGTCATGTTGTGAAAGAAAACAGACAAGAAACTCCAAGAAAAATAAAGAAAGTAGAAGAAAGTATGCTTCAATCTTCATTTAGATTCCATCAGTTCCTTTTCTGGAGGTGAACAGCATTTTTCAGCTCCCTGTAATTTATTCAAGTGCCCTCAGGTAGATAGTATTGTGCAATGTTCCCTATAGCAAAAACTAAATAAAAACATTCATGCATCATAGAGCTTTCTCCCAACTTAATTTCTTTTGAACTATACTTGTGTATGTGTTGGGATATACTGCTCTCTTTCCCATAGAGTGTAAATTCCTTGAGGGCAGGCGATATTTCTTTTCTTTTTCTTTCTTTTCGTATTGCCCTGGTGCCTAGGATAATACTTGACACATAGAGATGTTAAATAAATATTCCCTGAATTCATTTAGGGACACAATAAAGCAACTTTGATTCCAGCATACAAATGTATGCATAATAAATAAGAGATGATTATGCATGAAATATGAATGAGGGAGGAGAGAAGCATTTATTAAGTTTTCATTTATTTTAGATGTTTTATTTATATATTATATATTTATACATAAATTTATTTTATTTGTCTATATATGGAATATGCTCTATTATATATTTATATATAATATGTATTATATATATAAATGTATTTATTTACATTCTATAAGCATTTATTAAGTGCCCACTAAATGACAGGCACAGGGCTAAGTACCTTGCTAGTATTCTCTCAAATCTTCAAAGTAATAAGTGCTACTATTTATCCCTGTTTCATATTTAAAGAAACAATTATGTGACTTGTCTAAGATCACACAGCTGCTAAGTGTCTGAGGATGGATTCACACTCAAGTTTTCCTGACCCCAGGTTCAGTCCTACATGGACTAAGCTACTTAGCTGCCTCAATGTCCCTTTCACCCCCACTTATTTATGGGGTATAAATGTAAAGTCAAAGCAAGCTCCAGTGTGCTGACTGGAGGTCAGTGGCACATGAATGAATTGTAGGTAAGGGTCTGATAATAGATAATAGATAATATTATAGATAGTCCTATAATAGATAAAGCAGTGGCATTGAAATCAGGAAGATGGGAGTTTAAATCCTGCTTCAGCTACTTATTAGCTTATGGGAGGAGGGAGAAGGGATTTATTAGCCCCCTGATCCTGGACTGTCACTTTCCTGTCCTCAGTTTACTCATCTGTAAAATGAGCATCATAATTGTTATGGATCCTCTCTGACAAGGCTTTTGTGAGGATATTTTTAAAAATAGCAATAATCGTCATTTATGTAACATTTTAAGGTGAACAGAGGTTTTATCAAATGTGAGCCCCACAACAGCCTTTTGAAGCAGGTACTATTATTATTATCCCCATGTTACAGATTAGGAGACTGAGGCTCCCCGGGTTAAGTGATTGGCAATAGGTATATATGAAGTGTCTGACTGTGGACTTGAACATGAGGCTTCCTAACTACGGTGCCAGAACTCCATCCAGGATTCAGCAGGATCTGAGCAGTGAACGGGACACTCCTTCTGGAGTCAGAAAGACCTGATCTTGAATCTTGCTTTGGATACTTCCTAGCTGTATGGCCCTGGGTGAGTCACTTACCCTCTGCCTTAATTTCTTCATCTGTAAAATGGGGATAATAATACCACCTACCACAACGGGTTGTTTGGAGAACAGAATGAGATAATAGTTATTAAGTGCTTTATAAACTTTTAAGCCCTGTGGAAATATCTGTTGTTATGGGTGTTGCTTTTTTTTTTTTTTTTGAGATTATTCAATGCCCAAAGAGGGAAGGAGACAAGCTTTTACTAAGTTCTTACTATGTGCAGAGGTAAAGGCTCAACCTGCAGATATCATAGGGGTACAATGGCCATAGATTTGTTACCAGTCACACACAAAAAAAGACTGAGGGAAGTACTTCCACCACCTACTTTCTCAGCACTTGAGGCCTCAAACAAAGCTATGTCTTTCCTCTAATAAAGGAGCAGCTAAGGGAGGGCTAGATGGTGCAGTGAATAGGGCACCGGTCCTGGAGTCAAGAGGACCTAAGTTCAAATCTGGCCTCAGACACTTGGCACACTTACTAGCCGTGTGACCTTGGGCAAGTCACTTAACCCCAATTGCCCTCCCCAAAAGAGGAGCAGTTAAGTAACTTGCGTCTTGGAATGGTTACGGCAATCATCAGTTCAAACTGAAGTTCTTAATTGTTTATATCCAATAGCCTTAGCAGTTCAGAAGAAATTCCCATCCTGCTATTAACACCTATGATTAACCCAGCCTCTTATGCCAGGACAGGAAGAAGGCTTTATTCTGTGGGTCAAAAAGTATGGTTCTCCAAGCTCATTTCTAATGCTTAGTTCTGTCCATGAAATAGCTCTCCCATTCCACCTCTAATTTCTAGGATTTAGTTCAACAAGCAATTATAAAACCTCCGCTCTGTGTTAGGCCTTTGAGACGGTGTTTGGTTTGTTTGTTTTTTATTAATACCAGAGATGGTTTACAGAATCTCCAGTGACAACACAAGAGAAGCAACTATTCTAATTTAGTGTTAGAAAGTCATCTGAGACACAGAGGCACTGGGCGATTTGTATGATCCTGGGTAAATCACTTAATCTCTGTTTGCCTTAATTTCCTCATCTGTAAAATGGTGATAATAATAATAATACAGGATCACACAGGTAGTAGGTCTCCAAAGTAAGCCTTGGATCGAGGCTCAGCTTCTGGTGCTGGGCCTTGAAGACACAAAGACAAAATTAAGATGGCTCTGCCCTCAAAGAGTGTGAATTTTGCTTTTCCCTCTGATAAGAATCTCCATCTTACCCTGTATATGCTGTGTGTTTCCCTGGAGGTCAAGGACTATCTCCCCCTCTCTTTGTATCTCTAGAGCTTAGCACAGCCCCAGGCACATAGTAGGCACTTTTAAAATGCTTGTTGAACAGAAGATCAACCTATCTAATTAGTTGTCCATTCTACACCAACAAACATCCCCACCATTTAGTCTCAGCTTCAGCCTCATCTTCTTTCTGCAGGAAAGTGCTCCTTAATTTTAGTGCCTAGCATCAAAGACTACCCCCAATTCATCATGCATATGTTTCATATATATATATATACATGTACATATGTACACACATCCTTTGTTCATAGTTGTCCATACAAATCACCTCTAATTTAGATTATAGATTGTTAGATTGTAAGCTCCTTGAGGGAAGAGACTATGCATTTTGCCTTTCTTCACATCTGTAACACTTAGCCCAGTCAGTCTCTGCACATAGTAGGTGCTCAGTAGATGATAACTGACTGACTGACTGACATGACCACCACCCTAATGCCCAAGGTGATGCCTTCTTGCCTTGCGTTTATGCCTCCTATTTCTGGTCTCTGCCCCAAGCCCCTACCTGACCTCCTGCCGAATGAGGCCACATCTGACCACCCCCAGCTGCTAATGTCTTCCCCCCACCCCAAATTCATTTGTATGTACTTTATATGTATACATTTTCTAGGTATATAATGTTCTTCCCCACTTTAATCAGCTGGTCAACAAACATTTATTGAGCCTCTCCTAGGGGCATGCCCTGTGTGTGTGCTAAGAGCTTGGGGAGATGGGGATATTAAATTTGTACTGGGTGATATCCTGGAGTCAGGAAGGCTTGAATTCAAATTCCACCTCAGATATTTACTAGCTGTGTGATCCTGGGCAAGTCACATCAGCTCACATTGCCTCAGTTTCCTCCCCTGTAAGATGGGGAGAATAACAGCACCCATCTCCTGGGGCTGATGTGAGGTTGGAATGAGAGAATATTTGTGAAGCCCCCAGCCCGGCGTCTGGTGCGTAGCAAGCCCCATGTAAATACCAGCTGCCGTTGTCACCCACAGCTCTCAGCACAGCGTGAGGCACCAGACAGCGCGTGGCACCAGACAGCACATAATAAATGCTTACTGATCAGTGGCTTCAGCGCCATGTTTATTAGAGATCTAATTAATTTAGACAAAAAGAATCGATCACTAAAACACACCAGACAAGGTGCCATCAAGCCTTTGCTTCTGGGAAACAGCAAACCTCCCACCTCCTGCCTGATGCAGGCTGTTCCCCTGAGGAATAGCTCTCCCTCGAGGTCAAGGTCAAGAAGTTCTTCCTGAAATGTTAGAACTGAAGGCAGCTCGTCTAGTGGGAGGAACAAGGGACTTGGGATCAGAGGGGGCTGAGTGTGAATCTTACTTCTTGCTTCTTACTACCTATGTGACCCAAGGTGAGGTGTTTCAGCTGCCAGAACCCCAATATCCTCGTGGGGGGTTGCCCAGCCTGAAGCCAGAAGGCTCATCTTCCTAAGTTAAAATCAGGCCTAAAATACTTCCTAGCTGTGTGACCCTAGACAAGTCACTTAACCCTGTTTGCCTCAGTTTCTTCATCTGAAAAATGAGCCAGAGAAGGAAATGACAAACCACTCCAGTATCTCTGCCAAGAAAACCATAAAAGGGGTCGTGAAAAATCAGACAGGACAAAAAGAATGACTGAACAACTTAATATTATCAGTGAAAGTTTGGGGTCGTAAATTACTTTGTAAAATTTTCTCATAATACTAGCTAGTTATATGACACTTTAAGATTTCAAAATACTTCACATATATTATCTCATTTAATACCATTGCCTTTTTTTTGCAGGGGGTAAAGCAGGGCAATTGGGGTTAAGTGACTTATCCAAGGTCACACAGCTAGTAAGGGTTAAGAGTCTTAGGACGAATTTGAACTCCTAACTGAAGGGCTATTCACTAGGCTCTATTCACAGGCTCTATTCACTGAGCCATCCAGCCGCCCCCATTATCATTTTTAAAAATTCATCTTTATTTTCAGTTCCAATTTCTTTCCCTTCCTTTCCTCCTCACACACACACACACACACACACACGCGCGTGCGCGCACTTACATATATACCCATGTGTGTATGTGTGTGTGTTTGTATGTGTGTATTTAGGCATGCAAAACAAATGTTCAAATTAGCCATGAGAAAGGAGAAGAAAGGAAGGAAAGAAAGAAAGAAAAAAAAAGAAAGGGAAGAGAGATGGTTCATCAATTCTCTATCTGCAGGCGGGTAATCTCAGTTATTATATATGTTAATGTCATCAATAGGCAGTGAGGCGGTACCCTGGAAAGAGCAGGAAGACCCGAGTTCAAATCCAACTTCAGATATTTCCCAGCAGTATGATCTTGAAAAAGTCACTTACCCATTGCCTGCCTCAGTTTCCTCAACTGTAAAATGGGGTTTATAATAGCACTGCCTCTCAGGGGCATTTTAAAAATAAAATGAGACAATAGCTGTAAAGCGCTTTGGACAGTGCCTGGAACATAGTGAATGATGTATTATTGCTCATTACTATTATTGAGTCTCTCAATAACCCTGGGAGGTAGACGCCATTGTTTCCCCCAATTTACAGAAGAGGAAACCAAGGCAGACGGTATAAGTGACTTGCCTAGGGTCATACAGCTGGTGTCTGAGACAACATTTGAACTCAGGTCTTTGTCACTTCCAATCCTGCTCTCTATTCCCCCAT
This sequence comes from Pseudocheirus occidentalis, assembly GCA_028646575.1. Classification (NCBI taxonomy): domain Eukaryota; kingdom Metazoa; phylum Chordata; class Mammalia; order Diprotodontia; family Pseudocheiridae; genus Pseudocheirus; species Pseudocheirus occidentalis. The sequence continues at coordinate 29,664,150 of CM053596.1, read as the reverse complement.
TCCATTCTATGTAATATGTCCTTGAGGGCAGCCACTGTTTTCCTTTTTGGGTCTTTGTATCCCAGCGTTTCTGGTGCACAGTAGAAGTTTAATTAATATTTGTTGGATCAAGATAAATCCAAACATCTCAGGAGAGGGAGAGAAAGAAGAGACATGTGGCTCATTAGCCAACATCCTCCATGGTACCTGTGTCCGAAGCCATTAGTCAGCTTCTGCCAGAAGTGACGGGACAACGAGCACTGAACATTGTCACTTGACTGGTCCAGGGATCAGAGCAACAATTGATTGACCTCAGGTGATTTATGCTGATGGAAAGCCAAGTCAATGTTTGAGAGCAGTGAAAGGAAAAGCCACAGGATTACCTATTGATTAAGGGTAAGAACCCTGCCCAACCAGCAACCCAGAAAAAGAATCAAAAGCTGTTACATCCATCTGGAGGGTAGAGAGCAGTCAGTCAATAAACATGTATTATTAAGCACCTACTATGTGCAGGAGCCCTGTGCTAAAGGCTGGGGATACAAGAAAGGACAAAAGACAGTCCCTGCCCTCAAGGAGCTTACAATCTAATGGGGAGACAATATGCAAGCAAATATATTCAAACAAGTTGTAGAAGGATAAATAGGAAATAATCAATGGAGAGATGGTGTGAGAATTAAGAGAGGAGAAAGGCTTCCTTTCTTTCCTAAGAGAGAAGGTGGATTTAACTGGGTGGTAGATCAAAGTGGGTAGATTCCACTAGATAATTTGCTCTTGTAGTGTCCTATCTGTCCATTTAAATTAACCCTAAATTTGCTCCTACCCACGTCCCCCCACAACACGTACACAGATGGGCAGAGGATTTAGCATCCAGGGGAAGTCTAAGGTAGAATCTGCGTATCAGTATCAGTTGCAAGGTGAAGAATGGTATGGATCCTATTGGATACTGGGTCCTAAATTCAGAAACAGAAGGGTCCTTAGAAGTCATAAAGTCCAATCTCCTAATTTTCTGAACTGAAGCCGGAAAAGGTGGTACAAGGAATAAATACCTCGAGCAAGGGCTGAGCCCTGCACCATCCACTGGACCGAATTGCTTTTCCTAAGTTTGCTTCTCCAGCTCATAAACAAGATGTTTACTCTATAAATTAACTAATAAACTAAACCAGAAGAGCCCCCTAAACAGAAGACAACTGTCTTCGAATTTGTCTTCACTCAGGTCCCAAGGGCAAGAGAGATTTTTCAGTGACTTGTGGAGGAGAGTAGGCTAGATTTCTATTTCTCAGAATACCCCTTAGCAGCTCTATAGGTAAAGAAGGGGCAAATTTACTGCCTTGGATCTCTGCCCTAGGGGAGGAACTAATTAACCTGGAGAAAGGCATTTCTGCTCTTCAGGTTATCACAGGAGATAAAGTATTTGGGGGAAGATTAGAAGGGAATAAGAAAGGGAAAGGAAGGAAAGGTAAATTCTCGCCTGTAACAAGTCTGGAGGGTGGATAATTGCAGGAAGGGCAGTCCATCCTGATATTTAAAGCTATGTAAGAGGGATGAGGTCCCTCCCCCAAAAGGAGGGAAATCACCTTGTCTCAGGTAGAATTTGAACTCAGGTCTTCCTGGTTCCAAAGCTAATTCTCTAGACATCACACCACATTGCCTCTTATCCAGATGGATAGTAGCTTTACCTTTCTATAGGAATTTTAAGGTTTGCAAAGCATTTTCTATACACTATCCATACATTTAAAAGTCCAAATTATTCAAAGGTGTAAGTAGCACTTCTTTGGGGGATGCACAATGGAGGGACCATTCCCTTCCCCCCAGTTTCAGAGTAGGTACAGATATCCTCAGACTGTTTCTTAGCTACTTTAAGGATAATTTTAATTAGCTCTGACCTTGAAGACACTAAATGGGTAAACTCAGTCTCTCACACTTTTCCTCTCAGCTGGCTTCGGGATGTGCTAGAATAAGCTCATTGTTCAATTTTCAGGGTGAGCATTTACACCTCAGAAATGGGCAAAGTCTAACAGTCAGGACTTGATTTATTGTTTTGTTGATTGACTAGACTTAAGAAAGCGATGGAGAAAATGTTAATGATTCAGATTAAACATAAAAGTATGTGTATTTTTTTTTTGGACAGAAGATTGTTAAATATTTACCAGAATACCACCCCGTGAAGGAAAGTTGAACATCTATGCTTGGAGAGGTAGGTGCCCTTCCCCCACCAGGCTAGTTAGTGAGCCCTTGGTATCTTGGGCAAGGTAATGTCTGGAGGTGGACTACCTTCTGTTTATATCTTCATTCCTTTGTAGGTGTAGGAACAACCAGTCAAGCCTATAATGACCTCACATGTCTACACACAAATACAAAATAAGGGTAACAAGCATGAGATCCCAAATCAAGGAAGCAAACTGATGCCATCAGCATTGATGAGACTAAGAAAAATATGGCCCTGAAAGAGTAGACCATGTCCAAAAAGGTCATAAACTATAAAAAGGTAGTAGAGTCCCGTTGTATATTACGACATGTGGACCTGAGAAAATCCAGAAATATGAGAAGGATAAGCAAGGTAGAGGATATTTGGGTAAAAAGCAACAGAGGGAGAAGCATCAGAAAAATTTTTCAGCAGAATAGACAACAGACTCCCTGAACAGAGGGAAGATATACATGAATTCAGGAGAGAGATCAGTTTGATATATGTTTTATTTCATTTGATCTCCACTGTAACCCCAGGAGGTAGGTACTCTTATTACCCCCCTTTTGTAGATGAAAAAAATGAGGCAAATGGAGGTTAAAGTACCTGCTCAGGGTTACCCAGTTAGTAAGTGTTTGAGGCTGGCTGGATTTGAACTCAGATCTTCCTGACTCTCTAGCACAGCAGTTCTCAACCTGTGAGTTATGTTCAATTTGTAACAAGGAAAATACATCCAGCATACCGGGTATTTATATTACTATTCATAATAATAGCAATAGATAGAATACCAGCCCTGGAGTTGGAAGGACCTGAGTTCAAATGTGACCTCATGCACTTGCCAGCTGTGTGACCCTGAGCAAGTCACTTAACCCTGATTGCCTCACCAAAAAAGTGGGTGGGGGGGATTTAAAAAGTTTTCATAGGGGACTCATATAGACTTAGAGAATGGGCAAATGAAATGATGATAATGAATGATCAACTTTAGTATTGCTTCTATTTTTTTCCCTCAGCCACATGAGGACAATCTGTGGACTACAGAAGACAGAATGAAAAGGTGTTAAGAGATCACTTAGTTATGATGCCTGAACCTGAGTTCAAGTCATCAGATGCAAAAAAGCAGTATCCTAGGGCAGCTGGGGGATGAAGCAGGAAGACCTGAGTTCATATCCGGCGGCCGTGTGAAGTTGGGCAAGACTTCTAACTTCGAAAGCCTCAGTTTCCTCATCTGTGAAATGGGGATAACAATACCACCTCCCTCCCAGACTTGTTGAAGAGCTTATAAGAAATCATTTATTGAAAGTACTTCACAAACTTTAAATCATTTTATATACATACATGTGTGTGTTAGCTATTATTATGAGTAATTGTGCCTACCAAGCTGGAAAATGGTGAAGAAGTGCTCCAGGAAACTGGAAGGACAAAAATGTCCCAGTTTTTCTTTAAGGGAAGAGCCAAGAGCCTGGGAGCTCTAGGTCAGTGCATTTGCTTTCCTTTCTTGGCAGACTTCTAGAACACACTGAAGATGCTACATGGGAGCATCTAGGAAGGTCATCAGTATTCAGGGAGGAAGAGCCTGCCTGACTTCATTCAGAACAGGCCCTGCCAGACTAACCTCATTGCCTTTTCTGAGAGGCTGATTAGATAAGTAGGTTGGGGGAATGCCACCAACATGGTTTATCTGGATTTTAGAAAAGCATGCAACATGCTAGTCTCATCAGCTGCATGAGAGATACAGGACAGATGATAGGAATAGGATGAATGGACAGACCCAAGGAGGAGAAAGAATTTCAGAATGGGAAGAAAGTCATTCTGGTTCAATTCATAATCCTTGAATTGGAATCCCTGCTACAATGGAGCCATCCATTAAAGACCTCCAGGGAGGTACCAGTACCTACCACCTCCTCAGGGAGTACAATTAAATTGTTTTTGGTAGGTGAAATTGGGGTTAAGTGACTTGCCCAAGGTCACACAGTTAGTTTTGTGTTTAGTGTCTGAGGCCAGATTTGAACTCAGGTCCTCCTGACTCCAGGGTCGGGGCTCTGTTCACTGTGTCATCTTAGCCACCTGGGGAATACAATTCTTTTTCAGATTGGAAGGGAGGGAAAGAGGAAGGAAGGAATGAAGAGAAGAAGGAAGAGAGGAAGAAAGGGAAGAAGGAAAAGGAACAAGTATTTATTAAGCTCCTACCTTGTGCCAGGAACTGGGCTAAGGACTTTTCAAATATTATCGCATTTGACCCTCACAACACCCCTGAAAAGTAGGTTACTACTATTATTCCCATTTTATAGGTGAGGCAGACAGAGGTTGAATGACTTGCCCAGGGTCACACAGCTAGTATGTGTCTGAGGCTGGATTTGAGCTCCAGTCTTCTTGACTCCAGGCCAAGCACTCCATGCGGTGTACCATATAAGTTCATCCTTACAGCAGGCTTAAATTTCCCTCTTTGCAGCTCTAATCCATTACTCCTAGTTCTCTCCTCTGGAAACAGACAGAACAGATCTAATTCCCTTCCCATACGACAGTCTCTCAAATCCTTGAAGGCAGCTATTACATCCCTCCTGAGTCTTCTCCAAGCTAAACACCCCCTTAATTAAGAATAAGTTTCTTAATCTTCCCGTGATATGAATTCAAGGTTCTTCACTATTATCTCCTCCGAACACCTTCCAGCTTATCAATGTCCTTCCTAAAATGTGCTGCTCAGAACTAAAATCAATGAATAAACATTTATTAAGTGCCTACTGTGTGCCAGGAACTGTACTAATTTCAGGATAGATATGGTCTGACCTGGACAGACTAGAGGAACTTTAACCTCCCTATTCCTGGAAGCCCTGCCTCCCTAAATGCAGTTCAAGATCAGATTGACTTTCCTGGCTGCCATATTGAATTTGGCTCATATTGAACCAGAAGTCCACTAAAACCTTCAGATCTTTTTCAAACAAGTTGCATAGAGTGCTAGAAAAAGAACAAGGAAGATTTAGATTCAAATCCTTCTTTCAACTCTAACTCTATGACCCTAAGCAAGTTTAGACAATTGGCAAAACAATAAATCAAGTTCTGATTTGGAGTGTTTAAGGATTTTTGTAAATGCTTGTTGAAAATTTAACAATTAGTTTGGGCAGTTTTCCAGTCCTAGGTAAACTACTTAACTCCTGTCTGCCTCAGTTTCCTTATCTGTAAAGTAGGGATAGTAATATCATTTACTTCCCAGTTGTTAAAAGTATTTGTAAAGGATGTAGAAAATCTTAAAGCATTCTATAAATGCTAGGTATTATTATGAAGCTGGTTTTTTTTAATGGGGCAGCACAGTGGATAGAACACTGTGTCTGTAGTCGGGAAGACTTGAGTTCAAATCCAGCTTCAGATACTTCCTTAACTGTGTGACCCTAGGCGGGTCATTTCACCTCTGCCTCAATTTCCTCAACTCTAGAATGGGAATAATAATTGTATCAATGTGAGTATCAAACAAGATACCATTTGTTAAGTGCTTAGTGTAGTGTCTGGCACGTAGTAGGAATTTTATGAATGCCCAACATTGGCTTTAATGTTTGCAGAGCCCTTTGCTTTGTTTCATTTGACTCTGACAGCAACCTTGTGAGGTAAAACCTACTATTATGCCCATTTTACAAATGAGGAGACTGAGGCAGACAGGAGTCAAGTAATTTACCTAGGACTGGAAAACACTCCAAACTAATTGTTAAATTTTCAACAAGCATTTACAGAAATCCTTAAACACTCCAAATCAGAACTTGATTTATTGTTTTGCCAATTGTCTAAACTTAAGAAAGTGATGGAGAAAATGGCAGACAATGGAGATTTAACTTAAAAGTGGGGGAGTGTGTACTTTCTCCTTCCAGAGCCAGTGGTTAAACATTTACCAGCACCTCCCTGTTTGAGGTATTTTGAGGGAGTACTAAAAACTGAGAGGGGGAGGAGGTTCAGGGAAAGTTTCCCAGAGAATGCACCTACCACTTGAGCTGAGCCTTGAAAGCAGTAAAGGATTAGCAGAGTCGGAGCTCAAAAAGGAAAGAAAGCATTATAAGGAAAGGGGGAAAGGGGTGCTAGGATGTTGTGAAAATGCCCTGGGGGAGAAGGAAAGGAGATGGAATGCTTGGGATAGCTGAATCATCCCTCTAGATGCAACATTGTGAATCTGGTTCAACAAACAATGTCTAAGGAAGATACTGCATTAGGAAAGACAAAGATGAGTCCAAAGTCTTGGATTCAAGTCCTGTCTCTCACACTTATTACCTGGGTGACTTTGGGCAAGTCTCTTTAGCTCTCTGGTCTGTAATGAGAATGGGAATTTGAAGATATTCCCGTCCATTAATAGACCTAGGGGGGAGTTTGAAGACCTCTTGTTCTTTGAAAGTAAACTCTGCCCCCTGATAGGCTGAATGTGGTCACATGGAGCCTGTGATGGAGGAAATTTGCTGAATGGATGCAGAGCCCACAGGAAGCTGGTGGTCAGAGCTGGCCAGACTGTGGGGGAGAAAGGGTGCTCAGGCAAGGAGTTAGATAGGCTCATGAGTAGATATTGATCTTGTATTGGTTTGTGGGAAGGCTCAAGGATGCTGTGGCTCTCAGTGTTATTATGGCTTCTGAATATTTTTGTTAGTATGATGGAATCAGCTTACTGGTTTTGGGATTCCTTTTTCTGGTGACTGAATAAATGCTTCAGTTCTATCTTCTGTCTGGAAAGTTTGGTACATTTTGCGATTGAATGTCATGAGATTCTTATAGTCATGGTCTTTATAGTGATCATAGGCACTGTAAATATTGCATTGGCACTATAGGGTCTCACCTGTAAAAGATTCCCCTATGAGCCTATGAGAGTGTGTTCCTTTAAGAACTCTACTTCTTACTTGCAGAATGCACCACAAACTCAGATAAGGAAGTGAAAGGTTATTGGACCAGATAAAAAGTGCTGAGTTGGGTCCCTGGTGGTTGTTCAATCATTTCAGACTCTTTATGACCCCATTTGAGGTTTTCTTGGTAAAGATCCTGGAGTGGTTTTCCATTTCCTTCTCCAGCTCATTTTACAGTTGAGGAAACTGAATCAGACAGAGGTTAGATGACTTTCCCAGGGTCACACAGCTAGTAAATGTCTGAAGCAGGATCTGAACTCCAAGTTCAAGACCTGACTCCAAGTCCAGCGCTCTATCCACTTCACCACTTTCCTTTTGAGAAAGTGCCCAGGCCAGCTTCATGTTCATTCCTTTGCTTATCTTTCAGTTCTGCTTCTGTCTCTGAATTTCTTCTCCACATCCCTTCTAGGGGCACCTTCACACACACACACACACATACACACACACACACACACACACACACACCATCTTCAACTTATTTGTATGTGCTGTCTTCTCCCATTCTAACGTAAGCTCCTTGAGGCATATAGACTGTCTTTCTTCCTAATTGTATTTCTATTCTCAACACTTAGTTCAGTCCAGGCAAATAATGAATGCTTAATAAATTCTAGTTGAATTAGGTCAGTATCCCAAAGAGAGCAAAGGAAAAGGAAAAGGTCCTATGTGTATAAAACCACCTGTTTGTGGTGGCAAAGAATCAGAAATTAAGAGGATGGCCCAACTTGTGGTACATGATTGTGATATAAGAAATGATGAGCAGACAGATTTCAGAAAAAACCTGGAAAGACTTAAATGAACTAATGCAAAGAGGAGTGAGCAGAACCAGAAGAACATTATACACAGTAGCAGCAATACTGTGCAATGATCAATTGTAATGACTTGGCTATTCTCAGCAATATAATGATCCAAGACAATTCCAAAGGACTCTTGATGAAAAATGCTATCCACCTCCAGAGAAAGAATTGATGGAGTCTTAATGCAGATCAAAGAATATTCTTTAAACTCTGTTTTTCTTGGCTTACTTTTTTTGGTCTATGTTTTCTTTTGCAACATGACTAATATGGAAATATGTTTTCTAGGGTTGCATGTAATTATCAAATGCTTGCCTTCTCAAGGAGGGTAGGGGAAGGAAAGAAAGAGAGAATTATGATCTTGATTTATTTACTTATTTATTTACTTTTAGTTTACAACATTCAGTTCCACAATCCTTTGAGTTCCAAATTTTCTCCCCCTCCCCTTTCTCCCCTCTCCATGGTGGCAAATATTTTGATATAGCTTCTACAAATACCTTCTTATTAAACATTAGTTGAGTTGTAAAGAAGAATCATAACCAACGGAATGAATAATGAGAAAAAAGGAACGAAACAAAACACAAAAGAGAGGAACAAGTAGCCTGTTTGGATCTGCATTCAGATTCTGCAGTTCTTTCTCTGGATGTGGATAACCTTTTCCATTATGAGTCCTTCAGAGATGTCTTATAACCTTGCATTGCTGAGAGGAGCCCAGTCTATGAAAGTCAGTTATTACAGAAATAATGTGTCTGTAATTGGGTACAATATTCTCCTGGTTCTGCTCTTCTCACTCAGCATCAGTTTATATAAGTCTCTCCAGTTATTATGAAGTCTGTCTGCTCCTCATTTCTTATGGCACAATAGTATTCCATTACATTTATATACCACTACTTGTTTAGCCATTCCACAATTGATGTGACTTCAATTTTTTTAAATGTAAAAAAAAATTTACATGTAACTGATAAAATTTAATGAAATCAATAAAAAAGATTAGGGAAAGAATGTATATGGGGCAGCTAGGTGGCGCAGTGAATAGAGCACCGGCCCTGGAGTCAGGAGTACCTGAGTTCAAATCCGGCCTCAGACACTTAACACAAAAAACTAGCCGTGTGACCTTGGGCAAATCACTTAACCCCAACTGCCCTCCAAAAAAGCAAAAAAAAAAAATGTATATAGCAAAATAAATAAATATATAAATTCTAATTGGCATCTGAACAGGAGAATGTCATAGGATCATAAAATTGGAAGCTGCTAGGTGGCTTGGTAGATAGATCTGCATTCAATTCCTGCCTCAAGTACTTATTAGCAGTGTGATCCTGGCCAAGTCACTTAACTTCTCTCTGCCTCAGTTTCCCTATTTGTAAAATAGATTCAATGGCTTCTAAGGTCCCTTTCAATTCTAATATATAATCCTTTGATTTTGATCTGGTCAAAAGCACTCATTTTGTCATTAAGGATTCTGCAGTCCAGAGAATTAAATACGCTTACTCAGAGTTAAAAACATAGTAAGAGGCAAAGTCAAGATTCAAATACTCTAACTCCAATATTCTTGCATTAAACCATGCTATGGGCCAACCTATGCCTTAGGAAGATTATTTCAGTAACTGTGGGAAGAGGGGAGAGCCAAGAAGCAGAATAAGCAATTAGGAGGCTAATACAATTGTCCAGGGGAGGTGTGGTTAGGGTCCAAACTGGGGTTGCTAACTCATGTGCATGGAGAAAAGGGGACAGAAGTAAGCTAACCAAGACTTGGTAACTGAGTGGATGTGACATCCCAGAGAAAGGAAGGAATTAAGGCCAGTTCCAAGGTGATGAGCCCAACTGGTTGTTTGGGAGTGTGTTAGATCAACAGGAGTGTTTGGAGAAGAGGGAGGTTTAAGGGGAGAGTGGTAGATAGAATCATTTCTATTTGGGGTATGTTGAATTTACAAACCCTACTGGACAGCCCAGGACATATGTCTAGCTGGAAGCTGACAACTTGGGACTGGAATCCAAAAGAGGAGTTAAGGATATTCTAACAGGCAGAATTCTAATGTATAGACTAAGGAGTCATCGGTAGAGTGATGTGTGATCCCATTGGAACTGATGAGATCATGCAGGGAGAGTGTATAAAGAGAAAAAGAAGGGCTAGGACTGAGTTTTGATCAAGGGACCGGAAATGAAGGCATGATTCATCAAAGGAAACTCATAAGGAGTGGTCTGACAGGTAGGAAGGGAAGCGTGCCCAAGAAGAGTTACAAAAATGAAGGGAGGGGAGAGGATTCAGGAGGTCGGGAAAGAAAATCCAGGCTGAGCAACAGAGGGCAAGGTCACTGAGAGCAGGGGAAACGGCATTGGCTTAGCAGGGAAGAGATGTCTGATAATGATGGACATGACAGTTTCAGTAGTTATAGGATCAGAAGCAAGGGGGCGGCAAGGAGAAAGGAGAAGCGTTAGGTGAGTGTGGAAAATCATTGGGATTTGTCAGTGAGAG
>CM053596.1:29635560-29653360 GCA_028646575.1 Pseudocheirus occidentalis | reverse complement strand
TTTTCTTTTAATTAGACTTGCATACTATGGTATTTCCTCTTAGTCACTTTCTTGATGAATAATGACACAGAGGTGTGAATCAGTGGGAAGAATGATGGCTTGGCCTTGGAGTCAGAAGCTCTCTGTGTTCAAATCCCATCTCTGCCAGTTGATACCTGTATGAATGTGAAAAATTAATTTTCATCCCTCTGGGGCCTCAGGGAGGGCGGAAAACTGGGTGAGGGGCAGAGGCCTACTATGTCAAAAAAGCGCAACTGATCTAAAATATAATCAATGAGAAATAATATCAACTTGGAGACTGGGATGGACATATACCGAAAGGGGGATGTTGCCTTTGACAACAGCAAATAGAATTATTGGTGTGTGTGTGCGGAGAGTACCTGCCTCACCAGCCCTGACCTCTTTGTGGCTCCAGTCCCATATGTCCAGATGCCAGGTTGTTTTCACCACTTGGATGGCCTTTTGATCCTCTCAATATGAACACATCAAAAACCAAAGTGATGATTGTCCCTCTCAAGCTTGCCCTTCCTCCTGACAGCCTAAGAAAAATTTATGTGTTTCTGATGCTGGAAGGTATGCAAAGGTTTTCTTGTATGTATGTTTGTATGTATGTACATACATATACACACCCACTCATATATGAAAAACTGCATGCCTTCTAGTATATGTGTGTATATTATATGTGTGTACATATCTATATCTATACATAAATAGATGATAGACAGACAGATAGATAGATAGCCTCATTTAATCCTTTTAACAACCCTGTACAGTTGAAGTTTAAAAAAAATGTATTTTACAGATGAGGAAATTGCCACTCAAAGAGATTAAGGGACTTGCCCAAAGTCACACAGCTAAGTGTCTGTGACACTTAGAGACAAGACAGTCTGTCTTCTTGACTCCAAGTCTAGTGAAGTATCCCCTCTGCTACACTGACTTCTCTATTTCTGCTTTTTTTGTGGTCTTCAGAGCTTCTTTTCAGGAGCTGTTGACTAGCCATGTCTTCCCTGTCTTCTTGTGAAACTGGTTTTTAAAAACTGAAATATAGAATTTTACATTTTTTTTTACTAATAAAGACAATACATTGCTAACATTTGTACATATATATAATATGTACATATTATATATATGCACTGTAAGGTTTACAAAGCGCTTTACATATATTATCTTATCTCAGTACCACAATGATCCTCTAAACTTATGGGAACTGATTTGAAACATACTGAGACTCAATGCATGAGGCTGAAGTGAGTGACTTACCTAGGGTCTCTTAGCTAAGTAAGAGTCTGAGGTAGGATTTAAACTTGGATTTTCCCCATGCCTAATGTAGCACTCTACCAAAGCCAGTATATTTCCTCTTAGATTGAGTCCAGTGAGATTTCTTTTGTGTGGGTGGAAGGACTCTTGATTTATCACCTGACACATTAATTATTCCTCCCAGCTCTGGGTCACTTGCAAATCTGCCAAGACAGCCTTTGTATGCCTTTATCCAAGTTGTTGATTTAAAAAGGTGAACAATCCAGGGCTCAGGATAGATCCCAGAAGCATTTCACTAGAGACCTCCCCCCAAGCTGACATTATTAATCCATTTAGCAGGATTGCACACTCAACAGGAATCACAGTAGGTGCCAAATCGCAGAATTTTGAGAGTTGTAGGAAGTCCAACTCATACATGAAAGGAAACTTTGGGATCACATCCTCCCCAGGTGGTTGTCAAGAATCCACCACCAGCCCATTCCACTTTGAGATAGCTCTCATTGTTAGAAAGTTCTTCCTGACACCAGATCTAAAAGACCAGCTTCTGCCCACGGGTCCTGATTCTGCCCTCTGAGACAAAGAAAGAGAATACATCTAATTCCTTCTCCACTGATAGGCCTTCAGATGTTTGAAGACAGCTCTCATGTTCCTCGTTCCCACCCCACCATCCACCCATCCACCCTCAGTCATCTATGCTTCTGACTAAACATGGCAGACTGATATGTTGACTACAAACAGAATCATTCCCCCTGTGACTGGCTCATTCAAATGGTCCCCCAACCATCTAACTGTACTGTCATCTAGACTAAGCTTTCTCATCTGCCCCTAATGATCACATGAGAGACATTATCTAATGCTCCATCCAAATCTAGCTACCCATATCTACACCATGACCTTGACTTACCAGTCTGGTAACACTGACAAAAACGGAAATGAGGTTAGTCCAGAATGACTTGCTGTTGGTGAAACTCTTGCTGGTGTTCTGGAATCAAGCTACCAAGCCCCAGAGAATGACAGCCTAAGTTACAAGAAGAATTTGTGGATAGGATTGTTGAGCCACAGCAAGGAGTCTTTGAAAACTTGTGGAGAACCAGAGAGACACTGCACCAATTAGGCTTTCAGTTTTTAAATAGGTGGAAAAAGATGGATTCTTTTCAGCTTGGGCTTTATTGTTATGGTTTGAAAAGCACTTTGCAAATATCTCATTTAATTTTCCCATCGCCCCTACGAGGTAGGTGCTATTACAGAAAAGAAAACTGAGGCAGAAAGAAGTTAAGTGACTTGCCCAGGGTCACACAGCCAGTAAGTGTTTGAGGTAGAATTTGAATTCAGGTCTTTTTGATCACAAACCCAGTCTTCCGTCTGCTGCACCTTCTAGCTGATTCTAGGCAACTTTTTTTTTCATTGTTGCTACATCTTAAGGACTTTCCCCTCCCCTTTCCCTGGAGAACTTTCCCCTGTAACAAAGCAAAACAAGGTAACACATTGACCGTGGTGCCTTATTCTGCTACTATGGATCAAAGTTCACATTGTTTTCCCCCAGCAGAATGTCAGCTTTGTAGGGAAGTGGCTGGATTTTATGTGTTCTTTGTACTTCTAACACCTCACACAGTACCTGACTCGTTTATTTAATAAATACATACCAAATTGAGCTAAATGGGCTATGATATAAAAAGGAAAAGAAATAGTAAAAACACACATGCACACACACGCACACACACACATATAGATCATTCGACAAGCATTTAATTAGCACCCACTCTGCCAGGCACTATTTCATTCAGTAGGGTTATGGATACAATAAATGAAAGGATTCCTGCTCAAAAGGAACTTACATTTTTAATGGCAAAACCAATAAGGATTAATCAAGCAGGGATGTGCTGGAGGATGTAACTCTTACTGGGTTACAAGAGCTGATTGTTAAATTTTCCTTGTGAATGTTCATGTCTTGGAAACTGATAAATGCTACATATCAGGACTTGGGGCGGCTAGGAGGCACAGTGAATAAAGCACCAGTCCTGGAGTCAGGAGGACCCGAGTTCAAATCCGGCCTCAGACACTTCACACACACACACACACACACACACACACACACACACACACACACACTAGCCGTGTGACCTTGGGAAAGTCACTTAATTCCAATTGCCCTCCAAAAAGCAAAAACAAAAAATAAAAAATTACAAATCAGGGCTTGATTTGCTGTTTCTTTGATTGTTACTCTAGACTTAAGGAAGTGGTAGAGAAAATGTTAAAAATAGAAGTTAAACTGAAAAGCGTATTGTATACATTTTTGCCCCAGAGAGTCAATTGTTAAACATTTATCAACACATCCCTTTTATAAGTATATACAGTATACTTATATATAATATGCATATATATGACATTAATAAATACAGTAATTAAATACAAGGTAGTTTGAAAGAGAGAGTGCTAGCAGTTGGGGGATCAGGAAATGGTACATGTAGAAGCAGGTTCTTGACAGGGAGTCTATGAAGCAAAGGTGAGGAGGGAGTGCATTCTAGTGCATCTATTGGATGACCAAAGCAAAAGCATGAAGGTGGGGTATGTAGGGAACAGAGAGATGGCCAGATTGGCTGGACCAGAGAGTGTAGAAAAGAGAGTAATATACAAGAAGCCAGGAAAGATAAATTGGGGAGGGGGGGGCGGAATTTGAGGGAGGGAGAGGTTTGGAATATCTTCTATGGAGAGTGAAAGGAAACCAAAGTGGAAGTAATAAAGGATTGTCTTGATGCAGTGAGTACCCAACTGAGGTTAGATAACCTGATCCTTTCCTTACTGTTGGGAGGAAATGGATGCCTTCATTGTAAAACAAACAAACAAACAAACAAACAAAAAACCTAACTTTGAATAAACATTTCCCTGGTGGGTGTATGATGGGGAAGGAAGGGGAAGTCAACCAGCAGCTTCCAGGAACAGGAGACACTCAATTTAGATTCCTAAGACATGATGCTAACTGGTCATCTCTGTTAAGTTGCCTGGCACATGTTAGATGCCTAACAAATGTTGATTGAATTGGGTTGGCTTTTTTTTTGTTCTTTGATGTGATCTAGAGATTGTACCATCTGACAGTAACTGTGTGGTGGAGAGATTACTGTCTGGAGAGTCAGAGGAGCTGGCTTTGGCTCCCAAATCTGCTATTTATTCCCTGGGTAAGCATGGCCCTTGTTTTCTCTTTGTGAACTGAGGGAACTGGGCTCAATGGTTTCTAGGGTACATCCTCTGCTCCAAATCTACAGTTCTATGAGATCAGAGAGCCTGGTGTGTATATTTTCTGCAATGGAATTTTTCTTCTTGTTTTTCTGAAAGCTCAGGCATAAAACATTATGGCCTGTTTTGCTTCATTGACATAGGTGAGTATTTATTGAATCAGTGATCCCTGGTGCCAAGCTTTTGTCTCTCCCATGACCTCCCTCAATTTTTTACTATTCAGTCTCAATTTGAAAAACTTCCAAAATAAGTAATCATTAATTTTTCTCCTGTACATTCTATTCTTCTATGGGCTTTATATTTACAAATGTAAATATAGTCAAATCTCAATTATCCCTTTAAGAAAATGCCCTGACAAAGTCCAAGTATGTAGTGTCTACAATATTTTCTTTATCTACTAGACTAGTAACCTGTCATAAAAAGGGAAATGAGATTAGTCTGATATGAATTCATTCATTCATCCTTTCATTCAACAAACTTTTTTTTTGCTTCTTTTTTTGGAGGGGGGAAGGCAGGGCAATTGGGGTTAAGTGACTTGACCAAGGTCACACAGCTAGTTTTGTGTTAAGTGTTTGAGGCTGGATTTGAACTCAGGTGCTCATGATTCCAGGGCTTGTGCTCTATTCACTGTACCACCTACCTGCCCCACAACAAACATTTATTAAGCTCCTATTGTGTATCAGGCCCTGTGCTGGGGGGGAGAGAAAAAGAAAGCAGTTCTTGCCTTCAAGAAGTTTATGTTCTACTAAGGTAAGTAGATTCTCACAAAAGGCATGCAAAGTCATTTCAGAGATGAGAGAAATCCTTAACAACTGGGGGAATAAGGATCAGGAAAGACCCCATTTCCAGTAATGGGGAGAAAGCGGAAAACTAGCTATCCCTTCCACACTGCAAGAGTTAGGGATGTGGCGCCCCCAGGATCTGGAAAATCCCCACAAAATTTTTGGTCCTCTCCTCACACCAGAGAATTCTGAATTATTATAGTATTAAAAGATAAAATGTATTGATATTATATCATATTATAGATGTATTTTATGCATTTCTGAGTTGCTAAATTTTTTGTTATATATATGTATATGTATGTGTGTATAAACTTGGGGCAGTTAGGTGGCTCAGAGCATGGAGCACTGGGTCTGGAGTCAGGAAGATCTGAGTTCAAATCTAGTCCCAGACACTTACTAGCTATGTGACCCTGGGGGGTGAGCCATTTAACCTCTATTTGGCTTGACCACTGCAGAAGGGAGCAGCAAACCAGTCCAACATCCTTGCTAAGAAAACCCCATTGACCATATTGGTGCACTACGGGGTTACGGAGGGTCAGACACGACTAAACAACAAAATTATCTAATACACAAGCAAATTTAATTTAAATAATTGTACTATTCATCCTGTATGGCGTTCTCCTAGTCTTGCTTTCTTTTCTCTGTTCCAATCTATACAAGTCTTCCCATGTTTCTCGGAGTTGTGTCCCACTACATTCATATACTATAATTTCCTTGTTCAGTCGTGTCCAATTCTCTGTGACCCCATTTGGGGTTTTCTTGGCAGAGATACTGGAGTGGTTCGCCATTTCCCTCTCCAGCGCATTTTACAGATGAGGAAACTGAGGCAAACAGGGTGAAGTGACTTACCCAGAGTCACACGGCTAGTATCTGATGTCTTCTGAGGTCTTCCTGACTCCAGGCCTAGTAATGCTCTACCTACTCTAATATCTGTCTGCCCTTGCCCTACCCCCTTCTTAAAATGTATCCCTCAGAAATGAACAGGAGATCTTAAATGTGATTTGATTAAGGCAGAGTCCAGAGGACCTCCCTCACCTTCCTAGGCCTGGATATTTTGCCTCTCAATGCAGTCTAAGATGACATTAGGATTTGAACTCAGGTCTTCCTGACCCCAAGTATAAAACTCTATCTGCTGTGCCACCTACCCACCTCTATACCTGATTCATATTCTCTGAGTATGTATGGATTCATTTACTAGGCTATAATTTTTGTGAGAGCAGTGACCCTGTATTATTTATTTTTACCTTGAACAACTCTCATTATGTTTAAATAGACTCTCAGTAAATGTTTGTTGAATTTCCTGCTGTTTGGATTTAACATAAACAGGATTCTGATGGCAGCCTGAATATAAGGAAAACCAATCACTCTAAGATGAGAGGCCATGTAGTCTAGTGGGTATTGCTGGGCTTAGCGTCAGGAGGGTGTGGGCTCCAATTCTGTCTTGGATACTAGCATAAGCAAGACACATAATCACGTTTAGCCTCAGCTGCTTCATCTGTAATATGAGGACAACAAGGGCATCGAGGATTGAGGGCTGAACTCTGAGTCAGGAAGGCTGGGTTCAAATCCTACCTCCAATGATATATTTGGGACCCTGGGCAATTTGCTAAGTAACCAGCTTCTTCTGTTTCCTCCCCTCTCAGATAGGGATGATCAGATCTATAAGTCATTGTGAGGGGCAAGAAACATAATGTAGGTAAGGTGCAACCTAAATGCCCATTATTTTTCTCAGAAGGAAGAAAGGTATAGCCGTATTGATAGAGCTTGAAAAGGAAAATAGGACAATTTATTAGCATTAAAGGAAAAACTTAACATTACCTGTATTGAGGGAGAGATTGTTGGGAAGTGACAGTCTATGAAAAATAAAAGCATCAGTGCTAACACTTACACATGTTCCAAATGTCTCAGTACAGTTTTAATAAGCTATTAGAGCTGCATATTACACAATATGTATGTGAAATATATTACATATGATATACATATATTAAATACCTATGTGTTGTGTTATAGTTTTATATAGAAAGGCTTAAAACAGCTCTAAGATTTTTGTATGCTATAATTTATTGCAGATAATATTATGTGTATATAACATCAAATACAAATATATCATATAGTATAAAACAAATATTATATACTACATATGTATCTTTATGGATGTTTGGGGGAGTAAAATCATATTTGTTTCTATATATGTGATTTCACTGACACAGGGACTTCCTAATAAGCATCTCCCTTTATCAATTCAAATCAACACCTCTGCAACTTTGAGAACTGCCTAGAACTTTGAGAAATTAAGTGACACCCAGGGTTGCAGAGCAGGTGTGTGTCAGAGGCAGAATTGGAACCCAGGCTTAGAGACCAGCTCTTTATCTCCTACATGTTGTTTCTTAAGGTATTTATTATTAATATTTTATTATTGTTTAATAATTTGTTATTATTATTTTACCATTATGCTCATACAATTACCTGCTAGACCCAAAACTTACTATGATAAATAATTATTCCAGTTCCCACAATAATGCTCAAAATTTAGTCTGAGAAAACCAGGTAAGGTGGTGTGAGATAGCCTGGTGGCAAATTATATTGAGAGTGTCTCTCATTCTCTATTTAGCCTCAGCCTTGACAATGAAAGGGGAAGCATCTGTGTGACTCTTGGCTTTGCCTCAGTTTCCTCATCTGCAAAATGAGGGGGGCTGGACCTAGATGATCTCTAGCTCTGAATCCCATGGGCCTTTCACTTAACAGCAAAAACAAATACTGGCTGTCATCAACAGGAAATCAAATGGTAATTGTCATCGTTAACTCGAAGGTGCCCTTGAGCCCTCACCTGCGAAAGCAAGCTAATTAAAATCAGATTAGTGAGGGTGGAAGGGAAGCTGTGAGTTCTGAATGGTCTTGATTGGTTTACTGTATGTCGACAGTGAAAGTCGTGCTAGGCGTGAAATGGGGTTTTAAATATCTGTGAAGGAAAAGAATCAGAAAAACAAGGGGCGGCTAGGTGGCACCAGCCCTGGAGTCAGGAGGACCTGAGTTCAAATCCGACCTCGCTTAACACAAAAACTAGCCATGTGACCTTGGGCAAGTCACTTAACCCCAACTGCCCTCCAAAAAGCAAAAAAAAAAAAAAAAAAGAATCAGAAAAACAAACCTAGTGACCACAGAAAAGTGAGGGAATGATGCTGGAAACATGAAGCCATTTGGAATGGGGCAGCCACAGATCTTTGCGACTCACTCAATGCTGCTGCTCAGTCATGTTTCACTCTTCATGACTAGCCATTTTGGGTTTTCTTGGCAGAGATACTGGAGGCGTTTGCCATTCCCTTCTCCAGCTCATTTTCCAGATGAGGAAACTGAGGCAAACAGGGTGAAGTGACTTGTGCAGGGTCACACAGCTTGTTAAGTGACTGAGGCCAGATTTGAACTCAGAGAGATGAGTCTTCCTGACTCTATGCCCAGCGCTCTATCCACTGTGCCACCCAGCTGCCCTATACAAATGCTAGCTATTAGAGAAGGAAACTGAGACCAAGAGAAGTTATATATAGTCATAGACTAGTTAGCAGAGATATATCCTCTGTGATTAAGGTAATAACCCCCCACCCCCACCCCACCCCTGTCCTTGTAATCACAGATGTAAAATCTCATAGTTGGAAGAGTCCTTGGAGGCTATTCAATTTAACTTAAACCCTAATAAGAATCCTCTAAAAGGTAGCTAAAGAAAAGTCACCTAGCTTTTCCCCTACTGGTGAGTTCAGATACCTGAACAAACTTATCATGTCCACACCCTCCTCTCCCCACCCACACCTGTTGTCACTCTTGTCTTCTCCAGTTCTTATCCTCTCCTATTCCCTTCAAGTCCTGTATGGCACAAATATGAGACCCTTCATTATCCTGATTGCTTTTCTTTAGATACTCTACAACACATATCAATGTCCCTTATAAATTGTGGTGCCCAGAGAGGACACTAGTCCTCCAGATGGGGTTCTAACCAGGACAGAATACAGCACCATCTCATTCCTGGAAGGTCTCTTCTAATGCTAAGATGTGAAGGAAACTTCCTGCCTCTTATGTCACGTCTACAACATAACTCCAAAGAGATCATCCATCCTCTGCTTGAAGACCTCCAGTGGTGGCACCATGGGGAACCAGAAGCTTTCAGTCTCATAATCATCTCTTGCAGAAGACCTGAACATTTTTAGCTAAGCAGGGATCAATGGTGCATGCCACTGACCCAGAAAGCGAATCATGTTACATATTGCCCAGGAGCTAGCTTCCAATGGACGAAACTGGTCTGCTCTTTCTGATTGTAACACTTTCTGTAGCCTTGTTCTGCCCCCCTTCTCTTTCCCTCCTTATCCACGCCCCTCCCCCAAACCCCCATGCCGACTAGTATTAATTTGTTCAAATTGTTTTAGGACTCAGGAGCTGAGTGAATTCCAAGATATTGCTTGAATGACTCATGGGCTTGCCAAGGAAAAAATCATCGAAGTGATTTTACTTACTGGTCCTCAAAGACAAATGGGGGGTGGGCAGTGGGGGGTGGAGGAAATTAACATGTCCCAGCAGGGAGCCCATTCCATCAATGGTGGCGATGGGGGAGGAACAAAGGCTCCATGGGGGTGACTGGAGGTGTTGAAACCTCTTTCAGATGTGCCAAAAAGGACAGGTGCAGGTGTTTTCTATGCTGAGAGGCAGGGGAACTGCTGGGTTTTATGGGCTGCAAGCTGCTATCAGCAGTTGATAAGCAAGGTTCTGAGTCATTGATTCACCAGTGATTGGAGAAAGGTAATTGCACAAGCTCTAAGCTGTGAAACACGTAATGGTGAATCACTGGCATGGGCCACCATCTCCATGAAAGCTGGAGCATGATGTTCAGGTCTGGCTGCTCCATTCCAGGAAGGCATTGACCAGCTGGAGAGAGTCCATGTACAGGAGGTGGACCTGTGAGACATAGCTAAATGAATAGGAGATGCTCAGCCTGGAGGAAAGGGTTTCAGAGACAAACTAGACATAGGAGCCTGGATCTATGCCTCAAAGCAGCCTTAGAGATCATTAGATTGTGAGGGCAGGGAATGTCCAGTGTTTAGCACGTAGTAGGCTTTTAATAAATGCTTATCTACCAGCTGAGTCCAATTTCTTTATGTTACTTTTATTTGAGTTCAAAGAGTGACTCACCCTAGGTCATACAGGGAGTTAAGTGTCAGAGGTGGGATTTGAACCCAAAGCTTTTCCCATTTTATAGATTGGAGAAAGAAACTAAGGTCCATAGAAGCTCAAGGGTTATAGGACCATGGATTTAGAGCTGGGAAGGACCTCAGAGGCCATTTAGTCCAATCTTTCCTTTTACAGATGAGGAAACTAAAGACCAGTTCGGCTAGGTCAGTTTGCCCAAGGTCACACAGGTGACAAAGGCAGGATTAGATTAGAACAGGGGTCTTCTGACTCCAAAGCCGATAGTCCAATCTACATATAAAAAACCCCCATTCTATACGTAGCCTCAGAGATAGCATCTCTGCTTAAAGACCTCAAGTGGTGGGGTCTTAACTAGCTCAGTGTGACTCACTGGTGTGTTCTGCCCACTAAGAACACTGATCTAGTCCACTGTGTTCCCTAGAGAGCTCTTGTTATTGGGGATTTTTCATTACAGCCAAACTGGCAAAGACCTTAGTTTAAAAAGACCAAAGTCTCCCACTGTATTTGGGACCATCTCCAGTCTTCCTGATTTATATCTTGCCATTAGATCCAGGTGGCTCTGGAGGAGAAAGTGAGGCAGGTGACTTTGCACAGCCCTTCTGCACCTAAATCCAATTCACTTTGCAAGTCATGGCATCGCCTCCCTGTGGTCACAGTCTTCTTCCCGAGAATAAAGAACACACAACATTCATTCTAAATCTGCTACTGAGTTTTATAGGTTGCAGATGGATACCATTTTGAGAAAGGACCAGAGATTTAGAACTGGAAGAGACTTTGTTTGGTCGTTTCAGTCATGTCTAACTCTCCATGGCCCCATTTGGGATTTTCTAGGCAAAGATACTGGAGTGGTTTGCCATTTCCTTCTCCAGTTCATTTTACAGATGGAGGAAACTGAGGAAGACAGGGTGAAGTGACTTGCCCAGGGTCACACAGCTAGTAAGTTTCTGAGAACAGATTTGCACTCAGGTTCTCCTAACTCCAGAGTGGGTGCTCTATGCATTTCACCATCTAGCTGCCCCTTCTATGCAGTTTCCACTTTGCTCTCTGTATCTGTCCTCCCTAGGGCTTAGCACAGTGCCAGTCACATAGAAACTACTTTAAAATGTTCATTGAATTGAATTGAATTATGCCCTGGTTCCTTCTGACAAGCTGCATCCTCTGGAGCCTTGCTAAAGGTTATGTGTGACCAGAGGCTCCTGATTCATGATCCCCAATGGCTGTATCAAAGATTGATTGACAGCTGCCCAGGAAAGGCCACCCACTTAGCAAACTTTCAAAGGAAAAAAAGCAATGTTCATTCTAGTTCTTTCTTCTCCTCTTTAGAATATGTGACTTGAGACTCCTACAGCTCGCCTTTCAACTTTCTCTCCCTCCCCCTCCACAATAGCAGTTCTGGAGGCTATACTCATGTGACAGTGAGTTCATATGCTTGTCTAGACTGGCCTGAGATTGGTCCTCAGGTCTCTCTGCTTTGTGTCTTCTCTTCTGAGCACAGGTGACCTAGCAGCCGTCCTGAGATGGATGTTTTTAGCCTTGGTGACCACCTTAGTGAAACCAAGAGTTGAAAAATTCCAGAATCAGGTCCTGGCTGCCTTGTACCCTCCCCACAGGAGAAGATGGTTACCACCAGCATGCTTGACTGGCCAAAAGAATGAACTTTGAATTCATGCCTGGGAAGAACTTTGCACTTTTTTTTTTTTGCACTGCCTCCCGAGATTCACTTAGATTCTAGAAATGAGCCATACTTAAGCTTTACATAACAGATTTTCCCTAGGGCTCTGGGATGGGAGCACAATGAATCATGGAGTGCCTCTTCCAGAAAAAGTCTGAATCCCTTCTTTTTGGGGAACAGACCACCCTAGGATTGAACCTAGGCCATATAAATCCAAAAAAGGAGTCCCTTGTGAAAGAGAGCTATTCCCAGGATAGAAGTGACATATCTGTCTGTCTGTCTATCTATCTATCTGTCTATCTATCTATCTATCTATCTATCTATCTATCTATCTATCTATCTATCTATCTATCTATCTATCTATTGACCTACCTGTCTATCTACATCAATAACATATATCCATATATATCATTTATTCATTTGTGTATATAATTTCTCTCTGATAGACCACGTGCTGTTTGAAAAAAAGGGCTGTTCCTTTATTGTCTCCTCTAGCACCTAACCCAATGTACAGTACATAGTAGGTGCTTAATAAAGACTTCTCACTTGCTTGATTGTGAGTGAAAAAGGCTAAATATTAGGAAGAAATGCTTAGGGACTCGGACCCCTTTCTAGATTTCCTTCTTGTTGTTGTCTGAAGCCCCATTCTACTGGATTCACTGGTGTGTCTGCATGGTTCAGCATCCCAGCATCTGGACAGCTACTTACTCTGCTGGGTCTGATTTTGGATAGAATTCTGCATGTCTTTTTTGATGGATCCTTTATTTTCAGCAGCCTTCTATTCTTTCTTTTAGCTCTAAACAACCCCCTCCCCCCTATAATTCACACTCTACCTTCAAAGTAGCCTTGGTCAACTCAGTCCATCCATTCCATTCCAATCCAATAAATTCCATTCAATTAGATTCAGCAAGCATGACTAAATTATGGTCCAAGCACTGGGCTAATTGTAATAGCTAGAGTTTTCAGGTTTGCAAAGTACTTTATAAGTATCTCATTTTATCCTCTCAACAACTATAGAAGATAGGTTTTACTATTATCTTGATTTTACAGTTGAGGAAACTGAAGCAGACAAAAGTTAAGTTTTTTTGTCCAGGGTCACACAGCTAGGAAATGTCACCTTGCATTGCTAGCCCCTGGATATACAAAGCCAAACTCCACCTCCCCCCCCCCCATCCCTGCCCTCAAGGTGCTTCCATTCTATTGGAGGAAAACACATGTAGACAGATAATTAAATTTGATTCAATAAGCAGATGCAAAGATTTAAAAAAATCAAAGCTGTCCTTGCCTTCAAGAAGCTTACAAAATGTGCACAGATCAGTAACCCCAAATAGCTACAAATTGAGTACGTAGCAGTTTGGGGATGAGGGAGGATAAAGTAATGATGAGGGAGGCAAGGCTTTGTAGATAGAGGCAAAATTATTATTGTGGTAACCATTTGGTTGGGACTGGGAGAAGAGTTATCTGGGGCACTAAGAAATCAAGTGACTTGTCCAGGGTCACACAGCCATTATGAGACAGAGACAGGCCTTCCTGATTCAGAGGCCAGCTTTCTCTCTCTTTTCACTCTGCCTTTCTATTCCTCCAAACACACAAGGAAGAACCAAGCAAGAGAGGCAGTGGGTTTTAGCAAATAGGTAACTGGTCCTGTAGTCAAGAAGTCCTTTCAAATCCCACCTCAGGTACTTAAGAGTTGTATAACCCTGGGCAAGTGACACGGCTTTTCTGTGCCTGGATTTCCCTATTTCTGAAGGAGGAGAGTTGCTGGACTTTATGGCTTGATCTGTTCCATAGGATCTATAAGGAGTCATGATCCTATGATAATTTTTGGAAGGGAGCTCCAATCCCTGGGATTTTCAGGAAAGAAGAGCTTGTAAGGATGAAGCACTTGAGCAGACACTTAAAGGGAGCTGGAGATTCCAAGGGCACAGGTGGAGGAGGGAGAACATTCCAGCCTTCTGTGCAAAGGCCAGGGCAAAATCCTATCCCAACAAAGATGGCGGTGAGAATAAAAGCATGGTCAACAAATAATAGTAAAGATGATGCTGATGCTGATGCTGATAAAAAAAGAAAAAGAAAAGAAAACCCTCTCCCAACCAGCTCAGATTGGACAACCAGCTTTTAAACTATGTAGAATAGAAAAAGAAAAAAAAAGACCAACAACTATTGCCTGGCTTGCGTCCAGGATACTTCGCCCACAAACTGGTTTGGACCAGTGAGACAGGATGTTCTCTGGAGCAAAGATCATGTGATTACACCGTGTGAACAAACAGATGGTGTATCATTAACAAGGTGTAAGGCTGCATTTTGGAGGCCTTGCCATGGTTAGTGACCCAGACAATTTAATCAGAAAATGGCACAAGGCAAAGGTTTATTCTGTTTGGAGCAGACCTCATTATTTAAAGAAAAACAAAAGCAATAAACTGTGCCTTTCATATTTCGAAAATGTTTCATCAATGGTTTGGGTTGGGTTGCTTTTTTTTTTAAACATCATTGTTACTTCCCAATACTCCTCCCCCTCCCTATCAATAGAAATCTCTTTGAAAGGAAAATAAACCAACACATTGACTGTGTCTGTTTAGTCATTTTTGGTCATATCTGACTCTTTGTGACCCCATTTGGAGTTTTCTCAGCAATGATAGTGGAGTGATTTGCTGTTTCTTTCTCTAGCTCACTTTACAGATGAAGTAACTGAGGCAAACAGATTGAAGTAACTTGCCCAGAGTCTCGCAGCTAGCAAGTGTCTGAGACTGGATTTGAATTCATGATGATGAGTCTTCCTGACTGCAGGTCCAGCACTATCCACTACAGCGCCACCTAGCTGCCTCTGTGCCCATAGCCTGTCACTTTTATACCAAGAAGAGGGGAGCAAGTGAGGCATTTGAAAGGAAATTGTCTCTGAAGTCAGAGGCTCTGAGGTGCGAACATTACCTGTGATGTGTCCTAGCTATGTGACCTTGGATAGATTACTTAGCTTTCCTGGGTCCAAATTTCCTTCTCTGTAAAATGAAGAGGTTGGACTAGGTGACCCTGATGTTCCTTCTGGTTCTAGATTTATGATGTTATCATCAGGCCCCTGGAGATGTAGCATCATAGGGTCATATATTCGGAAGTAGAAGAGAATTTTAAGGACATTACACAAATGGGGAAATTGAGGCACAGAGTTACTAAGTGACTTGTCCATGGTCACACAGAGAATAAGCATCTGACTTAAGATCCTTCATCTTGATTCTCTTGTTTTTCAGAATTGTTTCTCTTTCTACAGCTGTGGTCACTGTGGTCCTGCTGATTCCATTTTCTGTGTGCCTTTCACAAATGAAAGGTTGACCTGTTCACCCTTAAGTGAGATGTGATCAGCCATGGGCACTCTAACAACTGTCCCAGACACAAGTTGTTATTCTTGATAGTTTAATAGCAAGTCTCCTCCCTTTGCGCCATCTCACAGCACACCTGGAGTGTTGAGGCAATGGGTATTTGTATAAAGGGTACTTGACTCACAGCCTGAAGGTCCTGGGTTCAAATTCTGACCCCACTTATTTTTTTTCCCTGCGTGATCCTGGGCAAGACCGGGATCTTCTGGTCTTCAGTCCCCTTTGGAAAGTGAAGGGTTTGGATAAAATGACTTCTAAGGTCCCTTCCAGCTTTGGTTCTATAACCCTAGGATTTCTCTGGCCTCGGTTTCCTCATCTATAAAATGGGAGGATTGGACTGGATGACCCCTAAGGTCTCTTACAGCTTTCACTCTATGCTTTTCTGGATCTCATTTTTCTCATCCGTAAAATAGACTTGATGGCCTTTCATGTATATCCTTTACAATTCTAAACCAATGAGCCTATTGTGTTTAGTTCTAGGAGCCACATTTTAGGAAGGGCCCCAATAAGCTGGAGTGCTCCCAGAGAAGAGGAGTAACCAGGATGATGAAGGGACTTGAATCTGTGCAACAAGAAGATTGGGGGATGCTTAGCCTAGAGAAGAGATTTAGGGGCAAGACTCAAGTTCTTGAAGTTTATTTTTGTGTATGAGTGATCTATTCTAGCAGGCAGCTAGGTGGCACCATAAGTGCACAGAGCACCAGGCCTGGAATAAGGAAGACCTTAGTTCTAATCCAGCCTCAGATGCTTACTAGCTGTGTGACCCTAGGCAAGTCACACTTTGCCTCAGTTTCCTCATCTGTAAAATGAGTTGAAGAAGGAAATGACAAACCACTTTAGTATCTCTGCCAAGAAAACCTCAAATGGGCTCATGAAGAGCAGGAAATGACTGAAATGACTGAGCAACAGTGCTCTTCTAGTGGTCGGTTGACATACCTTCCTAATTTCAAATTTGTGATTCTGCCATGTACAGGAGGGATTAGCCTTGTTCCTTTTGGAGCCAGGATCTACGGGTGAAAGTTTCATAGTCAAATGTAGGCTCAATGTCAAGACAAACTTCACCCCAACTAGAGTGGGGTGGAATGGGCTTCCTGAGGAGATGGAGAGTGCCCCCTCCTTGAAGGTGTTTGTGCAAAAGCAGGCTATCCACCTGTCAGGGTTTCTATAGAGGGGATTGATTTTTTCCAGGCATGAGTTAGACTGTATGGCTTCTAAGGACCCTTCTATTCCTGACTTCTGGAGATCCGTTAAATCCTCATCAACCTCTTATTAGGCTCATGACAAAACAGATAGAAAGACAAGCCCTGGAATCAGGAATATATTCAAGATCTGCCCCATTGACTGGATTCCTCTGAACAAGTAATTTAATTTCCTAGTACCCCTGTCAATTTTCTAATTAATCAATAGACATTTATTAAGCACCTACTGTATGCCAGTCACTGTGTTAAGTACTGGGGATACAAAAAGAGGCAAAAGACTGTCCATGCCCTCAAGGAGTTTACAATCTAATGGGGACAACAACTTGCAAACAAATATATACAAAGCAAGCTTTATACAGAATAAATAGGAAATAATTAACAGAGGAAAGACACTGGAATTAAGAGGGGTTGGGTAAGGTTTCCCATAAAAGGTGGGATTTGAGTTGAGACTTAAAGGAAGCCAGAGAGCTGGCTAAGACTATAAATTACAGACAAATGGGCAGTCTACATCTGTGGAGATACTTACACTGTTGAAATTGAAGGTCCCAGTCTTTCTCCTCCCCCTCCCCCCCAAAACCCCAATCCATAGCTCTGTGGAGTAGGCAGGGCAAGTATTATCTGTCTTGTGTAGGTGAGGAAACTGAGGTTCAGAGAAGATAATTCACTTACCCAATGTCCAAAGCCAGGAAATAGAAAATTAAGACCAGGTCCTGGGTCTTCTGACTTCTTATGCAGCAGTTTTCTCATTACACTCTCATTTCCTCTCAAAATAAAAAGCACTGATATCTGAAGGAGAAGAGACCTCAACAGACATCTCGTCTCAACTGCACCTGAAAAAGAGACACCCCTCCTTCACATACCCAACCTCTACTTGAAGGCTGCCAATAACAGGGAACCCATTACTCCCAATGCAGCCCATTCCACCCAGGGAAGGCTCTTAACAGTAGAAAAATTCTCATGGGGTTTAGGATCAATTAATTACGAAGAGATGATACTTCAAAAGGTGAAATTTTGAAGTGGGAGAGGACTTGAATGAGAGGAGACAGGGAGAGACAAAATGGGGTTAATCATCCCATAAAAAAGAGGCAAGGGGTAACTGTT
>CM053596.1:29592049-29635060 GCA_028646575.1 Pseudocheirus occidentalis | reverse complement strand
AAAAAAAAAAAAGAAAGTCACTGACCTTGAGAGCTCAACAGAGAGCTTAAGGGTACTTCACAAAAAATTCTACAAAGGGAGAAAAAGTACTTCTATTGAAGGAATTTTGAATTGTCGCTTTGTGTCCTCTCTACGGGTGCCTCACTGCCAATTTACATCAAGTTTTGGCTCATTCTACCCAAGGACATTGTATGTATTTGTAGAAGAATCTGCCCCAAGTGTGGAGGGAAATGTTTTTGTGCCAACAATCCTTACTATACTTTCTTAATAAATACCTTTTTTGTTGATTGTCAATGAGGAAAACATCAGTGGGGGCTTAGAAGCTACAGTGGTAAAATATATATTCCCTCAGGATTATTCCTGTAACCCTAAGAGTAAGTATCAAATACCATTTTGTGTACACAAAATCTCTAGTGCAAGTACAGACTGGGGGAAATACAATGAGCATCTACAAGATATGTACAAAGGATGAGAATAATTATGTGTAATTGTTATATCAAAGACATGATCATCTTCATGGGTGGTTAATGTAGAGTGAAGAAAGAAATCAAAGTTGTTTAGGAATCTGATGAGTTGGGAGACCAGAACATTCAAGGGAACTTCAACATGTATATTATTTTTTCAGATTGGAAGGCTAGGGTAGGAATGGACAGAAAACCCATGAGAAAGGAGGGAGAACGACCTTGTCATGGCAAGAACCAAAGTTCACAACTTGGAGCCATGTCAGGAGTTTGCTTTGAGGTACACAAAGCTACAGGGGAACATGGAAAGAAGAATCCCCTCTAAGTCAAGCATACAGGGAGCTTTTACACTATAAGACAAACAACTTGTTTTTGTCTGCAGCTCACAGGGCAATTTGTTTTGCTCTGTGGATGACCTTGCAAGCAGAGGCAGGTGAACTGTTGGCCTTGCAAGTGTAGCAGGGTGAACCTTTAAAAAAAACCATTTTTTTTGGCATGGTATGAGGCCAAATTCTGAGAAATCTATGTGGCTGCTTATTTTTGCTGAATTGAAGGATAGTTTTCAAATAGCATCATTAATGTTAGGAAAGATCCTTCTCTCTGGGTGTTCACAATCCAAAGGCTGGTTTATGATGGCAACAATGAGATGGGAGGCAACTTGGTGGAGGAAATAGAGTGTTGGACTTGGAATTGAGAAGACCTGGGTTTGGATGCCACCTCAGATATGGATTTGCTGTGTGAACCTCAAAAAACCACTCAATGTCTCTGGATTTGCTTTCTTGTATGTAAGATGAGGGAGTTGTGCTAGATGACCTGTAAGGACCCTTCCAGCTCTACACCTGTGCTCCTGTGGACTGAGATAAAGATGGATAGAGGGGCAAAGGGACAGTCTGGATATAAGAGTGAGGAGCAAGGCAGAGGGCTAATTTTATTCCTTTCCCAACACTTCAGGGAGCACCTAGTTAGAGAAAGTAGCCAGCGATCAATTATCTTTTAGGGAGAACCATGTTTCCAGTATCCCAAGAAGATGGAAAGAGTTTGAAAGGAAGTGATGTGGGTTAATGGAGAGTTTGTCAGCAATGGGGCTACAGGATATAATAGAGCATGAAATGGCATGAACTATGGAAGGGAAGGAGTGGTTAGGGATGAAAGTATGAGGAGAGATAAGAGAGACAGAGGGAGAGAGAGACAGAAAGAGAGAGGGGGGAGAGAGAAAGAGAGAGAGAGAGAGAGAGAAGAGAGGAGACTGAGAGGAGAAAGAAAAAGAGGTGATTTTCACTTTAGAAAATGTTGACTCTAAAATATGTTGATAAAGGGAATGGGAAGTGGTAATTGCCCTCCTCCACTTCAGGAGAAATGATCAGTCACTATCTAGGGTCCTTCAATGATTGAGCATGAAGTCAATGCACACCCTTACTGCCTCTGACTTTTGGATGGCTGGCTCACTTGTGGCAAAGAAAGAATAACATGTTGACTAGGTCCCTGGGAACCAGGCTGATCTTGTGTTCCACATCCGTTTTGGAATCCTATCCCAAGATGACAGGGGATGAAACACGCTCTGCAGGTCTCCTGTGCATGGTTTAAGCACTCAGCTCCCAATCGCTGAGCCCCTGGAGTCAAAGACCTCCTCACCCCTGACCTTGGATGCTTGGGATCTGGGATGGGGGGCTTGAAATCATGTTGGTACCATTCCCTGTACGTATGTGAGCTAAGATGGCTAAGGTAACCCAAAGATCACAAGCTACATCATTTCACGGGACGCTTGGATGTTTAAGCTTTGCAGGGCTCCTGGGAAACATGCACAAACAGATGCAGCAAAGATGAGTGCACCTAGACTCCCATGTCTACTGCAAAAACCATAAAAGATGTCTTGAAAGAGCTTAACAAGCTCCCCTAGACACATAACAGAATGATTCCCATTAAAAAGTGGGCACAAGGCAGGAGAGTGAGAAATACATTGGGAAATAGGAGTCAGTTGAATGTGAGCTACTTCTTCAGGATAGGGGTTGGGGGTTCTTGGTGGTTCTTTGTTTTGCTGCCATAACCCTGCCCTAACCCACTTCCCCTGCCATGCCAGCCTCTTTGCTGCTCCCCCAACACCGGCCATTCCCTCTCCTAACTCTATTTCTTTGGCCTCTGTCTAGAATCCT
Organism: Pseudocheirus occidentalis; assembly: GCA_028646575.1. NCBI lineage: Eukaryota > Metazoa > Chordata > Mammalia > Diprotodontia > Pseudocheiridae > Pseudocheirus > Pseudocheirus occidentalis. Next base: position 29,632,449 of record CM053596.1, on the reverse strand, counting down.
CTTTCTTCAGCTTCTTGGGATCCCCAGATCCCTTCAGGGCTCAGATCAAGCAGCCCTTCTTCCACAAGCTCTGTTCTTGTCTCCTCCATGTCCTCCCACGACACTTACTTAATATATATTTTCTGTTGGCTTATATGTGTTTATGTCACTTTCCTCAGCCCTTAGAGCCATCTTCCCCTGGAATCTGCCCCCTGTCACCCCAGCTCCCTCCTCCCCCTGTTGAGTTCTTTTCAAGGCTTCCATTTTGGGCTAGACCCAGGACAGACACGCCTTAGTCTCTTCCTGGCTATGCTCCCTCCATCTTGCCTTTTATGTGTTATCATCCCAGATTAGACTGTAAGCTGCCTGAGGGCAGGTTCTGTCTTTCTTTTTACTTGCATTTGTATTTCCAGTGCTCAGACTGGAACATAGGAAACTCTTGATAACTGCTTGTTACCTACCCATCTTAGAGCAGAATGTAAGCGAATCAGTCAGAGACGATTTTCATTTTGCCTTTATATCACCGACGCCTGGCTCACTGCACATACTGATCAAATGTTCATTGGACTGAACTGAGTTCAGGATGAAGAAATGGAAGCAGCCAAATGCTTCCTACTACTCAGAAGCATCACCCTTCCCCTCCTATCCTGAGTACCTCAAGAGGAAAGCCAGCACTGAGCAAATGTTTCAAGTGCCAAACTACATCATGGAAAGAAAAGACAGGAAAAAAATGGATTTTGTCTTATCTGATAGGAAGCAGCTGACTGCCTACATAGGAGTCATCTCAAAGTCAGAGTACCAGCAAATTAGCAACAGGCTAGAGCCAAGGTCAAAGTCAATACCAGGTTAGAAGGAAAGATAAATAAGAGGAAAGGTCACAAGAACTCTACCATAGCCTCTTTGCACAATGGGTGAATGAATGAGTGAATGAATGAATGAAAGAAAAAGTAATACTTAGGTCTCCAGACTGGGCTCCTGCTCCAAGGGATAGCAGCTGAGGAAAGAGCAAATCAACAGCACCAGGTGGCAGGATGGGTCCCTCAGGCCTGGCTGTGGCCTTCCTGCTGGGGCTGGTGGGGGCCACCCTGGCCTCTGATAATGGGACAAGGATCTGCCAGCCAGCCCCAAAGTGGCAAGTGGATGGAGGCCCATCCCCCATGGAGGAAGCCCTGGGCCAGGTGACGGTGGTGGCCCTCCTGAAGGCCAGCTGACACTTCTGTCTCAAGCAACCTGCCAGCATAGGCAACTTGCAGGAACGCATGGGCCGGGTGGGTGCCGCCAGTGTTTGCTTCATCGTAGTCAATGAGAAGTCGCATCTGTCCCAGGTCCTGCATGGGGAGCTGGAATGCCATGCACCTTTGGGTGTGCCTGTCTATGGCCAGCAAGGGCCTGGCCCTGACATCTGGAGCATCCTCCAGGGGGCCAAGGATGACTTCCTCGTCTATGACAGGTGTGGCTGCCTGACTTTCCACCTCCAGCTGCCCTTCAGTTTCCTGCACTTTCCCTACGTGGAGTCGGCCATTCACTTCACCCACCGGCAAGATCACTGTGGAAACTGTTCTTTCTACCCTGCCCAGGTAAACATCATGGACAAAGGGAAGGCTGAGTCATTGACTCAGCTTCCTCACCTGGAAGGAGAAGGACAGGAGCCCCTGGCTGAGGGGTCCAGCACCTGCAGGTCGACTCTGTGGTCTAGCATCCCTCTCCCAGTCCATGCCCATGATCCTGTCCACAGCCATGACAAGAGGCCATCAGCCAGCCTTCCTCTAGACAGTCTAGAGCAGCTTCCCAAGGAGGCCACTGAATAACCCTCTCATGGTCACAGTCACGGTCAGGCCCCCATTTCCAGGCTGACCCCAAGAGGGTCACCCATCCCACTCCCAATGTCACCCTGTCAGTCTGTCCCATTTCAGAGACAGTAGAAACTGAGGTGTCCTTGGGGTCACGGTGGCCATGGAGCAAGCCTATCTGTCTCCTTCAAGGCCCATTTACCTGTGGTGATGGTCAGCTCTACACCCTGTCCACTGCCCTTTCCTCCCTCAATCCATGACGCCCACTGTGAAACCCGGGGAGTCGGCCATGGTGGGCTGATGCTATGGAGAGAGGAGGGGTGAGGAGGAGGCTCCATTGTTCATACCCAGGCACAACTACAAGCCAAGACAGGGCACCGACCTGATCCCACACAAGTGTCCAGAGGAGCCGGGGGTCTGGGGAGATGGCCAATAAACTTCTCTGCCCTGCCTCAAAAAAAAAAAAGTAATACTTAAGCATGTCCTTGTGCCAAGCACTGTGCTCAGCATTGAGCTTGTGATCTGGTTCCTATGTGTTTCCTCTTTCTGCCCAGGTGGAGAGGACTTTGCTCTTCACCCAAATGCTCCCTACCATTCTTCCTCCTTCTGGCTTCTGGGTTTCCTCCTGAAAGTACAAGTTCTTAGTATACAGGGCTGCTCTGTGCCTTCCCCTCAATCTATCCTGTTCTGTTTATACCTTTCAGATCTCTATGCCTATCATGAACGCCATCCCACAAAATTTCAGGGATACCTCTGGAGTTGGTTCTCCCACCCCCTGAATAACTGAGCAAGTATTACAAGGTTTGGGGCCTCGGAGGCAGGGGAAGGGCACCCACTCTACCTGTGAGGTCGAATTTGTCTCTTTTCATCAGGATCTTGAGGGTAATTTGCTAATTGCCTGTATTTTGATTTATTTTGTCTTCTGGGAATTCTGGCCACCTCTAGGTCTTGGGGGATGGGGTGAATGGGCAATATGGCCTCTGAGATTCCTTAGATGATGACATGTCTAGCATTTAATGGTTTGCAAAGCTCTTCTATGTATGTTTTATAGTTATCTATCTATATGAGTGTGTGTTATGTATCTTCATAATGACCCTATGAGTTTAGCTCTATAATTATCCCCATGTTGTTGTTGTTCGGTCATTTTAATCATGTCTGGCTCTCTGTGACCCCATTTGGGATTTTCTTATCAAAGATAATGAAGTCGTTTGTGGTTTCCTTCTCCAGCTCATTTTACAGATGAGGAAACTGAGGCCAACAGGGTGAAGTGACTTGCCCAGGATCACCCAGCTAGGAAGTGTCTGAGGCTGGATTTGAACTTGGGTCTTCCTGACTCCAGGCTTGGTGCTCTAACCACTGCCCCACTTAGCCGCACTATTCTTACTTTACTGATGAGGGAACTGAGGATCGTAAATATATGATATGATATTTAACATGATTTCATTGGTTTTCTTGCCTCTCTTATTACCCATAAGAAACTCTATGTGCTCAGTGAGGCATGAACAGACTCACTCTGAGGGTTTTTTTTTAAAGTTTAACATCTGAAAATGGTAAAACTCTGAGTATTTCCAGGTGCAAACATTCTTAGTCATTGATAAATATCGGAACTTTGGAGATGAATGCATTTCCTCCTAATGGAGCCCAATTACTCCAAGAACAGCAAAAGAGAAGGAAATGTTCCCTGTGGACAAAAGCAGAGAGGCCTTTAAGCCAATGGACAAAAACTTTCATTGTGGCAGAAACATCTTTCTTCTGATTTACCAATTACCCTTTGAATGCAGATGAAACATGGGTTCCAGGGGACAAGGAGAACAGGAATAAATCCTTTTCTTTCTTATGCCTCTAATAGAATGTCTCTCTTCCTTGGAATCTACTGTTGCCTTTGCTGTCCAGAATTCTGCCCCAAGAGGTAAGGCCTGGACTTCATCAGTGACTGGCCAGCACACCATGGAGATATGCTATAAAAGTGTCTCCTCTCATTTTCAGAGTAAACAAATGGTATTGTTGCCAGGAAATGGCCCCTGTGAAAAGAAACTTGGGGAACCTGGAAAAGCTGTTTGAGCAGGCAATCTTTTCAGGCAAAATTTCCAAGTCCATTAGCCTCATTAGCTAGAGTCAATGGCATGAAACATTAGGCCTTTCAAAAGACTCATAAAATGTGAAATAGTGTCAATTCATCTCTTAGTGTGGAATCATTAAATCTCTCCTCTTTTCTGTTTCATCCAGGGTTTAGGCTACATTCCTACCCAAAAGCCCCTCCCAGATACTCCTTGTTTCACCCCTACTGTTGGCTAAAACTCTTGTAGCACAGAAAAGAAGTTGAAAAGAGAGACAACCTTTTTTTTCTTGTCTTAAACATTAATAATCAGATCCTTAAACTGTTCCATCCTATGAATATGCCCCTTCCCCCGCATACCTCCCCTTCCTCCACCCCAAATAACCTTTCCCTCTTCCCAGCTTCCTCATTTCTGTTGAGGGAGGGCATCACCACCTATAGACCACCCCAGCTTAACAACCTTGAACAGTCTCACTTTAATACCGGTAACTCTGGGGCCTAGAACAGAGTCTGGTATAGAGTAAGAACTTAGGAAATGTCTGATTGATTCATTGATCATTAACTCTTCCTGCTCCCTTACTCTCCACATCCATTCCATTGCAAGCCTGGTTCATCAATAGACAATACCTTTCCCATCTGTCTTCTTGTCTCCTCTCACACAGCCCTGGGTCTTAGCTCAGGGGCCTCAATATCTCTCACCTTGACCATTCTGATTGATATACCTGTCTCCAAGCTCTCCCATGACTATTCTTTCATCCAAATTTCATCCATATCCACATCCACGTAGCTGCCAAATTGATATTCTTAAAACAAAGATTTATCAAGTCGCTCTTCACATTCAAAAATCTTTGCTAACTTCCCCTGTGGTTTCTAGAATAAAATACAAAAATCCTCAGCTTATTGTGTAAATTCCCACACAATCCACCTCCCACCTGCTTTCCCATTCCTGTTGTACATTACATCCCTCCACACACGCTGTGACCAATGTGGGCTAACCTGTTTTTCACACATGATACTTCACCTCCCATCTCCTTCCCTTTGCAATCCCTAGAAAGCTCTCCTGCCTTACCTTTGGGTTCTAGAATTCCTGGTCTCCTCCTTCACCACTAAGTCCCAGTGCCTCCTTCTCTCTGAAACCTTCATGGATTTCTCCCAACTATTAATACCTTGCTCTCCCACAACTACCTTGAAATCATTTTATGTATGTTCTGAATGTACTTATATAGGTACATGTCTCGCTTGTCAGAATGCAGTCTCCTTGAGAGTATAGACTATTTCATTTTGTCTTCACCTCCTCCGTGTTTAGCATGATAACTGGCACGCAGAAGGTGCTTAATAAATTATTGTTTTTAATTGACTGATTGCCAGGTATTATGAGTCCTGCTTGGCAGGCAATCACCAGACATTCTGTCGTTGTTCAGTCAATTCAGTCATGTCCAACTTGTCAAGACTCTATTTGAGGTTTTCTTGGCAAGGACACTGGAGTGGTTGGCCATTTCCTTCTCCAGTTTAGCTGACACATGAACAAGTGAAGCAGACAGGGTCAAGTGACTTGCCCAGGGTCACACAGCTACTAAATGTCTGAGACCAGATTAGAACTCAGGAAGATGAGTCTTCCCGACTCCAGGTTCATCACCTAGCTGCCCATACCTCAGACGGTTACTTTCTCCCTTTTTCAGCCCTAATTCTAAGACATGTCTTATTTATTCCCTCCACCCGCTCTTTTTTTAAACTATGAATTTGAGATGGGTAGTATTTATCCCTTCTACTCACTGCTTTCCAAAACCTGCAGTTACACAGGGTTCCATCCCATTCATATCTGAAGATCTAGAAAGGAAATCTGAGCAGGGAGTGCCTAGAAAGGAATGTCTCCATCTAGGACTGTTTCATTTCTATTTCACTTTATTCTGTGTCGAACGAGCTATTATTCTAGAGATGTTGTAGAGGTCAAAATAGCAAGATCTGGCAAGTGGTTGACTCTGTGGGGAGAGGCAGAGTGAGCAGTCAAGGAAGAGACTGTGATTGCAAATCTGAATGACTGGAAGGAAGGCTGATGGCGCCTTCTGCTTCCCAGAACATGTTTTCCCTTTGAAAGATCCCAGTGTATTGGAATTTCCACAATAGCGCCTCTCCTCCTTCTTCCCATCAACTTACTATTCAACACAGACAATTCCAGTGTTCTTTTCTCTGGATGGTGTGCCTCCCACAACTCCCCATCCACCCCTTTCAAAGAAGAGAGTATTCTTTTCTTTTCACAAAGCCTGACTAGCCAAAAGAATGACTCAAATGTGAGACAACTTGAAGAAAGGGAGCTTTCTAAACAAAATTATAACTAGGTTAGAGTGATGGGGACTTTCCCCCAGGGCACCAAAATTTAGAGGGTGCTGGCAGTAATTGTACATTTAGCAGATAGAAACTACTAAACATAGTCCCTAACTAGCAGAAATAGTCAAAACAGGAAGCTACCAAATGGTATTTTTCCACTGACCCATCAGTCAGTCAATAAACTTTTATTATTAAGTGCCTGCTGTGTTCCAGACACTGTGCTAATTACTGAGGCTACAAAAAAAAAGGTAAAAGATGATTCCTACCTTCAAGGAGCTAACACGAATGGGGGAGACAATGTACAAAGAACCATATATAAACAAGCTATAGACGGGAGAAATTGGAACTAATAAAGGGATTAGGAAAGGCTTCCTGAAGAAGGTAGGATTTTAGTTGGGATCTGAAGGAAGCCAGGAAGCAGAGATAAGGAGTGAGAGCATTCCAGGCATGGGGAACAGCCAATGAAAATGACCAGGATCAGGAGATGGAGCATCTTATTCAAGGACAGCAGAAGACCAGGGTCACTGGGTCACTGAATAGGTTAGGGAAGGTGAGTTCGCAGTACACTTGAGGTGAATTACTCCCATCCCTAACCCTGTGCTGCTCCCACACCCCCATCAGTTCCTTCTAGTGGCCTCCCCAACCTCAAGGTGAGCCAAGGTCTTCTGTTTTCTCCTTATAAGACAGTGTTTTGGAATTCCTCTTTTAGGTCACCAAGTCCAAAGTCTCCTCTTTGTCAACTGTCAAAGCCCTAGCTCAAGAAATGCTAGGCATGGCTCTATTTTTAGACATATTTTAAATGTATAAATCTAGTCCCCTGGAAGTGCATATAGGAACCAGTAAACAAGAAACCCAGAGAGACTTTACCTCTCTTCTTTTCTGTTAGAATAAGCCCTCCCTTTGGGTCCTGCAGAGCCCTGGTTCATAGTCAACTGCTCTCCCCACTGTCCTATGTGGGAACCGTTAACTTCTTAAGGAAAATGAAAATACCAACTCCTCAAGTTATATGGGATCACAGATTTGGAACTGGAAATGACTTCAGAGGTCCAGTCCAGAGCTGTCATTTTACAGAAGAAACAAAAACCTAGAAAGGTTGAGTAAGTAGGCTTTGTTTAGATCCCATGGGGGACAAATGTCTGAGGCAATATTTGAACTCAGCTCTTTCTCACATCAAGTCCTGTGCTGTAACTACTGCACCACACCACAAGAAAGGAGACGACCAGCTTTGTATGAGGGGGCCATTTATCCTGTCAAGCCTATGGCTTTAGGACTAAGAACAGGACAGATGCCCTGGGCACCAAGAAGACTTGATAGGGAAATCCATTCTTCCAAAAAGCCTACCTGCTTCCATGAATGTACCTCCATAGCTTTTGTATGTTTTGGCGGGGAGGCAATCAGGTTTAAGTGACTTACCCAGGACCATATAGCTAGTGATTGTGATTGGATTTGAACTCAGGTCCTCCTCACTGCAGTGCACTGTCCACAATGCCACCTAGCTGCCCCCTCCATACTTTCTAGTGTAGGTGAGATTTTTTTTTTCTCTCTCACTCTTTACTGAACAACCAACCTCATTCACTCAGCAGAATTATCTTTGCTACCTTTCAAAAGATGCTGGTGCATAAACAATAATTAACCTGTCAGTTCAGGAAGTCAAATCTAGCTCTTCCTGTACCACTGCCAGGAGAGGAAGGACATAGTCCACAATCCCAGGTCACTAGTAATTAACAGCCAGCATGTGTCAAGAATTGCGTAGTGAGTAGGGGCTGTATTTCTGTAAACACACACATACATAATCTCTGCGCCATGTAGTAACCCCAAGTAAATCCAAGAAATTTTTATTCACATTAACCATTAGTCATAGGGTCATAGATCTTGAGCTGGAAAGGACTTGAGAGACCATCTAAATCCATGAGCCAGAGTTACTAGGGATCTCTCTCCCTTAGAGGCACACAGCTGAAATGACCATTTTATTTATTTTGCAGATACATTTTGTATTTAATAAGTATAGTTATTTTAGTAATTAATTATAGCTATTAATAATTGTGACTATCATTAATAATATCCATTTAAGTAATTAATAACAGATATGGTTAATAGATAATATTTATTAATAGTAATAACATTTACAAAATACTGAAGTTTGTAAAGTGCTTTGCTCATATGATCCCATATTCTAAGTTCTCATCAATGTGTGCTTGTGAGTGTTTTGTGTTTTAAGCCTTCTTTTGCATGAAAGAAATAAATAGCAGTCCTATATCTGAACTACCTGGTACATTGAGTACCTTTTTAATTCCTTTTGGACAGACCTTGGATATAAGCCAACCTAAGCTTTAAGTGATTTTCCCTGGAACCGTATTTGGGGTTATAAAGATCCTAAAAGTATGTGGGAGAAAGTCTGATTTCTCTCTTTAGAAGTCAGGTCCTTTGGGAGGCTAGGTGGTACAGTGAATAGAGCACCGGCCCTGGAGTCAGGAGGACCTGAGTTCAAATGTGACCTCAGACACTTGACACACTTAACTAGCCATTGACTTTGGGCAAGTCACTTAACCCCAATTGCCCTCCAAAAAGAAAAAAAATCAGGTCCTGCTGGACTGAACCTAGTCTGATCTTGAGGCCAGATCTAGGACCACTAAGTAGGAAAAGGCACCCCCGGCCCCCAGCACCCAGGCTAGAATCAATCTGTTGTTACACTTAACTGTGTAAATGTTATAAAATGGAGAAATGTTACAAACATTGTAAAGTTTACATAGTTTACACTGTGGGCAGAGGAAAGCGATGTTTCCTGGTAGTAGAATGGAGATTTCTTGAAACCAGGGACCTTTTCCTATTTTTGTCTTTGTATTCCCAGTGCCTAGTACAGTATCTGGCACACTGTAGTTAGTGGCAGGCTTAAACATGAGTCACATTTGAATTATAGTCTTATTTTTCTCAAAATCTATTCTGGGAAGGCAAACAAAAGGATCACGGTTTAAGAGCCCACATCTCTAGACTGAGCCTGTCCATGGAAACCTAGACCTTGGGAGGCTAGAACATGGTTACCTTCACTCCTGAATCTTGGCTCTTACTAGTTCTCATACAATAGCTTGTAATAAATATGCTAAAAAAAAAACCATAAAATCACAGATTAAGAGCTACAAGGGACCTTCAAGGCTATGTAATCCAGACCCTGGAGGGTGGAAATGATTCACCCAGAATCACACATGTAGACAATAGCTGCCCTAGGATTTGAACACAGTTTTGTTTGCTCCAAAACCAGGGATCTCTCCATTATACACGACTCACTGTTTGTTATCAGATTTTCCTAAGGTGATCATTGTCCAGTAATGTTCACACATGAACCATAATTCTCTCATAAGGTACATTAGTACAAGAGGAGAAAAGACCAGCCATCTACTCCCCACTCTGTATCCTCCAGCCCATGAAGGTTTGTGCTTGGTTCAGAGGCGACAAGGTATGTCTGCAGTGTGATACCTGGAGTCTGGAAGACTTGAGTTCAAACCCTATCTCCAGTACTTACCAGCAGCATGACCCGGGGCAATTCACTTAACCTCTCTGGATTTCAGTTTCTTTATCTGCAAAAGGGGGAGAAAAATTGCTATGATACCTACTTCACGGAGTTGTTGTGAGCATTGGATGGCATGTTCATAAAATGACCTGCAAAGTGCAAAGATGATAAGGGTTGACTTTTGTGACTTCAATGGCATTGGGAACTCCCAAATGAGGAGACATTATTTCCTTAGGCAGCCCATCACTTCCATGCAACAAATGGTATTAAAGAGTTGTCTAGAGTACTCTCTGAGTGGTTAGGTGACTTATTCAGGGTCACACTGCCATTAGATGTCAGAAGCAGGATTTGAAGTGAGGCTTTCCTGGTTGAGACCGGCTCTCTCCATTATGCCCATACTGCCTCTGTAAACCAGAAATTTCTATGTAGATGTCAGTTATTTCTTTGGGTTATATGTCTCTTGTGAACAGTGAGGTTGGGTATGGCAATGATAAAAATAATAATTAAAGCTAGCATTTATACAGCACTTTTAGGTTTTTAAAGTGCTTTACAAATGTTATCTCACTCCGTTCTTTACAACTACAACAAGACAGTTGGTGCTGACTAGCTGTCACAAGGGAGGTAGGCGCTATCATTATCCCTGATAAACAGATGGAAAAACTGAGGCAGGCAGAAGTTAAGAAATTTGCCCAAGGTCACACAGCTAGTGCTTGGGATGAGATTTGAACTCAGGTCTTTTTGACTCCAGGTCTAACCCTCTATATGCTGCACCACTCAATGACTTAATATCGCCTGGAAGCAGCTCTTTTGGAAAGAATGACCCCTAACTAGAGGGTGGAGCCAAGTGGTGAAGAAAAGGCAGGGATTCACCCAAGCTCTCCACCAAACTCTCCAAATAACTTTAAATAATACCTCAAAATGAATTTTGGAGTGTCATAACCCACAAAAGGATGGGGTGAACTAATTTGACAGCCCAAGACAATTTATAAAGTCAGTAAGAGAGATGTGTTGCACCTGGGTGAGAATGGAGCACAGGCCAACAAACCAGCAGTAAGCCTTGGAGTGTGTGTGTGTGTGTGTGTAAGCACGCGCATGAGAAACAATTCAAATGTCATGGAGCCACAGTCAGGATAATACAAGATTTAGCAGGTTCTACATTAAAGGATTAGAGGGTTTGGAGTATCATATTCCAGAGGGCAAAGGAGTTAGGATTACAACCAAGAATCACCTATCCAGCAAAACTGAGTATAATCCTTCATGGGGAAATATAGATATTCAATGAAATAGAGGACTTCTAAGCATTCCTCATGAAAAGACCAGAGCTGAATAGAAATTTTGACTTTCAAATACAAAACCCAAGAGAAGCATAAAAGGGTAAACAGGAAGGGGAAATCATAAGGGACTTGATAAGGTTAAGCTCTTTACATTTCTACATGGGGAAATGATACTGGCAATGCTTAAGAACTTTCTCATTATTAAGACACTTAGAAGGAGTATACACAGACAGAGAGCATGGATGTGAGTTGAATATAATGAAATGATTATATAAAAAATTAAATTAAGGGGTGAGAAAGAATAGTGCACTGGGAGAAGGCAGAATGGGGTGAATTATCTGACAGAAAAGAGGCATGAAAGAGCTTTTAAAGAGGAATAGAAGATGGGAGGGAGTGCATGAACCTTACTCTCATCTAAATTGGTTCAAAGTGGGAATAATACACACTCAGTTGGGTAAAGAAATATGCCTTAACAATACAGGAAAGGAGGAAGGGAAGTAAATAAGAAAGGAGGGCAGGACTGATAGAAGGGAGGACAGAGTGGGGGAGTTAAAGTTAGAAGCAAAACATGTTTGAGAATGGACAGAATGAAAGAGAGAGAAGGATAAATGGGGGAAGTAGGATGGAGGGAAATACATAGCAAATACATAGGTGTGAAAAAAATTTATAGCATATTTCTCTGATAAAAACTTTATTCCTCAAGTAGATAGTGATCTAAGCCAAATTTATAGAAATAAGATCCATTCCTCAATTGATAAATGGTCAAAGGATTTAAACAGGCAGTTTTCAGATGAAAGCTATCTATAGTCTTATGAAAAAAATGTTCTAAATCTATTGATTAGGAAAATGCAAATTAAAACAACTCTGAGCTACCACCCCACATCTATCAGATTGGCTAATATGACAGAAAAGGAAAATGAGATATGGTGGAAGAGATGTGGGAAAACTGAGACATTAATGCAATGTTGGTAAAGTTGTATACTCATTCAACCATTCTACAATTTGGAACTGTGCGCATAGGGCTATAAAACCATGCATGCCCTTTGACCTAGCAATATCACAACTAGGTTTGTATCCCAAAGAAAGAAAAAACAAAAAGGAAAAAGATGTATATGTGCAAAAATATTTATAGCAACTTTTTTAGTAGTGGCAAAGAATTGGAAATTGAGGAGCTGTCCATCAATTGGCAAATGACTGACTATGTTGTTGTAATTGATTGTGATGAAATACTATTGTGCTATAACAAATGACAAGCAGGATGCTATCAGAAAAACTTGGAAAGACTTACACAAACTGATGCAAAGTGAAATGAACAGAATCAGGAGAACATTGTATAACAGCTATATTGTATGACGATCAGCTATGAATGACTTAGCTATTCTCAGCAATGCAATGATCCAAGACAGTTCTGAAGGATTTATGATGAAAAATGCTTTCTAACCCCAGAGAAAGAACTAATGGAGTCTGAATGCAGATCGAGGCATACTTTTTCTTTATTTTTCTTGGGGTTTTTTTGTCTGTTTTCTTTCACAAAATGACTAACATGGAAATATGTTTTGCATGACTACACATGTATAACCTATATCAAATTGCTTGCCTTCCCAAAGAAGGGATGAGGGGAGAGAAGAAGGGAGAGAATTTGGAATTCAAATTTTTTTCAATGAATGGTAAAAATTGTTTTTGCATGTAATTGGGGAAAATAAATATTAAATTTACCAAAAAAAGCATATGAAAGACTCAACAAGAAAAAAATAGAAAATAGAAAAAAAAAGAACCCCTAGTCATAAATATGGACTAGGTGATGTGTTCTTTCCTCTGGGGAGGATTTGTCAGACTATTCTGGTTTCTGAGTGTTGAGAATGGAAACTGTGAGCCAATGGAGTGTAAATTGGGCAGGCCATCACTCATTTCATTGGCTGAATTAGAAGTACAGATGAATCACAAATACCATGGAGATGCATCTATTTTTTAAGCACTAGCTTTTTTTCCCTTTTAATGGAATAACCAAGGATTTATAGAATGCAGGGGCATTGGGAAAGGTGCACCCAGAGGACATGAAGCAAAACTGGTGAGCTGTCACAAGCACAGACCAAGCCCCACATTTGTCAAGCCAGCAATTTTCTCCATATCTTGGCAGTGGTTAAAGGACAAAACACTGGTCAGGAGGGAGAGGGCAAGCTGACAAATAGTAATTACAAAATAGCCTGTGATGTTTTAGGACAAGTTTTTTGAAGTTAAAATAGACTTTCTCCCCTCACTTTTTTTTCCGCTTCCTTGGCCTTCAGGCTTAAAAACACATATCCACATATATCCTCATTTGACATCAACACCAAGAATGATGTCTGGGCCCTGGAGCTGGTGGGCTGTGTACTCTCCTTCACCCTCTCCTCCATTATGGAGCCCCTCTTAACTTTGCACCTGTACCTCCTGACTTCAGCCTGATCACCTAAAAGAAGGGTACAGCCCTGGCTATGTATGTACCAACACATTCACACTCATATTCACAGGAAGCAAGATCTCCAGGAACCAAGAAAACTGTCACACGGCTTTGAGACATAACAAAATTAGTGTTGGAAAGAATCCTGGATATGGAGTCTGAGAACTTAGATCTATATACCATCTTTGACACTTAAGTGCTTGATGTAGAGCCTGACATACAGTAGGAGCTTAATAAATGTTTATTGACTGACCAATTGACATTCAACCAGTGTGACCTTGAGCAAGTCATGTCACCTCCTTGGACCACAGTGTCTTCATCTGTAGAATAAAAGGGATGGACCAGATGACATTGGAGGTTCCTTCCAAGTCTAATGCTTGGTATTTCTTTACATGTTTTCTCTCCCATTCTATTGTAAGTTCTTTGAGAGCAGGGGCTGTCTTTTACCTCTTTTTGTATCCTCAGTGCATAGAACAGTGCCTGGCACAAATTAGGGGTTTAATACATGTTTATTGATTGATTGCTTGAAGTTCTGCTCCCATACCACCAACCTATTCACAGCCCTGTTTCTTTAACATTGGAAGCTGTCCCTTCCAGTTTCTGAAAAAGTATGTCCCAGTTCCCACTTGGTGTAATCTTTGTAGCAATCTTCTGTGTGACTGTGAGAGAGAGTAGAGAAAGTTTGTTCCAGAAGAAGTCTCCTTTGTAATATTGTGTGCTCTTATTGTTTTAAAACCAGCTCTGAGGATTTTCATTTCCTCACCTTAAGGTCTTTAACATTCTTTCACAGACTTCTCACCAGTCTGAATGAGCTACATTGTCCTACAAAGCTAGAATTCCAAGGTATAACGATTATACAACAAGTCATTCAATCAACAAACATTTATTGAATCCTAACTAGGGGGAGAAAGGAGAACTTAGTGTCAGCAGGAATTCTGGACAAAGTTCACCAGCTCCACCCAGTGCTTCTGGCCTTGATGAACCAGGCTCCACGGTAATTTGTATAGAGTTAGAGGCCAGGAGCATGATCGAAGCTTAAAGGAATTTTCTCACCCTAATACAAATGACACAGGCCTGAGGGGGGTGAAATAAAGAGGAAACAAAGCAGTATAAAAGACAGACTTGACCTAAAGGTTTTTGCTAGAGGATTGGGCATGGCTGTGGATACAGTTCATAAACACTGATAAAGCCCTGAGACTATGTGCTAGCAAGTATGGAAGAGTTGTGCCTACTTCCTCAGAAAGGTCTCATAAAAGCTGCAATTCAGTAAGTAGCCAGCAGGTGACAGTATAGTGGAGAAAACAGCATAGGTTATATAATAAAGGACAAAGCATTTTTAAGCAAAACAGAGAAAGTAGCCTACTGGTTGACCAAGCTGATAGGAGATCTTAAAAACTCTGTAATGAAGCAGCAAGTGGAAATTGTAGAGACAGAAAGTAGTTCTGGATAGGAAACATCCTGAGTGATTGCTCTTTTGATTCTTGCTTCTTTCCCAATTCCGTAGGATCACTCAGAAACAATACTAGCAAAACAAAGACAAAAATGATTATTTTTATCCTTAAAGACCTTACTTGAGAGAGGGAGGAGAGATATTATACTTAGCAGATACGAAAATACAAACTGTAAATACAATGTTTTTCAACAACCCAAAAGGCAACTCTATACATCAGTATCACCAGATGGCAATATTGAAATCTGATTCCCTATATAATTTGAGCCCAAAGATGGAGAAGCACTTCATAGTCACTTAAAAATGAGACCTGGAGCTGACTGTGGCTCAGACCTTGAGCTCCTTATTTCAAAATTCAGACTTAAATTGAAGACAGTAGGGAAAACCCTCAGACCATATAGGTATGACCTAAATCGCATCTGTTATAAATGTAAAGTGTATAGAATGTAAAGTGTAAAGAATAGATTTAAGGGACTAGACCTGGTAGGCAGAGTGTCTGATGATCTATGAACAGAGATTCGCAATATTGTACGGGAGTATTGTGCACAAATCTCCTTAATAAAAGAATTTGTTCTGTAAAACTTGGACTCAATTAAAAGGCTAAACTCAAGGACCTAGAAGGTTACATGTGGTCTCAAGGCCATAGATTCCCCAACAAGACAAGAGAGCTCTTCAAGAAAATTAGAAACATCAAGGAAACTTTTCATGCAAAAATGGGCATGATAAAACAAAAAAAGGAGGGACTTAATAGAAAAAGAAGAGATTAAACAGAGCTGACAAGAATATACAGAAAAATTGTACAAGAAAGATCCTAACATGACGGATAACCATAATGGTTTGGGTAATGATCTAGAGATAGATGTTCTAGAGAATGAAGTCAAGTGAGTTCTAGGAAACATTGCTGACAATAAGGCTAGTGCAGGCAAGGGAATTCCAATTGAGATAATTAAAATCCTGAAAAATGAGGCTATTCAAGTGCTGCACTCAATATACCAGCAAATTTGGAAAACTCAGAAGTGGCCATTGGATTGAAAAAGATCGGTTTATGTCCCAAATCTAAAGAAGGACATCACCAAAGAATGTTCATATTACCAAACAGTTCTTCTCATTTCACATGCCAGCAAGGTTGGGCTTAAGATTCAGCAAGCTAGGCTTTGGCAATATGTGAGCCAATAATTACCAGAAGAGCTGGCTGATTTTTGAAGGAGGAGAGAAACTAGCAACCAAATTGTCAACATTCACTGGATTATGAAGAAGCAAGGGAGTTCAGAAAAACATCTACTTCTGCTTCCTTAACAACACTAAAGCCTTTGACTTTGTGGATCAGAACAAATTGTGGCAAGTCTTCAAAGGAACAGGAGTACCACCTCATCTTACTTGTCTCATGAGGAACCTGTATATGGCTCAAAAGGCCACAATTAGAACCAAACATGGAACAACTGGTTTAAGATTGGAAAAGGAGTATAATAGGACTGTATGTTGCTACCTTATTTATTTAACTTATATATGATTATGCCATGCAAAATGACAAGTTGGATGAATCAAAAGTCAGAATTAAGGTTGCCAGTAGAAATATTAACAACTCCAGATATGGAGGTGATACAACTCTGATGGCAGAAAGTAAAATGGAATTAAGAAGCTTCTTAATGAGGGTGAAAGTGGGAAGTGTAAAAGCTGGCTTGAAACTTAACATTAAAAAAAATCTTAAGATCTTGGCACCTGTTCCTATCACTTCCTGGCAAACAGAGGGAGAAGAAATGGAAGCAGTATTAGATTTTATATTCTTGGGCTCAGGGATCACTGCACACAGTGACTGCAGTCATGAAATTAAAAGATGATTGCTCCTTGGAAGGAAAGCTACGACAAATCTGGACAGCATACTAAAAAACAGATATAACCCCTTGCTGACAAATGTCTGTATAGTCAAAACCATTGGTTTTATAGTAGTAAGAAATGGCTGTGAGAATCAGACTATAGGGGAATTCTGAGTGCTGCAGAATCAATGCTTTTAAATTGTGGTGCTGGAGAAGACTTTTGAGAGTCCCTTGGACAGCAAGGAGATCAAATTAGTCAATACTTAAGGAAGTTAATTCATACTATTATTCACTGGGAGGTCAAATAGTGAAGCTTAAATACTTTGGCCACAAAATGAGAAAATTGGACTTATTGGAAAAGACCCTGATGTTGGGAAAGATTGAATGAAGAAGGAAAAGGGGATGACAGAGGATGATATGGATAGATGATGTCGTGGAAAGCAATGAACTTAAAGACAGCTCTTGTCTGTCATGAATTTTCTCTTCTTCAGTTATTCACAAGGCAACTGGGGGATGCCATAGTACATAGAACTCTGGATAAGGAGTCAAGAAGACCTGAGTTCAAATCCAGTCTCACACCCTTCCTAGCTGAGTGACCATGGGCAAGGCACTTAAACCTTGTTTGCTTCAGTTTCCTTATCAGTCAAATGAGATGAAGAAGGAAATGGCAAACTGCTGCAGTAGTTTCAAGTCAGAAAGACTTTGGGAGATAGTGGAGGATAGAAGGGCCTGGCATGGGGTCATGAAGAACCAGTCACAACTGAATGACTGAACAATAACAAAATGAAATCTGAGAAATAGGTAAATACATCTAGGAAGGGAGAGAAAACTAACAACCACAGAGATCAGAATGGGATGTGGTACCTGGGCTGAGCCTTAAAGAAAGCCAAGGATTCTCAGAGGCAGAGATGAGGAGGGAGTGAGTTCTAGGTGTAATGGGAATCCAGCAAGGATAGTCATGCCCATGAGAGAAAATGGGTCCAGGGACTCTGGTCACTCCTCCACAAGGCTAGAGTTCTAGACTTTACTACTGCCCTCCACAGCTACCACTACCCAACACATGCAGTTCTCCCTATGGGAAGTCTTGCAAAGTTCTCTAACTACCCTCTCAGAGGCTTGAGGCTTAGCTTGTGATGGTTTACTGGAGATGACTGCATAGATACAGAGACTGCTTCCTCATGGACCCAAGTCTGCTCCCTGACCATCAGCACTGAGTCATGTTAGCTTTCTGTGGCTCTACTTCACTTTTTTTCCACTTTTTTTTATAGATGAAAGACTGAAAGTGACTCTAAGGGTCACCAAGTCCAGATTAGATCAGTGGTCAGATCTACAATAGCCTTATCCATTCAAGGCTGTCTACAATAGCCTTATCCATCCTGTGTACAACATGTACACAGGCCAAAGGGACTTTATGTCTCCTTAGAGGCAATATGATCAAAGCCCCAAATGAGGGGATAGTCATTGCAAATGTAGACCTATTAATCAATCAACCAGTTAGCCAATAAATGCCTACTATGTGCAAGGAATTGCTCTAGACAAAAGATGAAACAATCCCCACTTTCAAGGACCTTGCATTTTTTTTTTTGCTTTAGGGAGAAGGGAAGGCAGGGTATTTGGGTTAAATGACTTGCCCAAGGTCACACAACCAGTAAGTGTTAAATGTCTGAGGCCAAATTTGAACTCAGGTCCTCCTGGCTCCAGAGCCAGTGCTCCATTTGCTGCACCACCTAGCTGCCCCAGGACCTTGCATTTTAACAAGAGAGACTGTAAGAACATAGACAAGCATCCGAGTATGAATATGGTCATGGAACTGAAGTTGGGATTTCATTGTCATATAGAGTTCCTTGATGCAAAAACTCCCTTTACCCAAGCAGGCCGGCCCCTTCCTCATAACTTCTAGTCTTAGAGTTTCTGGGAGTGCTGAAGCTAAGTAAGTTGTCTGTTGGTTTTGTTCAGTCATTTCAGTTCTATCTGACTGTTCTTGACCCCTTTGAGGTTTTCTTGGCAAAGACACTACAGCAGTTTGCCATTTCCTTCTCCAGCTCATTTGACAGATAAGGAAACTGAGGCAAACAGGGTGTAAGTGCCTTGACTATGGTCACTCAGTGAGGCTGAATTTGAACTCAGGTCTTCCTGACTCCTCATCCAGAGTTCTGTGTACTATGGCATCCCCCAGTTGCCTTGTTAATTGACGACCTGAAGAAGAGAAAATTCATGAGAGTTCAAGAGTTGTCTTCAAGTATAATGAAGGGTTGCCAGCTGGAATGGGGCCTAAGCCCCAGTGTCCTGATAGGTCCCAAAGGACAGAAATAGAAGCGATAGGTAGAAGCTTCAAAGAAGGAAATATAAGATGTCCTAACAATGAAAGTTTTCCCAAAGTAGAATCCAAGCTAGTCTAATCTGTCAGACTTTTACTAAGTATCTATTATGTTCCAAGACTGTATCATGCACTAGGGATATATAGACAATTTTTAAAAATCAATTCCTACCCTCAAAAAATCAGTTCCTACCTTTAAAGCTAGCACTATGTTGTTCTCACCCACCTGCTCCAGGTTTAGGTTGGACTAGGTGACTTCTGAGATTCCTTCGAGGTCCAAGATTTTGTGATTTTTTTTTTCCTCAACTGTCTGTTCCTAAAGTCGAAGCCCAAAAAGTAGTTTCAAATACAAGGTGATGCAATGAACATCAGATTTTGAGTCAGAAGACAGGAGTCTGATTCCTAATCTTTCTACTTACTAGCTGTGTGGCCAGAGGCAAATCTGAGGACCAGAACTTTTTTGGTCTTTTTTTTTTTTGGAGGGGGGAAGGCAGGGCAATTGGGGTTAAGTGATTCATCCAAGGTCACACAGATAGTAAGTGTTATGTGTCTGAGGTTGAATTTGAACTCAGGTCCTCCTGACTCAAGGGCCAGTGCTCTGTTCATTGTACCACCTAGTTACCCACCCCCTTTTTAAAAAAAAGATGATCACCTTCAATAATACTATAGAAATGCATTTACCATGGGTGATTTTTTTAGCCTGATTCTTTCATCCTTATTGTGTGCATAGATGGTTTTTTTTTTGGAGGGGGAAAGGCAGGGCAATTGGGGTTAAGTGACTTGCCTAAGAACACACAACCAGCAAGTATTAAGTGTCTGAGGTTGGATTTGAACTCAGGTCCTCCTGATTCCAGGGCCTGTACAAAATTCACTGCCCTTCCCAGCTGCCCCCCACTTTTTCTGATCCTCAGATTTCTGACCTGCCAAATGAAAGAGTCATGTTCTTCTTGCTCTTCTCAGGTTCATTGTGGCTATTATAAGTGGTTAGTTATTCAGTTTACAACTCATGCCTCTGTAATGCAAACTTCTTTTCTCTTAATAGACCATACACTTGACACATAAAGCCAATAATATTAATAATAATAAAGACAGGAAATTATATAAATAACAAGGAAGACAGTCAAGGAGTGGCCCCATCCACAAATGCAGGACATCCTCCTATATTGTAGGGAAGATATAATCTGTTGTTGGGTCTTTTCAGTCATATCCAACTCTTCATGACCCCATTTTTGGGGTTTTTTTGGCAAAGATACAACAACAGCTTGCCATTTCCTTCTCCAGTTCATTTTACAGATGAGGAAATTGAGGCAAACAAGGTTAAGTGACTTGCCCAGGGTCATACAGCTATGAAATGTCTGAGGTCAGATTTGAACTCAGAAAGATGAGTCTTCCTGATTCCAGGCTGGGTGCTCTATCAAATGCAGTGCCACCTAATGGCCCAAGATATAATCTAATTTCCTTATAATTTCTTCAGATTCCTCTACTCAGAATAGGTGGAAGCCATAGACTAGCAGATACAGAGTTCTTGAAAATTTACTTTGATCACACAATATCCCAGCTGAGATAGGAGCAGAGATAGGTGCTATCATTCTCACGTTTTACAAGCAACATTCACCAAGGCCCAAAGAAGAACTAAGACCAGGCAGATCAGAAATCTGTGTCAGAGAGAGGATTTGAACCCAGATCTCTTTGTTCAGCATTTTTTCCACTCTGCCACTATACTCTTGTCTCTCTCAGATCTCAAGGTACATTTTAATGTTTTTCCTCAAGGAAAAAAAACCTTTGATCTATTAAGAATGGAATCTTTTGTCCAACACAAGACAGTTATTTCCAGGGTAGCTGGCACATAGACGGTAAATAACATTCTTATAACAAAGTACCTTTGTCCTGGTAAACATGAGTGACCTTGGTCACCAGGAGAGTAGGAGGTGGTGTCCTGACATTACTCCTCAGTACAGAGGGAGAAATGGAATGTTTTCAGTAATTATTAACTGCTCTGAAAAGGTTACAAAATTGCATATAGCAAAAAATCCAAAATCTTTCAATAATTTTTTTTCAAATGCCTAAAAGAAGTGCATTACTAGTTTACTAGTTGAGAAAGCAATGAGTGCTTATAGAGGAAGTGGAACAGCCATGAGAATTCTGGACTTGGAAATAGATACCATTTAGGATACTTACTAGCTGTGAGACCCTAGTCAAGTAACTTAATCATTCTCAGCCTCAGTTTCCCATTCTGCAAAATAGGGATAATAAATGTGGTATAATGGAAAGTCAAGAAGATGTAGGTTTGGGTCACCATGCATGTGACACATGCTAGCTCCATGACTCGGTGAGTAACTTAATAATTCTCAGTAATCTTGGCAACTGTTAGACTATAAATTCCATGGCAGGTGCCTTCCCGAATTGGTAGAAAGGGTTCATTCATTGGGAGTTCCCTATGCCAATAAAGTCACAGATACAGCAAAAAAAAATATCATATTTATAACTTAAAGGATTAATGTCAGGGTCAAATGAGATGTTGTCTGTAGAGTGATTTGTAATCCTTAAAGCTCCATGTTAATGTCAGATATTAGGCAAGGTGCCAGACATTGAAATACAAAGACAAAAAATAACAAAAGAACCATCCCTCAGAGTTTACATTCTAAAGGGGAAAACACTACATACACCTATAAGTGTGAACAAACTATACCTAACCAAGGAGATTTTGGAGGTGGAAGGGGGAAATAATATATTTGTTAAAGTAAGGAACAACTTTATGTGGGAGGTGGCATTTGGCTGAACTTTGAAAGAAGGAGAAAGAGGTAAGGAAGGAGTGTATTCAAGGCAAGAGGCACAGCTTGTGCAAAGATAGGGAGGTGAAGAAAATAGAACATCACATATGAAGAACAGCAAGATCCATTTTGCTGGACCATAAATTGGGGAAAGCCACAACTGATTCCAGAAATTCTGCTTCCCAAGACACAACCAGTTTGAAGGAACTTCAAACCAAAAGTCCAGGAGCAAGTTTGTCTATAAATCAGAAGGCATTTAAAAAAGCTCTAATATGGATTTGGAAATCATTACCTACTATTAAGCACCTACTATATACTAGACATTGTGCTAGGTTCTGGAAACCAAAACCCACCGGGCCCTGTTTCCTGATTTCTAAGTCTTCAAAAGCCCTGCCTTCTCTCCTGCTGGCTCATACTACAGCCTGATCACCCTAGAATGTCCCTTTGCAGAGCTGGCCCCCCACCCCTTCTCCTATAGGTGAATTTCTCCTGGAGCCTGCCTATTGTGGAAGGACTCAGCTTCCCCTTCCTTGATTTCCCTCCCAGCCCTGTTCCTGACTTTGGGGACTTCAAACCCTCCCCTCACACTGAGTATCTTTATTCTCCTCCATGTCCCCAATGCTTTTCAGCTTTTTTTTTTGTCTTCCTTTCTTGAGGGCAAGGACTGTCTTTTTTTGCTTATATTTCTAGCCTTACCCCTTAGCACAATGCCTGGAACACAGCAAGTGTTTAATAAATGCTTATTTCCTTCCTCCTAAACTGAGGCAAGTCCACAAGCACTAATGGTGCAGAAGATGCCAAGACAGGCAAAAACAGCATCTGTTTTCAAGGAGCTCCCAATCTTATGGAGGGAGACAGTGTGCAAATAACCATGTGAGCTCTTGCTTGCCTGAGATTGCTTCATTTTTGTCTCTGTATCCCAGTGCCTAGCACAGTGCCTGGGACATGGTGCCCATCAATCAGCAAACATTTATTAAGAACTTGGCATGTGAGCTCAATCGTTGCTTGATTGATTGAAATGTGCTTATTGATTGACTGGTTACGAGCAATTTCAACCTGGCAGATGGCATCGGAGAGCAATAGATGTGAAAGAAGAGAAGGGAGGGGAGGAGAGGGGAAGGGAAGGAAGAGGAGGGGAGGGGAAGGAAGAGGAGGGGAGGGAAAAAATAAGAAAAAATAAATCAGCATTTAATTGGTACCTATTATGTACTAGTCACCATACTAAGTGCTTTTTACAAATATTTTGAGGAGGAGGCCCAAGATGGCAGAGCAAAAGCAGGAACTTCCTTGAGCTCATCATAGTTACCTCCAAATCCTGTGAAAAATGACACTAAACAAATTTTAGAGCTCCAGAACCCATAAAATGACAGTGTGAAACACATCCCAGCTGAAGACAGCCTGGCAGGCCAACAGAAAGGGTCTATTGCACTGGGCTAATAGTAGAGTGCAGTCCCATGTGGACAGTGCTGGCACAAACCAGGTCAGGTAAGGCCTCAGGGGACTGAATTACTGACAGTGTGGTGGTTTCCAGGCTTCTCAATCTACAAATGCCAAAGATAAAGCATAAGGTCAGTGGGGAAACTCTGTTGGGCCTGGGTAAGAGAAGAGCATGATCAGACCCCAGGTCCAGGGCAGCAGAGATGGCCCCATGACAGCAGTAACAGCAGCAGCAGCTGCTTCTGGAACTCCACACCCACAGATGGTGAGGGGGCCAAGAAGCTGATCAGAAGGCAATTGCTCTTGCTTTGCCCTATTTTGATCTGGGTTATAGTCTTGGGTGGTGCAGTCCAGGCTGAGGAGGAGTGCATGGCAGAGCTTGTGGGGATTGTAGAGAGGGAACCCTCCTCACAATTCTGAGGCAGAAAAGAGTGCCTGTGGTCACTCACAGACTAGAGAATAGACAGTGGGAGGAGTAAAGACTTCTCCTTTGATCATATTACCTTATAACTGAAAATTCACTAGAAGTAGCTCTGACAACAACTGCACAAAACCCCAGAAATTTAGGGCAAAGCATTATCCACTCTGGAAGCAGAGTCTTACTTTGACAAAAAGCTCAAAAGTCAAGTAATTGGCTGGGGAAACCACCAAGCAGAGGAAAAAATATTAGACTATAGATTCTTTCTTTGGTGACAAAGAAGAAATCTTACAACCAGAAGAAAACAAAAATGTCAAAACTCCTGCATCAGAAGCCTCCAAGAAAAAATATGAATTGGTCATAGGCTGTGGAGGAGCTCAAAAAGGATTTTGAAAATCAAGTAAGAGAAGTAGAGGAAAATTTGGAAAGGGAAATGAGAGTGATACAAGAAAATCATTAAAAACGAGTCAACAGCCTGCTAAAGGAGACCCAAAAATACTGAAGAAAAAGCAAATATTATCTCATTTGATGACCAAAAAGACTGAAGAGCAGATGACCAGCGTATGGTAGCAGGGATTAGCTCAGGAAACATCATAGCTGGGAACCCACATAAATGATGCAACTCAAAGCAGGGATCATAGACTCAGTGACCAGCAGACAACCGGGAATCAATGTCGCAATATTGTCAAAGAACATCAATGACTCCAAAGGGTCAAGATGTGATTTACCTGTCCCTGGCCATGCCTATTCCTATGTGAGGGCTCTTCACATCTGTTGTTAAGCCACATGAGTGAAATCTCCCACTGTTGTTGTGGAAGGTAACTTGTAGAACACGCTCTTCTGAGTATGAGGAGGGTTTTCTTGTTACATAATTTGCTATCTTATTTGATCAAATGTCATTTCCTTTGAAATACTGTATCCCTTTTGGCCAGCTTAGTCAAAGTGAATACATTGATGGGGGCTCACAAGCTAGAACATTGAGTGGGTGCTTCCTTACAACTTGAAGTAACTTGCTGAGTGTCTACTGAGAGGAATCCTGAGTGCTACATTGTTACTTCTCCAGGAAGGTAGTCTTATAATAAATGAGGGCAAAGTGTTGCCTTCAAAATGTTCTCTTCAATCCAGTGACACTGGCTTTGGGCATTTTTTCTCACTGCTCCTGTGCCTGGAATGTACTCCCTCCTCTTCTCTGACTGCTGACCTCCCTGGTATCCTTCAAGCCCCAACTAAAATCCTACCTTCTACAGGAAGCCTTCCCCAACCCTTCTTAATTCCAGTACCTTCCCTCTGTTAATTATTTCCTCTTTATCTCATATAGAGCTTGCTTCATATAACGACTGGCACATAGTAGGCGCTTGTTCAGTTGTGTCCAACTCTCTATGACCCCATTTTGGGGTTTTCTTGGCAGAGATACTGGAGTGGTTTGCCATTTCCTTCTCCAGCTCATTTTACAGATGAATAAACTGAGGCAAACAGAGCCAAGTGATTTGCCCAGGTCACACAGCTAGTAAAGGTCTGAAGCCAGATTTGAACTCAGGAAGATGAGGCTCCCTGACTCCAGACCCAGTGCTCTATTCAATGTACCACCTAGCTACCCCAGAAGGTGCTTAATAAATATTCATTAATTCACTTATGTTGGACAGAAACTTCATCCTCTCATTTGGACTTCCAAGTTGGTCTCCCTGTAAGAATTCTCTCTCCTCTACAGTTTGTCCCTCACATCGCTACCAATCTGATGCTCCTGAAGCACAGTTCTGACCACAGGTCAGAAGCATCAATGAGATGAGAAGCATCAATGGTTCCCAGCTGCTTCTAGGATAAATGACAAATTCTTCCACTTGGTACTTCAGCCCCGTCACAATCTGGCCCTAGCCTGTCTTTCCAAACATTGCAAGTTACTACTCATTATGTAATGACGTGCCAGCCAAATCATATGACAAACTGTCCCCCATGTCTAGGATGCTCTCCTTCCTTCCCTCTGCCTTATAGAGGACCTGGCTTCCTTCAAGACTCAGCTGCTGCCTCAAACAAGAAACTTTCCTGATCCTTCCTTTCCCAGGTCACTAATCCTCTCCCACTATCCCCTAAACTCCTTTGCATAGATTTTGCATTGACCTGTCTCTGTACATGCGATTCTCTACCACTACCACCCCTCTCTAGAATGTAAGATCCTTGAAGGCAGACACTGCTTTGGTTTTTGTCCTTGTATTGTGCTTAGCCCTGTGCCTAGGAGATAGTAACTACTTAGTTAATGTTTGTCGAACAGAACAGAACAGAATAAAACTCCTGGGTATTTCCTCCTACTTTTAGAAATAAGACAAAGAATGGGCAGCTAGGTGGCGCAGTGGAGAGAGCATCAGCCCTGGAATCGGGAGGACCCAAGTTCAAATTTGATCTTAGATACTTACTAGCTGTGTGACCCTGGGCAAGTCACTTCATTCAGTTTCCTCATCTGTAAAATGAGCCAGAGAATGAAATAGCAAATCACTTCAGCATCTTTGCTAAGAAAATCCCAAAATGGGCACACAGAGAGTCAGACATGACTGAAATAACTCAGTAGCAAAGACAAAGAACAGCTCCAGTGACTGGTCTTATCCAAGACTGAAATGTGAAAAGCAAATCAACCTCCAAACCCCGAAGGGCTCTGCTTTTTTGCAGGCAAGAGTGTAGGAAGCTCCCTCTCCTTTTGTGCAG
This sequence comes from Pseudocheirus occidentalis, assembly GCA_028646575.1. Classification (NCBI taxonomy): domain Eukaryota; kingdom Metazoa; phylum Chordata; class Mammalia; order Diprotodontia; family Pseudocheiridae; genus Pseudocheirus; species Pseudocheirus occidentalis. Next base: position 29,606,182 of record CM053596.1, on the reverse strand, counting down.
CCTATAACATGTAGTATTCCTGCCAACCTGATCTCTACATTCTGCACTCCTGCTGGATTCCCCAGGCTCCTTTCCCTGGTCACAAAGCTGCTCCTCCCAATTAATGGGGTCCGTTGCCTCCATTCTCGTAGCCCTCGAGTAAAGAATCTAATTTCACTTTAAAAAGGCAACGGCTGCTAACCAGGTGGCTTCTGAATGGACAAGCCGGATCCATTGAGCAGAGCTGAAAAAAAAACACAAGTTAAATGGAGTTAAAAAAAAAATCTCTTTAAGAAAGAGAACAACACCGTCTGTGTCGGTGCTATCGGAGGAATTTCACTCAGCAGGAGCAACTGTTTTCCGCAGAGAAAGGAATTATGGAGCCCTTGAGAGGAGTTTCCAAGAAACAGAAAGAGTCCCCATTCAAGGAGAGTAAATAATGAGGTGTCTGTCTGTTGGCCACTGAAAGGCCAAGGCCCACGTGAAGCTGGAAGCCGAGAAGGGGATGAATGTGCTGTCTGAGGCGGCCTTGATGAAGGACTAGACCAAAAAGCCCTCATCCAGCAAGGACAACAGAGCAGGAGGGGATGGAAGATTTGTGGGAGCAGAGTGTCACCCAGAGCCACCCTCCTGGGGGCCGAGCCAAGTGTAAGTGGGAACGGAGCTCCCTCTGCATCTCAACTCCATTCACCGTGTCAAAAGCACTAGCCAGACAAAGAAGAAAACTTTGTCACTTCTGTCCTATTTTGAGGGAGAAAAATCTTAATAGCCCAAAAACTCTACATTAGGAATGATAATAATGACAGTGGACGCATGTCGCAATCTAAGTCTTGTCAAGCACTTTACCTACGTTATTTTGTGGGAAGTGGATGTTATTATTATTTCCAAATTTAAAGAAATGTACATAAATACAATAGGATATATTTCTTCATCATTTAAATAGATATGTATATTAATATAATATGAATTGTACATTATATTAGTATATGTGTGCACACGTGTAAATATATACATGAGTGAGTATATATACACCCCCAAATATGCACATATACATTTATGTTCATATATACAATGCACATGTAGACATACACTCAAAACACACAGTCATGTATGTATATGTGTGTGTGATTATACATAGATATATATACACACACACACTCATTTTCACACACACACACACACACACACACACACACACACACACACATATATATATTATAGATGAAGTGAGCATGGATTTCAACACACTGATGTGCCTGATGTTAGACCAGATATGGTGCTAAAAAGGTGGGACAACTGCGTATGGGTACACACATATACAGAAACTTGTCTCCTTACTTAATTTCTCTCTGGGTTCAAAGGCAGTCTAACAGGTATGCTTTGGAATATATTTGGAATTACCAAAGAATGCAAAACACATTTTCTCTCTCTAATTACTTGGAACCCCCATTTCCCCTATAGGGCTTTCCCTCAATTCCACCAATTTTAACTTAAAAGATTTGACAAGTCTTTAATCAGTCAATCATTAAGCATTTATTAAACACTTACTGTGTGCCAGGACTCTGCTAGGGATACAAAATAAGGCAAAAAGAAGCAGCCTGTCCTGAAGGATTTCACAGTCTAATGGGAGAAACAGCAGACAGATATGTAAAAATATACAGGAAAAAATGTTGTTGCTCTTGTGTCTACCTCTTCATGATGTCATGGACCATAAAATGCCAATACTGTTCATGGGGTTTTCTTGGCAAAGATACTGGAGTGGCTTGCCATTTCTTTATCTAGTGGATTAAAGCAAACAGAGGTTAAGTGACTTGCCCAGGGTCATATAGCTAGTAAATGTCTGAAGTCAGATTTGAACTCAGATCTGAACTTCCTGACTCTGGGCCCAGCATTCCATCTATGAGCCACCTAGCTTCCTCCAGGACAAATAGGAAATAATTGAAAGATGTAAGGTACTGGAATTAAGAGAGGTTAGGAAAGGCTTCCAGTAGAAAATGGGATTTTAGTTGGGACTTGATGGAAGTCAAGAAAGCAGCAGGATGAGGTGAGGAAGGAAAGCTGTCTGGGAAAGCTCCCGTCATGGGAGACAGTCAGAGAAAATGTTCAAAACGGAGAGATGGAGGGTCTCCTTCCTAAACCCAAAGAGGGGTCAGTGACACTGAAATGAACAATGCTTGGGGAAGGGGTGAGGTATAAGAAGACTGGAAAGATGAAGGAGGTATAGGTTATGAGGGATTTTGAAGCTAATCAGAGCACTTTGCATTTGATTCTAGAAGTGATGGGGAATCATTGGGGCTTATTGAATAGGGGGTGACATGGTTGGATCTCTGCTTTAGGAAAATCTCTTTGGTTGTTGAAAGGGGGATGGACAGTAGTGGGGAGACACTTGGGGCAGGCAGACCCACCAGCAGATATTGCAATAGTGCAGGTGAGATGGTGATGAGGATCTGCACTAGGGTGGTGGCAAGTGTCAGAGGACAGAAGGGGGCGTATTGGAGAGATGGTGCAAAGGTGAAATTGACAACAGCTTGGATGGGGAGGGGAGGAGAGATACTGAGGGTCCAGGATGACTCCTAGATTGGGAGCCTGAGGCACTGGGAGGATGGTGTTGAACTCAATTATAATTGGGAAGTTTGGAGTGAGGGAAGGATGAGTTCTCTTTTAAACGTGCTTAGTTTCAGATGTCTATTGGACATCAGTTCAGAATGTTTGAAAAGCAGTTGGAAATGAAAAAGTGGAGGTCAGTGGGGAGTTTGGAGCAGTATAGGAGATTTGAGAATTATCAGCATATAGATGGTAATTAAATCCAAGTGTGCTAATGAGATCACCAAGTGAAGTAGCACAGGGGGAGAAGGGAAGAAGGAACAGGAAAGAGCCTTGTGGGACACCTAAGTTTGGAGGGTATGGCCTAGATGAAGACCCGGAAAAATAGACTATGAAGGATAGGCAGGAGAAAGGGTTGTCCCAAAAATCTAGAGAGAAGACAGTATCGAAGAAAATAGGGTGCTGAGCAGAGTCAAAGGCTACAGAGGTTAAGAAGAATGAAGAGAGAAAAAGTGAGTGGATTTGGCAATTAAGGGGTCATCTGGAACTTTGGAGAGAAGTTGGATTGTAAGGGGTTAAGAAGAGACTGAGAGAAAAAGAAGTGAAGGCACTTATTGTATGTGACCTTCTCAAGGAGTTTTGGCCACGAAAGGCAGAAGAGATATAAGATACTAGTTAGCAGGTATAGAAGGATCAGGTGAGGATTTGGGGGGAACAGGGGGACTTGGGCATGGTAGTAGGCACTGGAGAAGGAGAAGTAGAGAGGAAAAGAAAGATAAGTGGGGGGGGGGAATAACAGACATGCCAGTCTGTTGGAGGAGGTAGGATAGAACAGGTCATTTGTCATATAGAGGGGTTTGCCTTGGTAATAAGTAAGGCCACCTCTTCAGGTGAGATAGGGGTGGAGGAGGTAGTGGAAAAAGCCAGCTGAGCGATTGAAGATGAAGAGGAGGGGAGAAGATGGATCTCATGGCCTCAATTTTTCTGTAAAACATGAAGCAAGATTCTCAGCTGAGAAAGTTGGGGAATATTGTTCATCCTTCTTACCTGAAGAGGAACACTGATATCTCCATGTCAAAGTCAAGGTATAGCGTGTTCAACTGTGGATGATAAGTCTAAATCACGCTTGGATATTTCTATCACAGGTTAGGCACAACAAGTCCATTTGGGATAGATATATCTTTAGATTTGCACATTTCATGTTTTTTTTTATGCTATCACAATCTCCTTTGCTCAGAGAGCACAGTGTCTTCTTTGATGCAAGCATGCTATGATGGGCATTCTTGTGCCAGTGTCTCCCATGTCTCACGATCAGTACTAAAGTTTTTCAGAAAAACCTCCAGAGTGTTCTTCTACAATTTCTTCTGACCTCCATGTGAGTGCTTTCCTTGGTGGTGGGAGGGAGGCACTGTAGTTTTGAAGAGAGATGAAAAGATTTGGAGGAGCCAATGTGAAGAGAGAGAGAGAGAGAGAGAGAGAGAGAGAGAGAGAGAGAGAGAGAGAGTTGATAAGGAAGGTGTAAAAAGATTGCCTACCAGCAGTGAGGGCCCAGTTGAGGCTGTGCAACATAAATTTGTCATAGACTCAGTATAGTTGCATGATTTTTTCCACCACTGTTCAGCAGCACATATGTAGGAGTAAAGGTAGCAAACCATTGGAGTGATCCAAGTCTGAGGTTTGGCAAAATGCAATTGACAGTATGATAAGGAGGCTAAGAACTCAAAAGAAGAAGACAATGAAGAGTTAAATTGGTTCACCAAGGGGTCAAGATAAGGAAAAAGGGTGATGGTCTGGGAGGGAATTGAGAGTTGAGGAACTGAGGATCACAATATGACCCAAGAGTAAGATTGGTTAGGGAAGGTAGAGGTAGATCCAATAAACCATAATTCTTGAACATGGAAAGGGTGCCTTTGTAGGTGATGGTTAAGATTAAGGATATTACCATCCTTGTGTGTGGCTAAGATGGGGTGGAGGAATAGATTATGAAAAATCAGTAGATTGAGGAACTGTAAGGTTAGGTGCACAAAGGAGAGTTGGTATGTATGTTGATTTCTCTCACGTGAGGGCAGGGGTTGGTAAAGAGAGATAAATTATAAGCCATGTACCAAACTCATTAAGGAAGGAAGGGAAGTGAATTGGGGTTCTCCTAGACAATGGCCACTGGGATTTTGATTGAGTTGTAGATACAGAGTGAGTGGACTTCAAAGGAGAAAAGATTACTGAATAATGGAGGTAAAGAGAGAACCTGGAAGTGGCCAAGGGGAGTGAGGGGGAGTGCAACTCAATGGAATTCCAGCTCCAAGTCATTGGTAACATCTTGCAATGTGGCTTCACCCCACACCATTGTGCTGAAGCTACTGTCTGCAATGCTACCAACAATCTCTTAATTGCTAAATCCAGTGACTTTTTCTCCATTTTCATTGACTGCTGCAACTTCTCACGTTGTTAACTATTCCTTCCTCCTAGAACCAGGGCTGAGGAACCTGCAGCCTTGAGGCCACATGTGGCTCTCTAGGTCCTCAAGTGTGTTGTACTTGAAGACCTAGAGGGCCACATGTGGCCATGAGGCTATAGGTTCCCCAGCCCTGTCAGACACTCTTTCCTCCCTTGACTTCTATGTTTCTCTGCCTACCTGTGACATTTTCTCTGGCTCTTTATGGGAATCCTGCTTCTTCCATTGGCTAGGCTCTATCCTGGCCATCTTCTATCTTCTCTCAGCGATCATCATAATAGATTCAATTACCATTTCTAAAGAGATATTTTACAAATCTACTTTTCTAGTCCTAATCTAAACTAACTTTGTCCCTGAGGTACAGAGATACCTATTGGCTCAGTGGATTGAGTGTGGACCTGCAGTCAGGAAGACCAGGGTTAAAATCTTGCCTCTAGCACTTCTTAGCTGTGTGACTCTGGGCAAGTCACAGGTTTCTCATCAGTAAAATGGGAATATAATAGCACTTACTTCTTAAAGTTATTGTGAGTCTTGAATAAGATAATATTGGTAAATCACTTACCAAAGTGCTTGGCCCATGTTCATTTCCTTCCTATTCTCTCTTCAAAACTGAAATCTCACCGTACTGCTCACCATGTCCACTGGGATATCTAACAAACTCAACATGTCCAAAACAGAACTGACTATATTTCCCTCCAAACCTGTCCTTCTTCCAAACTTCTCTGCTGATGATTCACCATCCTTCCAGTCACCCAGGTGCCCAACCTCAGAGCAATTCTTGACTCTTCCTTCTTCTCAGTCCTCTTATAGGAGTTGTACTAAGACTTTTGGGACACTGTAATCATTCAGTTGCTGATTCTCCCTCCACTCACTCAACATATATAACATTGCCACTCACTCTCCCCAGCCTTGTGTGGGCTGTCATCAGCTCTTATTCTGACAATTGCAACAGTCTCTTAATTAAGCTGTCTAAACCCTATCTTTCCCCTTGACAAGCCTTCCCACAACTGCCAGATTAATACTCCTAAAACACAGGTCTGACCATGTCACTCACTTACTCAAAAATGTTTCATGGAATAGTTTATCTGTTAGATTTATGGAGAATAGAGGAGTTGATGACCAAACAAGAGATAGAGAACATTTAAAAAAACTGCAAAATAAATAATTTTGATTACATTAAATTGAAACATTTTTGTACAAAGCCAATGCAACCAAGATTAGGAGAGAAGCAGAAAACTGGGAAATATTTTTTACATTTAGTGTCTCTGATAAAGGCGTCATTTCTAAAATATGTAGAGAACTGAGTCAAATTTACAAGAATACAAGTCATTCCCCAATTGATAAATGGTCAAAGGATATGAATATGCAGTTTTCAGAGGAAGAAATTAAAACTATCTATAATCATATGAAAAAATGCTCTAAATCACTATTGATTAGAGAGATACAAATCAATACAACTCTGAGGTACTACATCACATTTATCCAATTGGCTAACATGACAAAACAGGAAATTGATAAATGCTGAAGATGTGGAAAAGTTGGAACTCTAATTCATTGTTAGTGGAGCTGTGAGCTGATCCAACCATTCTGGAGAGCAATTTGGAACTATCCTCAAAGAGCTATAAAAATGTGCATACCCTTTGACCCAGCAATACCACTTCTAGGGCTATATCCCAAAGAGACAATAAAAATGGGAAAAGGACCCATGTGTACAAAAATATTTACAGCAGCTCTTTTTGTGGTGGCCAAGAACTGGAAATTGAGGGAATGCCCATCAAGTGGGGAATGACTGAACAAATTGTGGTATTTGAATGTAGTGAAATACTATTGTGCTATAAGAAATTACGAGCAGGCAGATTTCAGAAAAATCTGGAAAGATTTATATGAACTGATGTTGAGTGAAGTGAGCAGAAACAGGAGAACATTGTACACAGTAACAGCTACAATTTGTGACAACTGGTTTTAATAGACTTAGCTGTTCTCAGCAATGCAAGGACCTAAAACAATTGGAAAGGACTCATGACGGAAAATGCCACCCTCATCCAGAGAAAGAACTATGGAGTCAGAATCCAGAGTGAAATTGACTATTTTCTTTTTTTGTTTTATTTTGTTTTGTTATATTATTTTTTTCTTTCTCATGGTTTCTCTAGTTCATTATAGTTCTATACAACATGACTAATTTGAAAATATGTTTAATGGGAATGTATGTGTAGAGTCTATATTAGATTACATGCTGTATTGAGGAGGGAGAGGGGAGGGAAGGTGAAAGCTTAAAACTTATGGAAGTGAGGGTTGAAAACAAAAAATAAATAAATTAAATATTTAAAATGTTTCATGGCATCTAGGATAAATATAAGCTCTCACCCTGACATTTATTTAGAGCTCTATATAATTCGACACTTACCAGTCTTTCCAGATCTACTTCATGCCACTCTTTTCAGTTGTTTTCCAGTCACGTTGAACTATTTGTAGCCCCATTTGGAGTTTTCTTGGCAAAAATATCAAATGGTTTGTCATTTCTTTCTCCAGCTCATTTTACATATGAGGAAAACTAGGCAAACAGGATTAAGTCTAACTCTTCATGACCCCATTTGGGGTTTTCTTGGCAAAGATGCTAAAGTGGTTTGCCATTTCTTTCTCCAGCTCATTTTATAGAAGAGAATCTGAGGAAAACAGGGTGAAGTGACTTACCCAGGGTCACCAGCTAGTAAGTGTCTGAGGCCAGATTTGAACTTAGGCTTGTCTTACTCCAGACTCAGGTTCTATCCACTGTGCCACCCTAACTTCCCTTACAATTATGTCTCAGTTGATCCTCACAGAGGTCACCCTGTACAAATGGTTGAATTGTTTTATTTTGTCCCCTTTGGGGACACGAGAACTCCATGCTCAAATTCATCAATGACCTTTTAGTATATTTAGGGTTTTTCCTAACACGTGTCATTTCCTGAAGTCTGTCTCCTAGATCAGAGAGGCTACAGGAGACATGAAGCCAGGGAGAAGAGAAGGATCAGATGGGGACATGGATATTGCCTTCAAATAGCTGAAAGACTATCACATGGAAGAGAGATTCACCTCACTCTGCTTGGCTCTCAAAGAAAGAACAAGGAATATAGGACAAGTTACACGGAGGTAGATTTGGGTCTGGTATGTGTGAAAATCTTCCCACACAATAGAGTTCCATAATAATAGGAAGCCCCAGGGGGTAGAGGCCTCCCCTTCCCTGGAGGGTTTGGAGTGAAGGCTGAATGAAGTATGAGAGGGAATTCTTGATTAGATCTGGGTTAGACTAGTTGGCCTCTGAGGCTCTGAGACTCCTCTGGTTTGGAGTTATAGAAAATGGAGAAAAATAATGGAGAATCAGGAGGGCTATAAAGGCACAGACCACTAGGGGTGCCATAGTGCATAGCATGCCTGGCCTGGAGTCAGACTTATCTTTCTGAGTTCAAATGTGGCCTCAGACACTAATTAGCAAAGTGATCCTGTACAAGTCACTTAACCCTGTTTGCTTCAGTTTCCTCATTTGTAAATGGCAAACCATCCTAGTATCTTTGCCAAGAAGAATTGGACACAACTGAAAAATGATTCAATAACAAATATAAGGTGGCACAACGAATAGAGCACCACCCCTGAAATCAGGAGGACCTGAGTTCAAATCCGACCTCAGACACTTGACACACTTACTAGCTGTGTGACTTTGGGCAAGTCACTTAACCCCAGTTGCCCTCCAAAAAGAAAAAAAAATGACAACAAATATAAGCAGAACTACAATAGGAATGAGAAATACCATAGGTAGTATAGTACATTGGGCATTAAATTTGGGAGACCTGAGTTCAAATGTGGTCATTCTAGCTGTGTGACCCTGGATGAGTCATTTAACATCTATCTGCCTCCGTTTCCTCATCTATAAAATGGAAGTCATAATCTACGTGTGTGTGTGTGTGTGTATAAAACCAAGAAAGGTTTCCTTTTCTTGCAATAGTCTTGTTAATTATACAAAATCACATTCTATTTTGCCATCCCAGGTTGGTTATAAGCATAAAATGAGACAATATTTGTAAGGTGCTTTGTAAACCTTAAAGAGCTATATAAATCCCAGCTATTATTACATCCTTATTATTTCCATAGCTCAAAATACTCTAATAGGAGGAGACAGCAAATCACATTTAGTGCTCAGATTATTTTATTAATTAGAAAGTCTACGTGAGATACGTCTAAAGGCAAAGAGGAAACTTACCTTGGAGATAAAGAATCTTGTGTGTGTGCATGTTGAGTGTGTGGAGTCCTGAAAAAGAATACAAATATAGTTAAATGCTTCAAACTCACCAACTTTTTTTTTTTAAGAGGAGTAAATTCTAAGCGTGAAAGGGGCTAGTGTCAACAGAAATTGCCAAACTAATATGTCCCTAGAGCGCCACCTTGTGAGCAACTGCAAGATCACAGGAGGGCAGGTTGACCTCTCCTTTCAGCCTGACCAGCATTTCTTGATAGAAATGGATTCCTTTTTTCTCTTTTGGAGAGGAGGAGGGAAGGGGAAGGTGGGGAAGAGGTCAGCCACGATCAGAGCTGTAAATGCTATTTTTTTTAATGCCCAAGACAAATTCACTGAAACATAATCAGGGATTCTGAGGGTAAGCAATATGGAAAGTGTCTTCCAATATACTTTCTAAGACAAATTAAGTTAGAAGGGGAAATAGAAATGTTGGAATACAACAAAGCCAAAGTGGGGAAGCTAATCTATGGCACATTACGGCATCTGGGAGGAAGAAATGTGTGCTATCTGTTGGCAGCTTCCAATTTTAATTTATTGTTGTTAGCAAGGTACAAAACACAGTATACTGCAGACAGAATGTAGATAACAGTCAGTGGCTTCTACATTGTGGTAGCAAGGCACCAGGCACATAGTAGGTGCTTAATAAATATTTATTGGTTGATCAATTGATTTATGCCCTGGGGAAAAGTACATGTCACCTTTTCCTAGTTACAGCTCTGACCACAATCAGATCTGGTAGAACTGAAATTGACTTTCATAACATCTGTAATTCATCCTTGTATCAATCAGTCAGAAAGTGTTTAATGTCTATGATATGCTGGGCTTGAATATAATGAGTATTTGCTAACTGTTTATGGAACTCAGATTTCCAAAAAGTTGTTTTCTTGGTTTTTTGTTTGTTTCGTTGTTTTTTATTTTTTTGCACACTGCCATTTAGGTGTGATTCCAGACTTGTAGGGAGACCAATGACCTTATTTGTTCCTTCCTGAGATAGGGGAGTTCGTACAAGAGCTTTGGAGATAAGAGACATTCTCCATTTCTTCTCTAATCCAGAGACACCTCAGTTCCAGAGTTTCTTCAGAGAGACTTATGGAGAGAGAAGGAAGACTTTGGAAGGCAGTTCAAGGTGGTTGAGGAGAGCCTGCAACATGTCCTTAGATTTCCATCTTGCCTCCATAGAGACTTTGGGAAATTTCCCCTTGGGTGAGATCAAAGTCGCTTTTTCCAAGCAAAAATGACAAATGTCTCTTCTCAACAAACTCTTGGGTCCACTCTGATCCTCACAAAGGCAAATCATCATTCTCCTTGCCAATCCAAAGTCACACCCAAACAGGAGCATGTTTGAAATCCAAGCTACATTCAAGTATGCAAGGAACCTCTGAAGAAGACTCTCATGATCTCGCAATGTCTGTGGACCAGAGAGCCTCATTGGAAAAACAGTTCTGACCATCCTGGCCCAGGAGGCAGTGTGGAGACATATAGCAAGGGGGCACCTCTCAGAGGCAAGAGTTTTAAAAAGAAGGAAAGATATAGTAGAGAGGAGAAAACAACATTCTCCACACTATGGAAGCCACATCCTACAGAGTTTGAGACATCAAGAATTTAACGTTGACTTTTAATCATGCAGCCACAAGCCAAATGTGAGTTCTCTCATGTCTAGCTTGGGACTCAATGTGAATGTGTCCTTTTGGTTCCTGGGCAGATTTCATTCCATCCACGCCAAGAGCAGGCAGCCAATTCTAGCCCAGCAACCTATAAGATAAACACCAGTTACAATACTGAAGTAGAGGTAGGACACCTTTATATACCATATAAATAGGTGGGGAAGTCTTATACTCTATTGGCTCCAAGATAGTGCTGGGGAGTCATGGAAGAAGTTAGTTTGGGTGATTGCATTGAATATATGTTTAAATATTTGTCTTGATATGTTAATTAAAAATAAATTATTATTTATGTCAGTTGGATTATAATTGTAAATTATATAATCAATCGATAAACATTTATTTTGTCCCTACTATGTGCCAGAACACTATGCTAAGCCCTGGGGATATAAAAAGAGGCAAAAAACCAGTCCCTTCTTTCAAGGAGCTTATATTCTCTTGAGGGAAACAACATGCAAACAAATATATACAAAGTAAGCTATACACAGGATAAATGGGATATAATTAACTGAAGGAAGGCACTGGAGCTAAGAGGGGTCGAGGAAGGCTTCCAGTAAAAGAGAATTTTAGTGGGAACTTAAAGGAAGGCAGGGTGGTCAGTAAGTAGAGCAAAGGAGGGAGAGCATTCCAGGCACAGAGGAACATTTAGAGAGAATGTTCAGAACTGAGAGAGAGTGTGTGCATTTTGTTTCTAGGAGGAGGCCAGGTATAGGCTAGGTCAGGGAGCAAGGTATAAAAACACTATAAAGGTAAAAGGAGATGGGGATGATGAAGAGGAGCCTTCCTGATTCCAAGGCCAGAGCTCTAGCCACTATAAGCATCTGGTAGCTGTTAAATTTTATACAAATAAACATCTATTAATAATTTCAGTTCCTTAAGGATAAGCTTTCTGTAATTTCTGATGACCATGACCTGGTCTTGAATCACTGTTTTAAACCCCTCTATCTCTATAAATATAAACGGACACTTCTTGGTCAAATATTTTTGGTCAAGTTCATGTGCAGGTCTCCAGGGGAAAGGAAAAGAATTTTATTCCATTCTTGGATTTTAGCTGTTTCATAGGCTCAATCAAGAGCTAAACCACTTTTGGTAGCAACCTAACAAATCCAGTAGATTTATCCATAGTCTACCTTTACTACTGGTTTGTGAGGCCAGTTGTGATTGTTCCAAAAAGACTCCTGTAAATTTTTAACATTTATCATGTATTCTAACAACATTGGGCCACTAGGTGGCGCTGTAATAGGTAGACTGCTGGCCTGGAGTCAGGAAGACATCTTCCTGAGTTCAAATCTGGACTCAGACACTTACTAGCTGTGTGACCCTGGGCAAGTCACTTAACCCCATTTGCTTCAGTTTCCTCATCTGTAACATGAGTCAAAGAAAGAAATAGCAAGCCAGTCTAGTATCTTTGCCAAGAAAACCCCAAATGAGGATGTAAAAAGTCAGATATGACTAAAAAAAATGACTCAACAACAAACTCAGAACATTTATGAACATGTGGCTTTCTTTTTTATAAGGAAGCATTCTCTGCCTTGGGGGTGATGAGCACTATGTTTTATCAACATTTTGTGGATTCTTCTAAATCAGCCATCATCCACTTTATTATGCCAAAAGTATATATGAAGACTGGTATTACAAAAGCATCAATTACTTTAAATGTGTTCTTCCCATTAAACTTTGACTTCAGGGTGGTGGGCAATCTCTGAACATACTCAGTTCAGTTTTCTCTTGATAGTCTTGTGCTTGATTGGTCTTTCTGAGAGAAGAGACAGTATTTGTTAATGTCACCTTTACCCAGTCGCTCCATTTGGCTTCCAGATTCAAGTCCAGAGCCTTCAGTCCCAGTTCTTCTTGGTGCTATTAAGAAATACGTAGTCATTGAATCCAAACGATGTTTTCATATCATTGGAGAAAACTTCCATGAGACGAGATAATGGCTCTTCCAGTTGAGACGCGTAAGACATGTGAGACAGCTCTTCATCCATGTACTATCAAGTGGTTAATACAATGGTTTTGTACGACTCCCTCTTCAGCTTGAAAGCTATAATCAGTTCTGTTTAAGAGTAATGATAGTGCAACATGACTAATATGGAAATATGTTTTGTGCGATGATACATGTTTAAGCTCTATCTAATTGCTTGCCTTCCAATGACAATGGGTTTGGTTGCAGGCAGAAATAGAATGGACCTAAACTGTCTCCTTGGAAGATGCTTTGATTTATATTAGTTGTTCTTGACATCATAATTATCATTCTCATCATAGCTAGTATTTATATGGTACCTACTATGTCACTGATCCTTACAACAACACTGAAGAAATACCATTATTATCACCATTTTGTAGTTGAAACTGAGGCAAATAGAGGTTAAGTGACTTTGCTAAGGTCATACAGTCAAGTAAGTGTCTGAAACTGAATTTGAACTCAGTTCTTCCTAACTGATATCTAGCTGCCTTATTGTACTGATATCGTGTTTTAAATAAAGAACAATTTTTCTTGTGAACATCAACTATTCAAGCATTCTCACTAGGCTTAGATCTCATATATTTGCTGGGTGTAACTAAGACATGAGTGCAGGGTTGAGTCAAAAGCTTTGAGATAATGAACCAAGGTAGTGTAAATGTTATGGTACTTTTCGGTGCCTTGTTAAATTATCACTGTCAGTAATCATCTAGTCCTTACCTCCACCCAACACTTCCCACCCCGGACTTTTTTTTTTTGTTGTTTTTGTTTTTGTTTTTGTTTTGGAGGGCAGTTGGGGTTAAGTGACTTGCCCAAGGTCACACGGCTAGTTTTTTCTGTTAAGTGTCTGAGGCTAGATTTGAACTCAGGTACTCCTGACTCCAGGGCCGGTGCTCTATTCACTGCGCCACCTAGCCGCCCCCCCCAGACTTTTTTTTAATATATTCTTTTTGTTTCTCAGTCAAAATATAATTTTCTTCCATGGTTTGTGTGTATGTGTGTGTGTAGATATAGACATCTAGATATAGATACATAATTTGAGCTATACAACCTGTATTTTCTATACAGCATACAAAATGTAATTGGCTTATTTTTTGAGGGGTCACCTGTTGTATGGTATGGTAATCAATTATTATTATTTTTTGTTCTTTGTTTTTGAAGAACGGCATCACAGGGTGATGTCTTGATTGGTAGGTAAGTTGGATTTAAGTGAGACAGTTGTACAAAGTCATTAAGCTCACTCTCTCTTCCCAAGTCATCAAAGTCC
>CM053596.1:29578101-29591549 GCA_028646575.1 Pseudocheirus occidentalis | reverse complement strand
GTTGTGAATATTATATTATGATTAGTTGTGAATATTTGCCTTGATTTGTAATGGAATAAATGTAGTGTTCACAATACTGTGTAATCTGAACCTTAAAAGCTGTTCACAGTAACATTCTTTTGGGAATCTGCTAGTTCATGGCATTACATTGGGAACATTCCTGATTCTGATTCTCTGTCTCTGGAATTCTTCTTATATACACACACTGGCCTCCTGTCTCAGCCAGTCCTTCAGTGTCAGCAACAGGAGACAGAGTTCACACCCTCCATTCATACAGGAGACAGAGTTCATACCTTCTGCTTCTTTCACAAAAGTACGTAGCTCTTAGTTACTAAGGGCCAAGTACCTGCTAAATTAATTACCATTACAGGAGCTCTAGTCAAGTCTAGTCTAGCCTTCAGTCAAATCAAGTTAACAAGCATTTATTAAATAACTTCTGTGCGACAGGAATTGGGCTAGGTGCTATGGATACAAAGAAAGGCAGAAACATTTCCTACTCTCTAGCAGCTCACAGTTTAATGGGGGAGGCAGCATGTAAACTACTATGTACAAGATAGATATAGATATATGTATGTATGTATATATGCGTTATATGTCTATATATGACATCTTTATGTCAATATATTGTATATACTATATATTATATCTGTATACAATATCTATAATGTATATACTATATATCATGTCTATATATTATAAAGATATGTTATATCTATATATCTATGTTTAGTATACATGATAAATTGGAGGTAATATCCAAAGGAAAGCACTAAGAATAGGGGAGATTAGGGAAGTCTTTTTGGAAAAGGTGAAATTTTAACTGAGACTCGAAGGAAGCCAGGAGGCAAAGATGAGGAGAGAGAGCATTCCAGGGATGAGGGTAAGTCAATGAACATGCCTAGAATTGGGAGACAGAATGTCTTATGGGAGCAGTGGCAAGGGCAGCAGTGCCACTGGAGCAAAGAATACATTGGGGGTGAGTAAGAAGACTGGAAAGGGAAGAGGAACAAGGTTATGAAGGATTATGGTTAAAAAGCCTGAGCATTTTATATATTTGATTCTGGAAGTAATAGGGAGCTATTAGGATTTATTGAATAGGGGGCACATGTGATCAGATCTATTTGAAGATTGATTTGACAGATACATGGAGGACAGACTGAAGTGGGGAGAGGCTTATGGCAAGGAGACCAATGAGAAGATTATGGAAAGAGTACAGACATGAGATGATGATGTCCTGGAGCTGGGTGGTGGCAATGTCAGAGGAGAAAAGGGGGAGCATATAAGAGATATCACAAGGGTGAAATCAACAGACCTTGACAGCTGATTGGATGTGGGGCTGGAGGACAGAGTGAGGAGCTGAGTATGACAGGTAGGTTGTGAGCCTGGGTGTCTGGGAGGATAGAGGCAACCTCAGAAATAATAAGGAAGTTATGAAGAAGGGAGGATTTGGAAAGAAAGAATGAATTTCATCTTGGACAGGTCGAGTTTGAGGTAGCTATAGGATCTTGAATTCAAGATATCCAAAGGCAGTTGAAGATTTTAGTCTGGCAGTCACAAGAAAGGATAAATATAGATTTAAGAGTCATCTGCATAGAGATGATAATTAAATCTATGCTGATGAGATCACCAAGTGAGATAGTATAGAAGAAGAGAAGAGGGCCCAGGGCAGAGCCTTAAGGGGACCCACAGTTAGCAGATACAACTTGGATGAAGAGCAAGAAAAAGAGACAGAGAAGAAATAGTCAGAGAAGTAGGAGAAGAACAAGGATAGGGAAATGCCATGAAATCCTAGAGAGAAGAGAATATCGAGGAGAAGGAGGTGATCAACGGGATCAAAGGCTGCAGAGAGGTCAAGAAGGATGAGGCTTGAGAAAGAAAGATCCTTAGATTTGGACATTAATTAAATCACCGGCAATTTGGAAAGACCACTTTTAGTTGAATGATGACCTTGGAAGTCAGACTGCAAAGAGGGAGAGGAAAGTAAGAAGAGACACTGATTGCAGATGGTCTTCTCAAGGAGCGCCTTCTTGGCAACTTATCATCTTAGAGAGTGGTCCGGGACACTGTTATGATGTCAAGAGACTTGCCCAGGGTCACACAGCCAGTTTGTGTCACACATTAATTAAACCTGACATTAATTATTAATTAATTAATTAATTAAGACACAAATTAAACTTGAGCCTTCTTGACTCTGAGAGCAGTTCTCTAACCACCATGGCATGTCCTCTCTCAAGATATACAACACCTGCGTATGAATCAGAATTTATTAAATTCTGAGTCTTGGAAACTCCACTGGGTATCATTGCTGAGATGATGTGTACCAGATGGACTGAGCTATAGCAAGTACAGAACAGCCATGACAGATTCATATTAATTAGATATTCATCGACAGCTCACCAGTACGCATGAGGGAAATGGGTGCTGTTACAGACACTGTACGCAGAACGACATCTGTTCTGATGGAGCCACACACCACATCTCTTTCATTAGTCCCATTTATGAGCACAACTAGTCCATTCAAAGAGCAGCTGAAGTGAAATGAGAAACAAGCAAATAATTAAAACTTGCACATGATTAGTTTCAGAAACCAAAGCAATTACTTCTATTTGAGTTCATGGAAAACTAATAATAAAATGAATTTGAAGTTAATAATAATGATGAATAATAATTATAATATTTGAAGTTAATAATAAATAAATATTTCACAAGATCATGTAACCTTATAGTTGGACGTTAAAAGTTTCCTAATCCAACTCTGAATCCTGTCTAAACTATCCTCCAACACATGAGTGTTCAGTTTCTAGCTGGATACCTCTAGGAAGGAAGAAATCATTCTCTCCTGAGACAGCCCATTCCACTCTCAGATTCTAACTGTGTAAAGGGAAAGGAAATGTTATTGTCAGTGCTGTGAATGTTGCGTTGGTGCTACAAACTGTTGGCAGGTTTTTCCTTATGTTGACCCCTAAATACGTCTTAGATTCTGGGAGAATAGATTTGAAATATTCCCACATAGTATTAAATGTAATGGAAGATACAAAAGAGATGACAGCAACATCCCTGCCCTCATGGAGCTTACAGTTGGGGAAGGATAATACAAGGACAGAAATAACTATAACAACAACAACAATAATAATAAATAATTCACACTTGCATAATTCCCTACCTTTTAAAAGCTCTTTCCTTACAACACTGTATCTCTACTTTACAGACAAGAAAACTGAGACTCAGAAAGTGATTTGGCAAAAGTGGAGATGCAGGGCTTTGAACTGAGCTCTAAGACCAGAGCTTTCTACACTATATTACACTGTTTCTCCAATACAATGTGGAAATGTAATGTGAGACATAGAGTCCTATGTCACTGAAGATGCAACCGTGGCTGAAATGGCCAGGGAGAAAATGCAGACAAGAGACGAGAACCATGGACAGAACCCAAGGAACCGTCAACATTGAAAAGATGGGAGGAGGGCATATCATGGAAGAAGTCATAAATGAAGCAGAGATATAGGAGGAGAAGGAGATTATTATAGAAGCCAAGGGAAGAAAGAGTTTCAAGGAGTGGTAATAACAGTGTCGAATACAACAGAGAGATCAGAGCTATTGGATTTAGTAATTAGAGGCCACTGAATACTTTAAGAAAGAGAAGGTGATGGGAAGAAAGGGAGAAAGGGGTGATGGGGTGATGGGAAGAAAGATGGAGGGAGTTAGAGGAGAGAGAAGAGAAAGAGGGAGAGAGATGTAAAGAGACAGAGAGGGGGGTGGTAGAGAGGGGAAAGGAGGGAGAGAGGGATGGAGGAGAACAGAGAGGAACAGAGAAAGAGAGGGAGGGAAGGAAGGAAGGAGAGAAGCAGGAAGGGAGAAAGGGAGGGAGGGAAAGAAGAAGAGGAGAGAAGGAGAGAATTAAGTCAACAGCAACAAAACCTGCAAAGAAGTGAAGAGTGAATGACTAGAATTAATGTTTGTTCATGTTATCAATATAACATTTTTCTAATAAATGACTCTGCCTGATGTATTTGATTAATATGTAAAATTCTGGTATTTTTTCTCTTAAAGTATAAATTTAACTTAGAACCGTCATTGAAGAACCTAATGAAAATTAATGTTATACATACTTTGTCCAGGGCCTGCAGTTCCCCTGTATCTGATCATTAAAGGTACCAAAGCTACAGTCTCTACAACCTTGCAAAAAGTGAAAAAAGAGATGGAAAAACATAAGTATTTTCATCATTTTAAGTTTTCTTTTCCTGATTTATTCATCATAGTGATTTTCTGATGTCATAAAATTATGTATAACTGTACAACAGTTCTCAAAGCCCTGTGACTTGAAATAGCCTTGAAGTTTTCATTCTAATGACAAGCATTTAAGGAAGCTTTATGAGTGTGGTTATATTTGAAAATACTGTAATATAGAATGGATGACAAATACTCAAATTATTATTTATTGAAAATAATTCCTTATTTATCAGTATGCTTGACTCAGTCACTTATATATGTCTCATTAAATATTACATCTAATAGGATCATAGGTTTAGAACTAGAAAAAAACTTAGCAGTCATCTAAGCCCAGTCCTCTCATTTTACAGATGAGGAGACTGAGTCCCAAGGATATTAAATAGCATGCCCAAGATCAAACAAGTAGTAAATAGCATAGTTAAGATTTGAACCCAGATCCTCTGAGTTCACTTCTAGCATTCTTTTCATTTTATCATGCTGCTTAGGAGTTTCTCTATACAGTCTTGGAACAATTAACAAGTATAGAATGTCTAATAGACTTCAAGGAGGGGGAAAATAGACCTACCTTTATCTACAAATTCTTGACCTTGCTTGCAATCTGGTTGACACATAGAACATCCGTCTCCAGAACAATGATACCCAGACATACAATCACACTCTGCATTACTTGTTGGAGTACATTCTTTCTTAGTTCTGAAAACACCTTTTAAAAATCCAAATCCATTTGAAAATAGAACATAAATGTTTATTGACAAGTTCTATAATGAAATTTTTCCCTCCTGCCATTCCCCACCTCCACTAGTAGAATATAAATTCCTTAGGTCACAGATCTTTTTTTGCCTTGTATCTCTATTGCCTACCACTGGGTCAGACACATAAATGCTTGTAGAGAGAGATAGAGAGAGACAGAGACAGAAAGGGAGAGAAAGAGAGAGAGACAGAGAGATAGAAAGAGACAGAGAGACAGAGAGAGGAGAGAGAAGAGAGAGGAGAGAGACAGAGAAACAGAAAGAGACAGAGAGAGAGAGAAGGAAGGAAAGAGAGGGGAGGGAGTGTATAATAATTGTTGAATAATAAAAATAAAACTGAATATATGACTTGTGATAAAATTTCTCATGACTTTTAGTGCTAAATTAACTCTAAAAACATAATTGCTTCATATTGGTTAGTAGAAATATATTCCCATCAACTATGAAATAGCATTTCTCCTGGAATAAACTTCCAATAAAATGCTACTTCTCACATTTTAAGAAACCCTAACCCTATCACTACAGTAATTTTTTAAAAATTTTCAGTATATATAGGAAATAGCACTCATGATATTTGAAAAGTAGTGGAAATGGAGAAGAGGTTAAAAAATAGACATTCTCTCTCTCTCTCTCTCTCTCTCTCTCTCTCTCTCTCTCTCTCTCTCTCTCTGTCCCTCTGTCTCTGTCTCTCTCTCTGTCTATCCATCTCTGTGTCTGTCTCTCTGTCTCTCTGTCCCTGTCTGTCCATCTCTCTGTCTCTCTGTCTCTCTGTCTCTCTGTCTCTGTCTCTCTGTCTCTCTGTCTCTCTGTCTCTCTCTCTCTCTCCCCCCTCTCTCTCTCCCTCCGTCTCTCTCTCTCCCTCTCTCTCTCTCTCTCTCTCTCTCTCTCTCTCTCTCTCTCTCTCTCTCTCTCTCTCTCTCTCTCTCTCTCTCTTTCCTTTAACTTCCTCCATCTCTTCCCTTTCACCTTGCCTTCCTTAAAGGGAACTCTGGATGTGGAACATTACCTATACTGTCATTCCTGATGAATGTGTTGCTTGGTTTTGCTGAACTGATTTTTAAAAATCCATTGTCATAAGGAATGGCTCAATAGGTAGTATAAGGGTGAAAGATATATTTGTAAATGAAAACTATCTAAAAACACAAGATAATTTTAAATGATTTTTAAAATCATGGGCATAGAGAGAGATTTTACATAGCAGAGAGTCAAAGTTGGTCTATTCATCACTTATCTCAAATTATCCACATATGCATATCCACATATTTATAGATTCACATCTGTGTAGCAGATCCTACCTTTACATGTCCTGCACACATCACATGCCCTGCGTTCACCAGCTTTATTAGAGAAACTATCTGGGGGGCACGGGATGCAAGCCTGATTTTTGTTTTTTCCGTAGTCTGTACCATTCCAGAAAGTGCCTAAGGGGCAAAAGAAAGGAATCAAGAGATTCTGATAAACTTCAGCACTTTGCAATCTTCACTGTAGCATTCAAAAATATTTAAAAACATGAGGGGGGGGGGAATGCAGAAAATTTAGTGGTTCCCAGGTGCTACGGCAATGGAGTTATACTCTGATTAGCAATTGACTGACTTTTAAAGCTAGACCCTCCACAAGCATGCTTTGGGAATAAACACAGAATCAGAAAAAAACAGAAGACATAAATAAGGCAAAATGAAATAGACTATATACATCTTATGGCTGATTTAGAGCAGAGTCATTGCTTATCCTGATGACTGGGTCATCAGGAATTTTCTTAACTATTTCACTAAAATTATATTCAGGATGAACCCAAGAAGTTAATTAAAATCAAGTAAGATGGCCATGAAATTAAGAATCAGTCAGAAGGATAGACACTAACATGTCCTTGGCTTTTGTTCTTACCTGCTGGACAGTCACCGATGGAATCCTGGACCAGAGTTACCAAGAGTAGTACGGCAAGAGTTAGCATTGCATCTAGTTTCTCTGAGCTGTTTACCATGTTGGGATCTTGGAGAAAGGTGGTCCTCAGGAGGTCAGTTCCCAAAACACTCTAGCCTGTTGCCACAATCTTCACTCTCAAGGGGTCACTTCCAGGTAATAAAGCTAGGTTGGGTGTCTCATGAACTAATTGTCCACCTGGAAATTCATTGATTGACTACAAAAATCCAGAGATGTCAACCCAGCCTTGTTCTGGAAGAACAACAGAAGCAGGTTGCCCTGACAGGCCAGAGATTCAACGAAGTCTCTCTGGTCTAAGCTTGACTAGGTTTTCCTAATTGCAGAACCAACTCCGAGGGTATCCACTTGAGGAAGATCCAGTTTCAGAGTTCCATGGCAGTGGTGTCCATAGTTCAGCAATGCTTTCTGCATACCTAGAACAAAACACACTTGGTCAATTGATGCATCCATCAACAGTATTTCTTAAGCACATACTAAGTGCCAGACATTATGCAAAGCTCCAGGGATACAAAGACAGAAGTGAAAGTCCCTGTCTTCGAGGAGCTTACTTTCTATCAAGAAGAAATTTCTGAAAAAGGAGGGGAAATACTTATCAATGACTTTTTTTTTTTGAGAAATTCAGTTCTATCTCATTGGCACTGCTGATCACTAAAGCCTAGAATAAATAAACCAGAAGTTTCAGCATCAACTAAAGTGATTGTTTGGGGAGGGAGCAGCATCTCTGTGCTCAACCTGTCCTGCTATTTCTTGTCTTCTTTGCAGACTTGGATTTAATCTGACATCTGGAGAAAAGCAAAGGAAATATTAAGCAAAATCAATACTCTCTTTTCTCATATCTACTTTATGCCAGGCTCTCAGGACCCTATCAAAAGGGAACCACTGAATACAAAAGCTAAAATGAGAAGGAAACAGAAACGAGAAAGGCTACAGATGCAGGAAGTTCTACCAAGAACAAACCTGGGTAAGTTTGGGGGCTGTGTTCAGAGACTTCAATTTCTCGATCTTCAGCAGCAGTGAGCATTTTTATAGCTGGCGCTTTCTAAATCTTCCTCACACGCTTGGGTGACTCAGTGGGGGAGGGGGGTGGGAGGGAGGAGGAGCCTCTTGGGAAATCCCCTCAATGATTTTCATTAAAGTTCAATCAAGACTGAAGTTGCTGCCCCCAAAATCCCCTCAGGCCCTTTATTACCATGGTTAACAAGGTCT
Organism: Pseudocheirus occidentalis; assembly: GCA_028646575.1. NCBI lineage: Eukaryota > Metazoa > Chordata > Mammalia > Diprotodontia > Pseudocheiridae > Pseudocheirus > Pseudocheirus occidentalis. The sequence goes on along the minus strand of CM053596.1, from coordinate 29,583,423 downwards.
TATTTCTTAGAAATAGTTTTTAACTCTCTATTAGGATTTTTCTTAGGTTTCCCTGAAAAATCAAAGGATTTAGTCCCTTCAAAGTGCCCTCTAAAACTACCTTTTACCCTGCCTTCAGAATGTTTGAGGACTCGTAAGGATAATCATCTTTACCCCCAAGATATGCCCTTAAACCCTGTCCTGTTACATGCCGGGGAATTTTGGGAATTTTGTAAGAATGAAAAGGAATGGCTTTCACAGTTTGTGTCAGCATTGAACCAAAGCAATTTCCTATAAGTGGAGATCACATCTCTGTGGCACACATACTGGATTGCCCAATGAGCATTAATATTACTCAGTAAATTTTTGGAGGGAACCAACACCTATGAGCTCATCAATACAGGGAACTCCCAGCGTGGAAACTTCTTTTAATGAAGCAAAAGGCAACCCGTCTGAAGCTTCACGTCTTAGAGGGCTGTCAAGGACCCTGAGAGGTTCAGTAAGCTGCTCTAGGACACATAGGCTGAACATGTCAAAAGTGGACCCCCAACCCTAGCTTTCCTGGCTCCACAAGCCACCCTGTAACCACTATGACAGGCTGTCTCATCCTTATTAAATATCTATAGAAAATAATCATTTTATTATTTAAATTTTTTAAAATGAAAATAATAGTAATAATAAATTATGATAATTAATAAATTAAATAAATACTAATTTTTACTTTTCTATTTTAAAATTTTTATAGCACCTTCATTTCCCAATATCTCTCTCTCCCTCCTCCCCAACTGAGGGAAGTATACCTTGTAACAGGCATTTATTAAGTGCCTTCTATGTTCTGGGGAGAAACTTACAAGGAAAGAGTGGAAAAGTGAAATCTTTTCCTTTTTTGTCATCTACATCTCATAGGATCATAGAAAATGGGGAGCTGGAGCTAGAACCCCTGGTGGAAGGATGGCTGGCTGACTGACTGGATAGATGAGAGAGAGAGAGAGAGACACACACACACACACAGACAGACAGACAGAGAGAGAGACAGAGACAGAGAGAGACAGAGAGAGAGACAGAGACAGAGAGACAGAGAGAGACAGAGACAGAGACAGAGAGATGGAGAGAGACAGAGACAGAGAGAGAGAAGGGGAGAGAGAGAGACAGAGAGAGAGAGAATCAGTGAGTGAGTAAGCATATGTTAAATGCTAACCATATTCCAGATACTATGTTTAACACTGAGGATACAAAGACAGCCCCCAAACTTACATAGACAAGTGTCTGCCCTCAAAGAGCTTATATTCTAACAGGGGAAGACAAAAACATAAAAACATACACTAATTTCAACTCAGTATTGAGCAATATTATAAGGGCCTGGGATACTATTTGTCCTATAAAATATACAGTATCACAGCTTGGTGATATATAAGGCATTCATATAATCCCTGGGTATGTCTTAGAAGATAGACTCTCAATAGCTTATAAATTCTATGGTTATTTTGAATGGGATTTCTCCTTTTTATCTCTTTTCAGCTGTGTATTCCTGGTGATATACAGGAATGCTGATGATTTATTATGTGGATTTGTTTTCTATCCTGAGAATTTTCTGGATTTGTTATTTCAATTAATTTTGGGGTTTTATTGTTTTGTTTTTTTGGGGTTTTTTTGAGAACTCTTTAGAGTTCTCCTTTTCTTAAACAGAGAACTTTTATTCTAGGTCCTTGGGTGTGGCCTTTTGAATGAATTCAAGTTTTACAGAACAAATCCTTTTATTAAGAGGATTTGTTCTGTGCAGTTTGGGCTTAGTCAAAAGGCTGCATCCAAGAACCTAGAAGGCCACATGTGGCTTGAGGACACAGGTTCCCTCCCCCTCTGAGAGAGCCCATATAAGCATCTGCAAAACATGTTTCTAAGCAATTCTGTAAGATTATATTACAGAGAAGGTGCCAGTCTGCTTTAATAGAAGGAATCTCCTCCTCTAGGAGTTTCTTATACCAATGAAATCATAATTTTAGTTCATACCCTTATTAAGGACAGAACTAGTCAGATTTAGATTTTTCTTTTTCTTAGAATGGATTGTCTTGATGTCAAGAGAAAAGGAGAAGCTTCCTCCTACTCTGCTTTAGCATGTTGGATGGATCCCCCATCACGGGAGGAAGCTTCTGGATCAGATTGACATAGTCAAGGATGGTTTATTAACTGTCATTGGATACATTGAAAGATTGGAATATTACCTAGAATAATGTGTCCAGTCATCCATACCAGGTATCAGGCAGGCAATCTGCCTTATTCTGCTTTCTACTCTCCTTTGCTCACCTAGAACAGCTTGGTCCAGACAGTACTTTCAAAGACTAGGTTTGTTCTCCCCTACCTTCTGCTTCCTTCCCCTTTCTAATGGAGTTAGTCCAATTAGTCCATTCAGCTTTGGAACTCCTGCCTTGGGAATGAGTGGTCCCTATAGATGAGTGAGTACAAACTCACCCAACCTCTATATCTATTTCCCATTCCATCCATCCATTCATCCATCCACCCCGGCCATTCTGCCACCTACCTTGCTGCCCTCCCCTTCTCACTTTCCTACTCTAGCTCTGAAAACAGTAATTAAAGACCATGACCATTGCTTCTGGAAAGGGCATATCAAGTGACTGTCTAATCAATCAGTTCAACATTCCTGTGGCTTACTCTGTTAAGTAAACTTGTATTCCAGATATAGAGACAATGTAGAGAGGTATAGCATCTTCAAATAAATGCTTAAAGACCTTTCTAAAAGATCCTTGGGTACTTCCCCTTCCCTTTGCCTTACAATTTAGTTCTTTAAAAATGGAAATTATTGAAGGAATAAGTGAATGAAAAGACATTTATTAAGTGCCCAAGCAGCATTATTATATAAATACAAAAGTGATACAGTCCCTGTCCTCATGGAACTTACATTATGATAGGGTGAAAATAATAGGCAGGTAGGTGGCACAGTGGATAGAGTGTCGACCTTAGAGTCAGGAGGACTTAAGTTCAAATCTGGCCTTAGATACTTATGAGCTGTGTGACTCTGGGTAAGTCACTTAACCCTCTCTGCTTCAGTTTCCTCATCTGTAAAGTGATCTGAAGAAGAAAATGGAAAACTGCTCCAGTATCTTTGCCAAGAAAAACCCAAATGGGGTCAGAGCGTCAGATATGATTGAAAAATGACCAAACAGCAGCAAAGAGATGGTCTAGAAATTAAGAAAGGAGATTACATGAAAAGCATGGGAAAAGATGAAATTGTCATCACAGCTCACTCTCTGTGGTTTATAAGGCACTTGCTTCAAAAATCAATCAGTCAACAAGTATTTGTTGAGCTCCAAATATTTGTATCTAATGGGGAAACTGAGGTTCAAGCAATTGTGCCTCACTCAAGGTCACAGAGGTAGTCGGTAGCAGAAGTGAGAACCCAGGTCTTCTGACTTCTAGGAGTTCTCCATTTTTCCCCCTTAGCCAAGAATGGGAAGTCCAGCAGTAAGCTCTAATTTTGCTTACCATATGGTATGCCTAAAATACTTTCGTATTTTCTGACCTAGCAAATGATAGTCTCATAATCTGGTCCAAACATTTCTTTCTATTTTCTGTTTCTCTTCTTACTAAGCAGTATTCTATGAGGTTAAAAATAAAAAAGGAAGGGGGTGGGAAAGTCAACTCCACCAAAAAGGCACTGTAGACAAGAGGTTAAAGCTTTTATGAAAAGTACAAAACTGGAATTAGAAGTATTGTTAAATTTGTAAGCCAAGAGAATGCGACAAGCTGGAGTAAGATGGTGATTGTTTTTAGCATGGGCATGTGCACATTGAATTCCTGAATGTGGATGTGAAAGAGCATCTAAGCTGATACTGGAGTTGGGGGACAGGGGGAAAGAACAGAGGAAGGGCACAAGGAAAGGGCAGAAAAGAGTCCCAGTGATTCATGATGGTACTATTGAGTGTAGCTATGAAGAGTTTATGAGAATTCTGCATAAAAATGGCTTCAAACAAAAACTCAAAGTTAGAATTATATTTGAGTCACAGTGCTATTGCTTACTAGTCAGTTGACCTTGGGTAAGTGAAAATGTCTTGAGTTTCATTACAGGCTGATAACAGCTGGTCAGGGGAGCCTTCAGTCTGTTTTGGGGAAAGGAGGTGTTCTGTTGCATTGCAGTCTACAGGTTACCAAAGGTTTTATATGGGAATATTATTGTACTGAGAAAAACAACAAAAAAGGAAAAGATTCAGAGAAACTTGGGAAGACTTTTGTGAACTAACTGAAGAGGAAAGTAGAACCAAGAGAACAATTTACATAGGGATCTAAAGGGAAAAAAAACATTGAAAGACATTAGAATTCTACTCAGTGTTAATCATCAACCTTGATTTCAGAGGACTGATAGTGAAGCGTGCCTTCCTTTCTCAGTAGTGATGTGGTAGACTATAAGTAGGGCAGTTTGGTGGCACAGTGTATAGAGTGCCAACCCTGGAATCAGTGTGTGACCCTGGGCAAGTCACTTAACCCTGTCTGCCTCAGTTTGCTCATCTGTAGAATGAGCTGGAGAAGAAAATGGAAAACCATTCCAGTGTCTTTGCCAAGAAAACCCCATATGGGGTCACAAAGATGAGGACACAACTGAAGTAACTGAACAACAACCAAGACTCTAAGTACAGAATGACGTATGCATTGTCAGACATGGCCGATGTGTTGTTCTGTTTTGCTCAGCTATAGTCTTTGTTATAAGGGGAAGTGCAGTTGGGCGGAAGGGAGATATTAGAAAGATGTAATAATAGTAACTACTATTTATATGGTCCTTTAAGGTCTGCAAAGCTCTTTACAGATATTTCCTCATTCTATCCTCACAATAACACTGGGAAGTAATAAGTACTATTATCTCTATTTTTTTTTACAGATCAGGAAACTGAGGGAGACAGAGGTCGAATGATTTGTTCAGAATTATATAGATAGGAAGTGTTTGGGGCTGGATTTGAGCTCAGGGTTTCCTGATTGCAGGCCCATGGTTCTATCCATTATACCACCTAGCTGCCTTACCAGTTGAGAAATATGGAAAGAAAGAAAGAAAGAAAGAAAGAAAGAAAGAAAGAAAGAAAGAAAGAAAGAAAGAAAGAAACAAAGGAAGAAACAAAGGAAGAAACAAAGATAGAGGGAGGGAGGGAAGGAAGGAAGGAAGGAAGGAAGGAAGGAAGGAAGGAAGGAAGGAAGGAAGGAAAGAAGGAAGGAAGGAAGGAAGGAAGGAAGGAAAGAAGGAAGGAAGGAAGGAAGGAAGGAAGGAAGGAAGGAAGGAAGGAAAGGGGAAATGGAGATAGAAAGGTTAGGAAATAAAAGGAAAGGGTTGTCACAAATGTATCC
>CM053596.1:29553318-29571355 GCA_028646575.1 Pseudocheirus occidentalis | reverse complement strand
ATGAATATGGCAGATTCAGAGAAATATGGGAAGATTTGTACAAACTGATGCAGAGTGATGTAAGCAGGAACAGGAGAACAATTTGGCAACAACAATCATATGAATAATAACTTTGAAAGACCTCAGAAACTTGACCAAAGTAGCCTTATAGAGTGGACCGAAGAAGTCTGGGTTCAGCTTTCTCTGACTCCTGGCTTTCTGATCCTGGGTAAATTACTTCACGCCTCAGTCATCTAGACCAGTGGGGTCTAACCCAAATAGAAACACTAATCCCTACCTAAGGATTACTGCTGGCTAGGTATAGATTTAGTTTTCAAATAAAATATAATCTGTATTTTTCTGTATTTTTATTATGGTAAACATTTCGCAATGACATTTTAATCTGGTGTAGCCTGCTCTCCAAAGTGTTGTGGGTTGTACAGGTGGTTGTTCTTTGACACCTCTGCCACTATGCAACTTTCTAAAACCCTAAGTTGAGAAGGTGACAACCCGCATAGGTAGATGGAGTTTCCTCATCTGGAAGTTCCCTATGCCAGTGAAATCTCAAGTTCAGTTGTCTCCCTACCTCTATGGAGAGCTCCTCCTTGGAGTCTTATGTCATCATCTAGGTTGAAAATAGATCCTTAATCCTCCCATTCCTTTGTCTGTGCCTGTCTTATAATCGTTGGTTTTGGGTCCCAATCATTATAATTTGAATGTTTAATTCAGTAAAACACAGATGAAAAAATTTTTATGTACAAGAAGTGTACATATTAAGGTCAATTGAGAGGCAAGATGACAAAATAGAACCTGGAAGACCTGGGTTCAAGTCCTCCCTTTGGACACATACTGGCCACAAGAATCTGGGTCAGTCATTGAACCTCAAAAGCCCGGGAATGGGGAAACTGTGGCCTCAAGGCCACATGTGGTCTTCTAGGTCCTCAGGTGTGGCCTTTTGACTAAGTACAAGTTTTACAGAACAAATCCTTTTATTAAGGGGATTTGTTCTGTGAAGTTTGGATTTAATCAAAGGGCCACACTTAAGGACCTAGGGGGATACACATGGCCTTGAAGTCCCAGGTTCCCTATCCCTGTCTCAAAGTAACTCTCAAAGACTAGCTTAATTAATTAGATATGCTTTTAATCAGGGCAGCTAGGTGGCACCATAGTGCACAGAGCACTGGACTTAGAATCAAGAACACTCCTCTTCCTAAATTCAAATCTGGCCTCTGACACTTATTAGCAGTGTGGCCCTGGACAAGTCACTTAACCCTGTTTGCCTCAGTTTCCTCATTTGTCAAATGAGCTGAAGAAGGAAATGGCAAACCATTCCAGTATCTTTGCCAAGAAAAACAAAACAAAACCCAATGGAGTCATGACACAATTGAAAAACCACTGAACAGCAACAAACAAAAAACTCTTATTAAGTACTTAGACTGGCACAGTGAGAAGCTATACTGGCCTTGGATTCAGGAAGAACTGCCTCTGAACTGCATGCAGTGTGATCGGGGCAAGCCCCTTGCTTAATGCCTCTTGTCTTCTAGGCAAACTCTTGATGACTAGAAATTACCAAAAAAAAAAAAAAAAAAAAAAGGCTGACTTGCATGAGTGGTGGGAATTTCCCTACCAGGGAGATCTCTATGCCGATAAAATCAATCAAAAATCAATTGACAAGGGGCTGCTAAGTGGCACAGTGAATAGAGCACCAGCCCTGGAGTCAAGAGGACCTGAGTTCAAATCCGGCCTTGGACACGTAACATTAACTAGCCGTGTGACCTTGGGCAAGTCACTTAACCCCAACTGCCCTCCCCCCAAAAAAAAGCAAAAAAAAAAAATCAACTGACAAGTATTTATTAAGAACCTAACGGGCAGGTCAGTGTCACAGTGGATAGAATGACAAGCCAGGAGTCAGGAAGATTCATCTTCCTGGGTTCAAATCTGGCCTCAGACTCTTACTCATTGTGTGATTTTGTCATATCACCTTGTCTGCCTCAGTTTCCTTATCTGTCAAAGAGCTGGAGAAGGAAATGGCAAACTGCTCCAGTATCTTTGCCAAGAAAACCCCAAATGGGATTGGTCACAGTAGCAATGAAAGAGCCTAATAATATGTGCCTGGCATCGGAGACATAAGGGAAGGAGAAGGGAGAAGGGAATATTGATCAATGTGTCCACCATGTAGGAGGCATTCTGCTAAGGGTTTTATACAATTATTATTTCATTTGAGCCTCATAATGACCCTGTGAGGTAGGTGTGATTGTCATACCCATTATATAGTTGAATAAACAGAGGCAAACAGAGGTTAAGTGGCTTACCCAGGGTCACACAGTTAGACAGTGTCTGAGGTTACATTTGAACTCCAGGCTTCCCAATTTTACTGTGCCACTAGCTTGCCCTCAGACACAATTACAATAAGTGAAACAATGCCTACTTATAATATAGTCTAATAACAAAATAACAGGCTTCCCAATTCTTCTTCTTACCCTTCTTGTGTGCAAAACACTATGGGAAAATAAATTTTATGCTCTCTGTGATCTCAGAGTTTAACTACACATGATAAAAAGCATTATTCTTGTTCAGCTGTTTCATTCGTGGCTGCCTCTCCAAGACCCATTTGGGGTTTTCTTGGCAGAGACACTGTAGTACTTTGCCATTTCCTTCTCCCTCTAATTTCACAGATCAGAGAAATTGAGGCCAACAGGGTTAAAGTTAAGTGACTTGCCCAGGGTCACCTAGCTATTAAGTGTCTAAGGCCACATTTGAACTCAGGTCTTCCTGATTTCAGTTCTTTATCCACCTAACTGCTGATAAGAGCATTAGAGATCTGCTAAGGAAATAGCTGTGTGAAAGCTAACTTCAAATGTTATCAAGAGAGGATTAGCAAAAGCTTCATGAAAGAGCTTTTGAGTTAGGCTTCAAAGAATGGGCAAAAATCCAACAGGGAGAGGGATGTTGTTTAGGGTTTAGAGTAATCAGAAGTAATTCTAGAGCATTCTGCAGAGGCTCCACAGAACATGTGGAAGGCTAGAAAGGTGAGTGCCAGATGATGGGATCAGAGCTTTTGAGTTGGAAGGGATTGTAGAGGCCATATTCTTTCATTTTACAGCTGAGGAAACTGAGGCACAGAGAAAGGAAGGCACGTCTGGCTTCACACGGCTGCTAAACGTCTGAGGTGAGATTCAAGCAAAGTCTTCCTGACCCCCAAGTGCACCCCAGCCTGTTATACTAACTTACCTAAGAGGTGTTCGAATACTCAGAATCCTAATCATGAAGATCTTGGGGTGGTGAATGAGGGAAAAGTGATACAAATTGATCTCTGCATAAGGAAGATTGACTTTATAGTGATATGAAGGTAAGATTAATTAGAGAGGGAAAGAGTAGTGATCAGAGCTCACCATTGTAAGCAAGCTGTTTATATATAAAATTTTTAAACCCCGTTTAATCTTCACAGAGGCAGAGTGAAACTAATCAAGATGTGGTTTGAGAGCCGCTGAGTTCAGAAATGCCAAGGCAAGTGTCAGAAATCACACTTAGCTTCATCGATTTAAATGAATATCCAGAAACCAAAAGTCAGTTTACATTTTTAGAAAGGTTGTGAATGGTGTCATATTTTTATGCCAGGTCTGACGTGTAGAACTTCGTCTAGCTTTCTGCCCAGCACTGGAATGAGGAGTTAAACATCTTACCTAGCTAGCTTTGTTTCAGAGAGAAACTATGAAAGCTTACACTCCACATATGATAGAAGGAAGACTGGATTTGGAGTCAGAACACAAGGGATGGAATCCTGCCTTGGCTGTCTCCCCTTTGTCATCTGGGTATCTTCTGGTTCTGAGGCTGTCTAGATCAAGGATCCAGAGGGTTGCCTTCCAGATTTCACAGGCCATAAAGCTTCTGGAAGACAGGTGGTTACAGAGAATTCTGAGCTGAAAAAAAAACTTTAGAGATTATCTCATATGATTCATTTCTGACTTAAATCTTACTTAGGACCCATCACTTAAAGGCCAGTATGGCTCTTTCTCACTTGACCCTTGCAAAGATCCTGCCATGTAGCATAGGTCCTGCTAGAGGAAATATCATTCCCATTTTTACAGATGAGTAATTGGGCTCCAAAGAGTCCTAAGGGACCTACCCAAAGCCATACTAAGATGCAGGATTTGAACCCTCACTCAAAATGCAAATTAAAACACTTTAATTCCATATTATGGAAGAATTAAGAGGAGGGAATAAAGGCAAAATGGGAAAGAGATGAAGGGGGAAAGAGTGACAACCAGAGTAAGGGAAAGGAGCTCAGTAAAAAGTGTGGCATGTTACTCTCAAGAGCAGACCCTGTGGAGAATCATTCCAAGTCACCAGTTGACTAGCAACTAATTAATACGTGTTCAAACAGCCTTTGTAGGACCTCTGTTGGACATTCATTCCCAAAGTATGATTGTAGATTTACTCATTGGGTATGCACTGGAGATAAAGCTACCATGTATATTATGAGCAGCAGCATGAAAAAGTGGATATTTTTTTTAAGCAGCTGCTCTTGAAATCAGAAAGAACTGGGTTCCAGTGGTTAATGGAAGGGAGGGAGGTCCTTACCACAGTTCTGCCTCTTCCACATCCTAATTGTGTGATACTGGGCAGGTTACTTAACTTCTCAATGCAACTATGTTAAGATCATAAGTTGCAGAACAGGTGCAGTTTGGCATTGATAGAGGAAGTTTCCTCACTGGAAGTTCCCTAACCAGTGAAATCACAGGTTCAGTACACTCCCACACACACACACATTAATCCTCCTTTCTCACATTGGAGTTCACTAGGGCTGGTGGGAACCCCTGCCCTTCAATATGCTAATAATCTGCATTAAGCCCTGCTTATTCTTTAGCTGACTTTTATTCTTAAAACTTCATAGTGCATTGAGTGGTGGAGTCAGTCACAATAGCCTTTCACAAATATTTCTTTTTTTTAATTAAAAAATAAAATTTTTTGTTACATTTTGAGTTCTGAGTTAGCTCCCTCTCAACTCCAAATTAGAGGCCAACATTTGACATACACATGTGGAGCCATACAATACATACTTCCATATATCAATTCTTTTTCTAGAGATGGATAGCAATTTCTTTCATAAGTCTTTCATAGTTGATCAGAACGTTCATATTATTCAGAACAACCTGGTCATTCTCAGTTACTTTTCAAACAAGATTATTGTTTTGTACACAACATTCTTTTGGTTCTGCCCATTTCACTCTTCATTATTTTATGCAAGTCTTTCCCTATTTTTCTGAAAGCCTCCTGCTCATCATTTCTTACAGCACAGTAGTGTTCTGTCACAATCATATAACACAACTTACTCAGCCATTCCCCATTGGACAGGCATCCTTTCAATGTGCAGCTCTTTGCCACCACAAAGAGAGCCACTATAAATATTTTAGAATATATAAATTCTTTCCTTTTTCCATGACCACCTTGGAAAAAAGACTTAATAATGGTATTTGCTGAGTCAAAGGATATACACAGTTTTATAACTCTTTGAACGTAACTCCAGATTGCTCTCCAAAATGGTTGGATCAGTTTGCAGTTCTACCAGTAATGTACTAGTGTTCTAATTTTTCCACATCCCTTCCCCACCCAACATTTGTCATTTTCCCTTCTATCATTTTAACCAATCTTATAGGCATGAGGTGGTACCTCGGAGCTGTTTTAATTGCATTTCTCTGATCAATAATGATTTAGAACATTTTTTCATATGACTATAGATTGCTTTGATTTCTTCTTCCAAAATCTGCCCATTCATATCCTTTGACCATTTATCAACTGGGGAATGACTCATATTCTTATAAATTTGATTCAGTTCTCTATCTCACCAAATGTTTCTTTAGTTTTTACAGTGGCACAGTGGTACTCACTAGAGTGGATGGAGCTCTAAAGTCAGGGAGACCTGAGCTCAAATCCTGTCTCTGACTCTAAGTGAAGGTGTGACTTTGGCCAAATCTCTTAGGACCCCTCTGAAGCTGTTAACTCATGTGTTAAAATGGGGACAATAACTCCTCTAGCAGAAGCTCTGCTACCTCTTGGGATTTTTTGTGAGGATTAAGTAAGAGAAAGATCCATGTTAGCCTTTAAATGATGGATCCTAAGGAAGATTTCAAATCACAAATATCTATGAGAGATAATCTCTAAAGTCTCTTTTGGCTCAGAATTCCCTGATTCTGTAACCACCTGCCTTCAAAAGCTTTTGGGATCATGGACTTTGAGTGTTGGAAAGGAACTTTCTGGATCTTCTATTTTGACAGCTTCTGTTTATAGGGGGAGAAACAGGTTAAAAGAGGATGCCAAAATGACAATGGGGAGACAGCAAAGCCAAGATTGTAACCATGTCTTCTAACTCCAAATTTAGTCTTCCTTCTTCTTGTTCAGTGGTGTCCAACTCTTTGTGTCCCCGTTTGGGGTTTTCTTGGCAATGATCCTGGAGTGGTTGGCCATTTCCTTTTCCAACTCATTTTACAGATGAGGAAACTGAGGCAAATAATTGCATGACTTGTCAAACAACTAGTAAATGTCTGAGGCTAGATTTAAACTCAGATCTTCCTGACTCCAGACCCAGGGCTGGAAGTGAAGTCTTGGAGTGAAAAAAGATACTAAATGCTTGCCATGTGTCAGGCATGGGAAAGTAAGATAATTCTCCCCTCAGGGAGTGTACATTCTAATGAGGGAAGACAGTACACAAAAGGGAGCTGAAAGAGGGAAGGGGACGGCATCCAAACAGGAAGAGTGGCAAAGTTCTGGAGTGTCAGAAGCAGAATCAGAAGAGGAATGAAGGACGATTGATCTGGGCTTTTCCTCAAGATGGAGGTTCCTGGAGGAACTTACAAATAGGAGAAGGAGGCTGCAGAGATATAATTTCCAGGGTGAGAAGGCCAAGAAGACTTCGTATTCAAGTCCCAACTCTGACATGTATTGGCTAGGTCACCCTGGACATGTAACTTAATCTCTGAGAACTCAAGGCAGCCCTCTAAGATTATAAAATGCAGAGAAGGTGCCCACCTGCATTGGGCGAAGGAGTGCCCTCATCTGAAAGTTCCAATCCCAACTCTACCTAGCCCTCTCCTAACTGATTCCTGAGCTAGGATGCTGCTGCTGTCTTCTATACTTCATGCCACAAGGACTCCTGTTACTTAGATTCATTAAATCAGATGTTTTAAAATAAAGTTTCTTGGGAGTAGTCATTACTTTTGCTTTTTCTTTAAATTCCCAGGCCTCTGCTAGGAAAGGGCTTAACAAATGGTTGCTAATTGATCGATAAAGCAGAAAACTGAGAGCCTGGGAAACTCCACAGAAGTTGCTAAGAGTGAGAAAAAATGTCAAGTCATTGAAAGTTTTGTGTTCTCTACCCCCAGCTCCCCACAGGACCACAAGCATCACCACTGCCCAAAGAGTCTGAAAAGTGTGTGAGGTTAATGCAAAAAAGCGAGCAGAAGCCCAAGGTGCTTGGTAAAGGTATTTCTGCCAGAGAAGTGTCTCTTCCTAGAACTGTTCTGCTTGGGACTTAGGCATGTAAATGAACGCAGTAGAAGCTTTGAGCCCATACCCTGTTTTAGAGAAATAATGGTTTGGCTACCTTCCTAGGTCCTCACATCTCTTCGAATCTGAATCTGAAAATACTAATGAATCAGCTTATAATAAAGAGTAAGAATACATATCTCTATGTCTAGTATGCGGATTTAAAAGATTCAAGACACATAGTTTCTGGGTAATTTAATCATTTTATTAATAAGACCAGCACATTATTGATAAAAGGATGGTCATTTGGCCTTCTCTGTTAGATCAAACACAATCATGGTGGAGGGCTCACAGTTTATATACCCTTCAAGGAGCAGGTACCAGTCAACTCTGATTGGATAACACAAAGGGAGGTGAGCTATCTTAAAATGAGGGGCTGAGAATGACATGTCACCCTACAAAGGAGAAACTATCTCTATACTCAGAGCATCCGCCAGCCTTGGTCTGTCTAGACAAAAGGATACGTCTCACTAAAGCTTGATTGAATGGAATTCACCTGAGATTAAAAATTCCTTGTAGGGTTGGACTGAGTCAATCTTGTAGAGTTAGATAGAGAAGTGAATTCAGTCTTATTATCAGTACTGTCCTTCCAGAGACTGAACGTTTTACTTTTTAAAATCAGGACTTTAAAAGAAGGGAAGAACTCTGGATCTCCCCTAATTATTGGTTATTAATATCCATTTCTCTCATTAGGTCTGAAAACATAACTGTGTGTAAATGCTTTCTTAGGAAGTGGTTTTTGAAATTGAATACAAAATGAACTCATAAAAAATGCAATCCTTTTCTTGTCTGTGGAAGATCTTAGATAAAGAGCATAGAGAGCGGCATAACCAGCAGTGACCACTTGTGGAAACCTACTTAGGAGCAATGAGACATTTGGAAAATGATTAGCAGAAACTTCATTAGACCTCAATGTGCTTTCAGTACATTGGCCAGCTAGGTGGCACAGTGGATAGAGTGAGTCTGAAGTCAGGAAGACTAGTCTTGATTTCAAATCTGGCCTCTTGTCTTCTAGGCACACTCTTGATGTCTAGAAATTGCAAAGAAGGTCAATTTGCATGAGTAATAGGAGTTTCTCTATCAGGGAATTCCCTATGCTGATAAAATCAATCAAAGTTAATTAACAAGTATTTATAGGGGCGGCTAGGTGGCGAAGTCAATAGAGTACCAGCCTTGGAGTCAGAAGGACCTGAGTTCAAATCCGACCTCAGACACTTAACCCAAAAACTAGCCCTGTGACCTTGGGCAAGTCACTTAACCCCAACTGCCCTCCAAAAAAAAAAAAGTATTTATTAAGAACCTAATGGGCAGCTAGGTGTCACAGAGGATAGAATACAGAGCCAGGAGTAAAGAAAGCTCATCTTCCTGAGTTCAAATCTGGTCTCAGACACTTACTAGCTGTGTGACCCTAGGCAAGTCACTCTATCCTGTCTGCCTCAGTTTCCTCATCTGTAAAATGATCTAGAGAAGGAAATGGCAAACCACTCCAGTATCTTTGCCAAGAAAATACCAAATAGGGTTGTGAAGAGTTGGACACAAATGAAAAAAACTGAGTACACAAGTTAATTCTGGTTTCTCCCAGAAATGGGAATATTTTCCAATAGACCAGGCTTAGAGGTGGGATGAAAAGAACTTTGAGTCTAGACTCAGAAGACCTGGGTTCTAATCTTAGACTGGTCCTTTATTATCTGTGTTGACCTTTGGCAAAAACTGTTTCCCTTTCTTCAGCTGCAAAATAAAGGTTTCCATGTGGTTGGCTTGAAGGTTTCTTCCATCTCTTTATCTATGCTTCTATTAGAAGATTTAAGGACAGAGCAAGTCCAGCTCCAAGGAACCCGTTAAACTGTCATTTTATTTTGAAGTATCAACGTAGGGGCGGCTAGGTGGCGCAGGGAATAGAGCACTGGCCCTGGAATCAGGAGGACCTGAGTTCAAATCTGGCCTCAGACACGTAACACAAAAACTAGCCGTGGGACCTTGGGCAAGTCACTTAACCCCAATTGCCCTCCAAAAGGCAAAAAAAATATATATATTGAAGTATCAAAGTAAACATCATCTGATCTATCTTTGATTGCAACTGCTAATAAAGGATTTTATTTCATTAACTCCTGATAGGCAAATATTCACCTCAGAAACCCAAAATGAACAAGGGGTGTTTTTAAAAAAGCAATTGATAGACAAATGAAAGAGTTACAAATTAAAACCACCTTGAGGTACCACCTCACACCCATCATATTGGAAAAAATGATTAAAAGCAATGAAGTTGAATCTTGGGGTACAGTTTGCAAATCTGAAGACTCTTGTAGGAATAGACCCTAAAAGGGTCACCCAGAGCAGAAAGAGTGAGATCTGTTCAAAGATTTGCCTTACAAGAAATTGCAATAAATAAATGAATAATTGGAAGCAATTTAAATATCCAACAGGAAGCTAATGGTTGAATAAATTGTGGTATAGTGCTTTGTTATACTTCTACAATTCAATTAAGACAAAGTATAGAAATTACAAAGAAATCTGCTACTGCTCCCTTCACCAAAACCACCTTGTATTTATTTTGTACATAACCTGTACATGCTTACATATGTATATGTTGACTCCTCTATCAGTATGTGAACTCCTTGAGTGCAGAGGTTATATTCTTTGTCTTTGTATCCCAGGAACAGGGATGGAGGATGGGGATACAAAAGCAAGATATGAAAGAATACCTGTTCTCTAAGTTGAACTAACTGACATAATTTGCAATAACAATAATACTGACTTTATTAATAGCTAATATTTACATGGCACTTTAAGGTTTATGACAATAATAGAAGACACATAGAGCTTTAAAGCTTGCCATTAAAATAATAGCTGATGTTACATGTACAGTACTTTAATGTTTGTAATAAGAGCTGACATATAGACACTGCTTTAAGGTTTTCACTAATAATTGTTGACATAAAGCTGCCTTAAAATTTGCCATCACGGTTGAAACATAAAGCAATTTTGGTTTATATTAGTAATAGGTCCCATTAGTGCAGCAAGAAATGCATTAATAATAGCTCATATTTTGACCGTGTTTCAAAGTTTGCAATACTAAGGTAGGATGACGTTTATATGCTTTAAGGCTTGCAAAAATTATAGTTTATATTTACCTAATACTTTAAGATTTTTAATAATAATGAGAGATGATATTTATATGATGTTTTAAGATTTGCAATAATGATAGTGGATATTTACATAGCGCTTTAAGTTTTGCATAATCATGACAGCTGTCATTTATATAATGCCTTAATATCTGCAATAATACAGCTGACATTTATATTGCGCTTTAGGTTTGCAATAATAATACTAGAACACCTGCATAGTCTTTTGATAGTATTTAGCTGGCTGCATCAACTTATTTTTATTTAGCTCAATGAGGGTGCCGTTTAAAAACACATCCAAAGAGTAATGCAAAAACTGACCCTCCCCAAGCGCCCTGCCACGCCCACCCCAGGCTACAGTCCTCTCCTAGTTAAAGGTTGAGCTGCGCACACCGGCCTAAGGATGATCCCGCCCCACCCCTGCAAGCGCATGCGCGAATCTAGCCACGCCCCCGTCACCCTCGCAGTCACCCTTGCTTTAACCACTGGCTGACCTGGCTGAGCTTTTCTCATCCCGCCCCCTCGATCCCGTAGTGGGCTCGCGCCTCTGCTCGGTAACGCGAGATGGGATGCGGAGAGGGGGCGGTTCTGCGGTCACGCCGTGCTGCCCTTAGAACGAGCGGGCTGCGGGCTGCGTCACTGCGTGCGTCACTTCCGCCCACTCCAGAACTTGTCAGAGAGGCGGTGGGTGTGGATCTTCGTTCCCCGCGCTGGTCCCGGCCTTCCGCCTGTTAGGCGCCGGAGAAGCGGTGAGAGGCGCCTAGGTCGCGGCCCTTCGGCTCGCCCTCGTTGTCAGTTTCCCGGCCGCCGCCGCCCACTTCGCGGCCTCAAATGTCAGAGCGCTCGGTCCATCGCTTCTCGGCCCCCGCACCGGACGGGGAGGCCGGGGCGCCCCCGGGATTAGGCCTTCCCTGCCGCTCGTGACCGTGGGCAAGTCGCACGCAGCAAGAGCAGTAACGGGCGTACGGCCCAGGCTTACGGAGCGCGTCCCCAGGGGCCCGCGTGATCTGTAAAATGGGGGGAGGTTTGCATGAGATGACCTTCGAGGCCTTTTCTCCCGGCTCCCGACCCCACGGTTTAGGGAAGCACGCGAACCCTGGAGGGGCCCCAAGCGTTGTCCCTCAGGGAAGGAAATAAGCCCCAAGAAGCAGCAAGGGAAGGGCCCGCGGCTCCAGATCCGGCTTATCTTTGCCCCTGGCTAAAGAGGAGGACCAGGCTAGCCAGTGCTAGTTGTTCAGGAATGCCTGGCAGTTGATGTCTAGATGCAGGAAGAATAGCTAGTATGTGTATATGTGTGTATGTACACATATCTATGTATGTATATTTATGACTTAGTATATATGTGTACATATACACTTAGTAATATATATGACTTAGTAACATTACCTATTAGCAATATATGTTACTAACGTGCAGTTGTTTAGCAATATGTATTAATAATATCTTACCTAGTCACTTAGTAATGTAAAATATGTTACTGTTAACATGTATACACGAATATATAGCATGATATGAACAAATGTACATATAAGTGTATATCTGTATATGTACACTTGTACGCTTATACATAACACATTTACACGTTTTTAACATGTTCTACATGTTATTTCTAATTAAGGCTAAAGGAATTGAATTGAATTGCCCAGGGTGGCACAGCTAGTAAATGCCAGATAGAATTTGAACTCAGGTTTTCCTGACTCCCAAGTCTAGCCCCACCTAGCTGCTTCAACTTTGTAGCCTTTATCCCCTCTGGCTTCCTTTTGGTTTTGGAAGGAGTGGAGAGGATTGGGGTGGGCTTGGTAAGTGTATGATTTTGCAAGGGTGGCTAGTGATCTTATGATTTCAGTGCCATGGGAAGTTGGCATTGATAAAGGAAGTTCTCTACCAGTGCAGATTGGCAGCTTCTCTGTCACTTTAAGTCTCAGAGTTGCCTGGGACACTGAGTTTGAGTATCAATCAGAAGCAGGATTTGCACAGTCATGGGAGTTCGGTTCAAGCAGGTCTTCTTGTTAGACTGAAACATGGCCAGGATCTAGGAGAATGTGAAATCAGTGTGGAAGGTTACATTTATACAGTTTAGAAACATAGATGCAGCCCAATTATCTGGCCTGGTCTTCCCTGAAGCAATCATGTCAGGTGACTGAAGCTGACCTTATTGATAGAAGAGAAAATAAGAGAACCAAGTAAGATTTCTCTGTGGTATTAAGTGTGGCTCTGAGGAAGTCTGCACGGTGTCTTTATTCACTCAGCCTCTAGTTGTTTTTCTTACACGTCTGTGATTTTTTTGTGTGTCTGGGGCAAAGTCTGTGCTGTTGGGTTGGTTGCAAACTGCAGTCTTAGGGTGTAGTAACTATGTCAAAGCAAAATATGGTGATAACTCTCACAAAGTCAGAGGAAACTATACCCTTCAAGTACTTTTCCATATTCTCTGTCATTTGGTGGACCCTCATAACTTGAAGGATTCCTATACAGTAATCTGTAGTCACTTGAGAGGAACCTGTGCTTTTATAACTGCTAGATCTGTTCCTGAATATTAATAACAGCTAATATTTTTATAGTGCTACAAGATTTGCAGAGCACTTTACATAGATCATCTCATTTGATCTGACATTATCACCAGAGGAAACACCATCTTAACCCTTTGGATTCTAAAGCCCTTGAAGAAAGAGTCCACATTTCTTTTTTTATTAAAGAATCTAGTGCAGTGGTTCTCAACTTTCCTAATGCCTCGACCCTTTAATACTTGTATGTGGGTGGACTCGCCTGGAGACAGGTAGAGGAGCAGTGTCTCGGTTCCTAAGACCATCAGAAATAGTTGGTCTTAGGCGACCCCTGTGAAAGCATCATTCAACCCCCAAAGGGCTCATGACCCACAGGTTGAGAACCACTGATCTGGTGCAAGCCGTGTCCTTTTATACGCAAGTCAGAGATGCTATAAGGACAAAAACAAAGAACATTCTCTGTCCTCAAGGAGTTCACTGGGGTTATGTATTTCACAAATAAGCAAATGCTACATGACTTGAGGCTAGAGGAAGCACTGATTAGAGAGATTAGGGAAGACTTCTTGTAAGGGGTGACATTGAAGGAAGCTAAGATTCTAGGAGGCACCAGTTCATTCCAAGAATAGGGGACAAGGGACAGCCAGTGTGAAGGTACAGTGGTGGAATGATCAGCTCAAAGAATGACAGAAAGTCATCCTTTTAGACTGAATGAAGAAGAACATGAAATCAGGTTAGAAACAGTCGGGGCCAGAGTGAGAAGAACCATAAAATTCCTCAAGTCCACTGTTCTTTGCAGTTTGTGTGTATAATGGGATCAGAAAATAATTTGGGTGGGCTTCCTTTTGTCCTGGCTCTTGTTCTCCTAGATGTCCACAATAGCAGGTAGCCCCTCCTGACTTTGCTGGCCCTTTTTGCCACAGGTGTTATCACACTTGGGGATTTATAGTTGCTTCCAGTGATGAGATATTAGGTTAAACGAGCCTCTCTTCCGTCTGGGGCATCTTTCCTTTTCTGCCATCTCTCACCCTAAATATCTGGTCAGTTGCCACATTTATTCCCTTCTCCCTTCCCAGCATCTCTTGCCTCCAGTGCCTTCTCAGCTCACAGAGTCTCCACTTCAGCCCAAGTCCTCATCACTTTTCACCTAAACTATTGCAGTACTCTGGATAGCTCTCCCCAATCCAGTCCTTCCTCCGCAAGGCTGCTTAGGTAATATTCTTAAAGTACAGGTCTGACCATGTCATCGCATTTTCTCTGGTGCCACATAGGAGATCTTGTTGGCATTTAAAGCTCTTCACAACCTCACCCTTACCTACCTTTCCACTTTTTTATACGTTACTCCCCTTCCCGTACTTGATAGTCTGGCCAAACTAGCCATATGACAGTTCTTCACACACAGTGTTTCATGCCCTATCTGTGCCTTTGCACTTTGCACAGTTCCCCATGTCTGGAATGCATTCCTTCCTTATTAGAATCCCTGATTTCTTCTTTCAAGGCTCAGCTCAAGCTGAGCCAGCATGAAGTCTTCACTGATCCCCACAGTTGCTGCTGTCTTTCCCCTAAAATTCGCTCATATGTGTTTTGCATCTGCCTCTGTATGCATCAGGCCTGGCCAATAGTAAGCACCATATAAATGTTAGCTGTGATTATTGTCATCACTAGCTAGAATTTAAACTCCTTCAGGGGAAGGACTGACTTTTGCCTTTGACTCCCCAATGCCCAGCACTGCAGAGATCCTTAATAAATGCTTATTGGTTGATGAATTCCCTATGGAGGGGCATTGCCCATTCTCACACTGCTAATTACTTTTTGTCATTTCCTCTTTCCTTCCCATTCGGAACCCTCGGATCTCAAGATGTGTATACCTCCCTTCAGGGCATGTACTGGTCTTACTTTTTGGAACCCACCTATCTGCCTCTTCAGTGTTTAGCAGTTTTTGACATCCAGTAGGTTCTTAATAAATGATTTTTTAAATGTTACCAAAGAAAGGTAGTATAATAGGATCATTTATCTTCAGTCTTTCCTGGAGAAACAGGACTGACTTTCGTCCTTTTTTTGGTTTTAGTGGCAATTCTGTAACAGTACTTTTTGATGAATGTGTGGTTTCTATCATTTTCACTTGTTCAGTGGAAATCTGATGGGAGTTTTATTCAAACCACTAAGTGAAGACATTCTCGTGCTAGTGACTCATTATTAAGAAGAACTTGAGATCACTGTCTTCCTAGAGATAAAAAAAAGATAAGTAAAACTGTACCTTCAATACTGAAACCTTGAGATACACTGACATAAACATGTAAAATACTGTTCACGATTATATTTTAACTGTCTAGCAGGTGGTTAAGTGCTTGGCAGTCTGGTTCACTGGATTGAATTTTGAACATGGATGAAAAAATCCTGGGTTCCGATTTTGTTTCTGACACTTAACTGTGTGAACATGGAGAATCCCTTAATCCCTGTGTCCCAGACAAGCTTTAAGGCCTTCCTGTTACGTTTTGGATAGGTTGTGATGCTCACAGATTTCTGAGAAGTCTGTGTTCGCTGTGGGCCCAGCCGTTGGGTGCCGTGAGGCTGCTGAAGGACAGGCATGGGCTCCACCTGCAGACAGCCTTTGATGGACACAACAGCTGCATTAGCAGAGAGCAGGATCCCTGGTGGCTGATAGCTGACATTTAGGATATGCCAGTGCTGTGCTTTAAACTAGCAGTGGTGATTAGGTGCTGCATCATAGGGCGGCAAATGGAGGGTTTTGAGGGTTGATGGAAAAGATCTGAAGAGTTTTGTTTTACAGATGAGTAAACTGAGGCCAGCAGAGGAAAGGGGCAGTTTCCTCATCTGCAAAATGGGAGAGGGGTTGGATTAGATCGCCTCTAAATCCTATGATCGATTTCTTAGGATTAATAGTAATTTATGCTGGGGGTGAACTTTTCCTCTTGTATATCTTTTATAACGAATATACTTTCTATCAGTTAAATTCGTACTTTGAGCCAGATTCTGTGCTGGACACTGGAGATAAAGATGCAAATGAAGCAATCTCTGTTCTTGACCAACTTACATTATGTCAAGGGAGGCTATGGGTACATATATAATAAAGAATAAATACAAGGTAGGAAAAATATCAGGGGGAGGATCAAGAAAGGCTTCATGTAGAAGATGATGCTCAAGATGTGTCTTAATGAGACAGATTCTATGAGATGGAGACGAGGGAGTGTATTATAAGAACGGAGACAGGAGAGAATACTCTGTGTCAGAACCAAAATTAAAAGCCAGTTTGGTTGAATTATAGAGTAAGGGAAAGAGGGTGTAGGCCAGAAAGGTGGGTTGAGGCTAATTTGTGAAGGGTGAAGACCTTTAGAAGCCAGAAGAGTTTGTATTTTATCTTGGAGGCAATAGGTAGCCTCTGTCGTTTACTGAGTGGGGGAGTAACATGGTCATATCCTTGCTTGAGGAAAATTATGTTTTTGGCAGCTATGTGAAAGGTAGATTGGAGTGGGGAGAAACTTGAGGAGTAAAACTGACTAGGAGCCTATTACCATAGTTTAGGCCAGGGGTGATGAGGGCCTCAAATAGATTAGTGGTATTGGGAGTAGAAAGAAGGGGGTTGGATTCAAGAGATGTTGTGAAAATAGAAGGGATGGGGCAGCTGGGTGGTATAGTGAATAACGCACTGGCTCTAGAGTCAGGAGAGTGAGTTCAAATCTGGCCTCAGACACTAGCTGTGTGATCTTGGGTAAGTCACTTAACCCCAATTGCCTTACCTTCCCCCCCCAAAAAAAAATTTCAAAAAGGAAAAAAGAAAGCAGAAGGGATGAGATGTGTTGATTAGGTGGAGTGAGGGAGAATGAGGAGTAAAGGATGATGAGCTTGGTAGACTGGAAGAAATAAATAGTATGTCAAAAGACTGGAGGAATTTGTATTTGTCCATAGAATATTAAGAGTAAATACAGGTACAGTGTGAGATTGTCTCTTTCAATTTCTGTTTGAATCAAAGTGGGTTAAAAACCACAAACTCTTTGGGGAGACAAATTGGAGTATTCCGTTGTTGCCAGTAGGGGAACCTAAGCTTTACTGACATAAATCATTTGATTCCCTATTTAAAACCATTCCAAAAAAAATATTAAGAAGCATATTTATACATGAAAATAACAAGTTCAATATAAAATGGTTCTCATAAATCTGCAAGCAGATAAAAAATAGCCGATATAGTGATTCTGGTGAACCTAATTCCTTCCAAGTTAGCATGAGTCCTTCCATGCCTGTACTCTAGGTAACTTCAGATTAGCTGCTTGAGATATCCTGTTCTAACTGTTAGGTAGACTGAGCTGGATAAAATGTAAAGGATTCACTAATGTTGAGTATGACAAGTTTCACAAGACAATTTCACAAATTTGTGAAAAGAAAATACGTACTTGTTAATAAGACTGCAAATTAGTCAGTCTGTTGTCTCAGAGGGGGAGCAAAGGTAGTATAGAGATTTCAAGATCTTTTCACTGACTTAGGCATTAGGGGCTTCTGAAAAGTATTGGGGGAAATTGAGAGGTGGTGGGCTTCTTTTGACTAATGAAAGTTTGGGTTCTGTTATTATTGGAGAAGGCCCTTTTTGTGTCATTACATAAATTATTGAATTTGGACTCAGGTTGACCTTGAGCACTGTCTTGAATGCTAATTCAGTAATATCTAACAGAATGCTTGCTTATACAGATTACAACATGACTGGCATTTTGTAAGCGCTGTTAACTTTTTATTATTACCGCCCTTGGGATAATTGGATTTAAAAAGAATGTTTTCTACTTTTCGAGGCTGGATTTCTTGCCCTTGGTAGTCCTATGAGCAAATAAGCCCAGATGTTGTGAATAACAGCAGTTTTCACTTTGTTGGAAGCACTTAAAATGTAAA
>CM053596.1:29532812-29552818 GCA_028646575.1 Pseudocheirus occidentalis | reverse complement strand
GGCCCCTGGCTAATCTTTTTACATTCATTATTTCCCCTTTTCTACCCTCAGCTCTTGCCCATACGGTTCCAGTGGAGGGTCTCTTTGAGTACAACGAGGAGAGCCCCGAAGCAGCCTTCATTTCACCAACCAAGCGTCAGTCAGGGCGTCAGAAAACCAAAGACAAGAAAGAAGCCTGTAAGCAGCAGTGAGATAAAGCTTCTCTCTCCCCCCACTCCTCCCCCTCCCCCTTCCCCTCGTCACTCCTCCACTCCCCAAAGGGAAACTTAGTTAAACTTCATGTCTGATCGAACCCTGGACCACCAAAACTACTTTGCCATGTCCTTCAATGACTTTGTGGCCATATTGAGATATGTTGATTTCTAAGTTATTGTGTGTGTGTGTGTGTGTGTGTGTGTGTGTTTGGAAAATGTTTCTGGTGAATAAAGAGGCAACTAATGGCTTAGTGGATAGAGCGTTGGACCTGGACTCAGGAAGTTCAAATCCAGCCTCAGAAGCTGACTAGCTGTGTGACCCTGGGCAAGTCACTTAACCTCTGCCTCAGTTTCCTCTTCTGTTAAATGGGGATCATTATAGTATTTACTTTTGGGGACTGTTGTGTGGATCAAACAAAATCTTTAAAGTGCTGTATGTAAATGGTATCTATTATTATTATTATTCTTGAAGATGTTGTCTCTCTCTCTTTTCTTTTTTTTTACCTGTGACATGTTTGCTTTAAAAATGTCAAAGATCAAGCAGTTCTCAGTCTTGGATTTATGGGACTAGAGGTGGCAGAGGGAGAATTTCATAAATCAGATAGGATTGAAACCATCCTGGTGCCATGTAGATTTAACCGAAAGAACCACTGTGCCTCTTAGTAAACCATCCTCTTTCTGGTTTCTGCTGTTGAAATACTACATAAAACATGGCACTTTTCTCTCTCCCTTCCAGCACTGGAATGGAAGTGAATGGAAGGCTCTGGGTGCTATATGTCTATTTCAGAGCATATTAATCTAGTCTATAGGAAGAAGTCAATGAAAATATGGAGATTCACTAAGGAAGTCGTGGGAGGGGTGGGTGGTCTTGTACCATACCCAGTGCACTTTTCTATTGAACATCCTTCATACCAATGAGCATTTATTAGCTACCGGCTGTGTGAAAGGACTATAAAGGTTTAAATAATAAATGGGCTCTGCCCCTGAAAAAAATGTGGGGACTAACCATTATACATTATACCCCCCATTGCCACCCATGATTCTATTCTATGTTGTTCTTTCCCCTAGTTATCTCTGACTGAGTCAAATGTATGGATTTCCTAGAAAGACAAATCCATTTGAAATTAGTTCTTGCACTATTTACATACATCTGCATCCTTTGTACTTCATGCAAATATTTCCTCATGTATTGTAAGGGAGCTCATGCCTGGTTTCCCTTTACTTTTGCCAAATCTGTACTAGTCATATTTTTTGGAAAATGCATTTCTAGGAAATGAAAATGAAATTGAGTAAAGGGAAGAAGCAAGAAGCCCATTTCCCAAGAGTGGGAATTAGAAACTAGAGACTTCAATGAATCAATTTCCTAACTGCTCTCAACTCCAGATTTCCTTTTACTGGAAAGTAGCGTCAGTAACAATTCAGCTAAAGAAATCCCATCTACAAACAGAAATAGGAAGTTGAGTGCCCAAATGTGTCTTATCATCTTTGAGAAAATGCCTGTACATGAAACAATAATTTTAAGATACATTTGTATTTTGAACGAAGTGTAGACTAACCCAGTTGGAACTAGCCAGGTCAATCCAACAAGCATTTCTATTACAAGGATGCTTCATGCCAGGGCAACATACCAGGCAGAAGGGATGGATACAAAGATAAAAGAACAAGAAAAGAGACAGTCCCTGACCTTTAAAAGTTTACTTTTTATGGGAGGAATGCACTTATTCCTTCCACATGGGGGTAGAGGGTAGGAGTTAGGGGCATGGTGCCCCCACAATCTGGAAAATCCCTGTAAAACTTTCTGGGTCTCCCTTTGTACCAGAGAAGTCTGAATTTTTTTTTCTTTCATGGGGCATTTACAATGCTTTATTGTAAAATGTGTATTATTTGGTCACAGGCTCTGTGTCATCTGTTGGTCTTTGGCTTCTGCAAAACTCCCAATAAATTTTCATTTAATTTCTAATGCTGACCCACACTCATGATATGGAAGGGATAACTGTATATCCTATACATAGATAAGTAGATACATGAGAAATTGAGGAAGAAGGCAAAGGATCAGGAAGATCAGGACAAGTTCCTGTGAAGAAAGCTGAACCTTGAAGGAAACTGAGCCTGAAGTGGGGAGGACTCAGGAAGAAGCCTGAGTCCAGAAGCCTGACCAGGACCTTAGTACTTTATGAAAAAATCTCATTTTCTTTGAACTCTAATAACAAATATCATGTGACACATCTTCTTTAAGAGGAGATCATTAAAAGGAGACATGTCACAGAAATAGAGGATTTTTTTTTTAGCATAAGAGATTTCCAGGAACTACTCCTTAAAAATGAAAGAGTTTAGGGAGGTCTAACAGAAATTACAGACTGAAGGGCATAATGAGTCAGAGTACCCCAAAGTTTAACCTAACATTTGCATGAGGTAATTTGCTCTCAAGATGGACCTGGATGATTGATTGCTTTTGACATGGGTAATATACACGGTGTGAAAAGATTTTATTTTGAACATATAAACCCGTTCTGTCAAGTAGCATGTGTCTGTCCTTCATCTGAATGATGTGTAGTCCTACATTGCCTTCAGAAAAGGTGCTGGTGATGTTTTAAATTCCCTGAATGTTTTCCAGTTGTCCTGTTGCTCTTCCTTCTTAAAATAAATGTGTTGGAAAGAGATGGTGTTTGCTCTTGAAATTCTTTGATGTTTATAAAACTGGCAATTTTTCACCCTGTGGTTTTCCCCCCCTAATTTTATTGTTACCCTTTATATTTGTACCACAGCTACTTCCCCTTGGGAGCAGTTAGGTAGATAGAGCACATGGCCTGGAGTCAGGAAGACTCATCTTCCTGAGGTGAAATCCAGCCTCAGACACTTACTAGCTGTGTGACCCTGGGCAAGTCACTTCACCCCATTTGCCTCAGTTTCCTCATCTGTGAAATGAGCTAGAGAAGGAAATGGCAAACTACTCCAGTATCTTTGCCAAGAAAACCCCAAATGGGGCCATGAAGAGTCAGACAGCAATGAAACATGACTGAACAACAAGAACAAATTTTCCCTTTACTCCACCCTAACTCCTGATTAACTCTTCCTCGTACCAAAGGAAAGCATTTCAGCAAAGCCATGGGGATCTTGTTGGACCAGTGTATAACACATTCCACATCTATAGTCCCCCCCTTCTTGCTAGAGAGAAAAGGTCTGTTTCCTTAGCATTATTACATAGCACTGCTAATTTTACAAATTTTAATTTAGAAGCCTCAGATATAGATCTCAAGTCCATTTGCCCTTCTTACTGAGATAAAAACTAATCT
Organism: Pseudocheirus occidentalis; assembly: GCA_028646575.1. Taxonomy (NCBI): domain Eukaryota; kingdom Metazoa; phylum Chordata; class Mammalia; order Diprotodontia; family Pseudocheiridae; genus Pseudocheirus; species Pseudocheirus occidentalis. Next base: position 29,549,331 of record CM053596.1, on the reverse strand, counting down.
AAAAAAGAGATGTGGGTGAGGTTGTGAGAAGTTTCTGTTCCTGAATTTAACTTTACATGTTATTTCTGCCATCTCTGGAATAGGCTGATTTTGTAACTTTTTTTTTTAACATGAAGAAAAGCACTCTATTTGTTGTATCATTAAAGTGGTCCCGAAATGCTGTATTGTCAAGAAAAGACTCCTAAGTGAGTAAAGAGGAAGTGTCCGGGATTGGAAAAACAAAAGCCTTGGGATAGAATGTCACATTTACATTATATCTCAGATCCTAATCCAGTGAGTGACCTTAGGCTAGTTCCCTGGACCTTTCTGTTCCTGTTTCCTCATCCAAAAGGAAGATGTTGGAGTAGACTATTTCCAAGGTACTTTCTAGCTCTAAAGTTTTGGAATTTGTCCTAGGTACCTTATTCTGTGACTCATCCGGCCTTGAGCAATCCACTGGTGTCATTAATATATTAGAATGAATCATGGAATGTCAATCACAAAGGGGACTTTTAAAGATTATCTACAAAATGAAAGAGTTTCTCACCCTCCCCCCCACCCTCCTCTTCATACACTTGTATCTTAAGAAAAATGCACAGAGTATTGAGAGGGCCGTGCATAGAGAGCTGGTTTTAGAGTCAGGAAGACCTGAATTCAAGAAATTGTGACGTTTTGGATTTGGAAGGGACCCCAGTAACCATTTAGTCTAAGAAGCGCCAAATAGATATTATCTGTAAAGCATATCTGACTAGCAGTCAGCCCTGGTTGGAATCCCAACCCCACCTCTTGCCACCTAGGTAACCTTTAGTAAATGACTTAATTTCTCTAGATCTCAGTTTTCCCATCTGTAGAAAGAGAGGTTTGGACAATATCCTCTATACAGTGGTTCTCAACCTTCCTAATGCCATGACCCTTTAATACAGTTCTTCATGTTTTGGTAACCCCACCCCCAACCATAAAATTATTTTCGTTGCTACTTCATAACTGTAATCTTGCTACTGTTATGAATCGTAATATAAATGTCTGATATGCAGGATGTATTTTCATTGTTACAAATTGAACATAACCCACAGGTTGAGAACCACTGCTCTATAAGGATATGTGATTCTACAATCATCCAGTTTTTGTTCGATGGCCCCTGATGAAGGCAAACATGGGTGGGGTGGGTGCCGAGAGATCACAGAATCTTCCATTTCAAGCTGGAAGGAATCTTAAAGGTCATGTAGTCCAACCTCTTCATTTTATAGAGAAATAAATTGAGATCCAAGGAAGTGATGTAAACTGAAAGGAGAAAGGAGAAAGTCTTTTCAGAGTTGATGGCTTCAACTCTGAAAACTTGAGTGACTGGATGGATTGTCAGAAAGAGTAATGCTGGGACGGCCAGATGGTGCAGTGAATACAGCACTGGCCCTGGAGTCAGGAAGACTTGAGTTCAAATCTGAAATCAGATACTTAACACAAAAACTAGCCATGTGACCTTGGGCAAGTCACTTAACCCCCAATTGCCCTGCCTTCCCCCTCCAAAAAAAGAGCAAAAAAAAATGTTAGGAAGAAAGGAGGGCTTGGGGACAAAGCAGGGGTTTGGGGACAAGGGCAAGCAGGGCTTCGTTGAGCAGGAACTCCCACCTCCCCCCACCTTGGAGGAAATGTAGTATTCCCTTCACTGAACATTTCTTCTGCCACCTCTATGCATTTGTAGAAGCTGTTCTGCCATGCCTGAAATGTGCCCCACCCCCCATTTCTACTTATTAGAATCAGTATCTTTCTTCAAAGCTCATCTCAGGAACTTTTCCCTAATTTCCTCCCACCAGGAGTTAAACATGGCCATCTTGGGTCCATGCCCAAAATGGAGAACCTGTGGGAGAAAGAGGCACATGTGGTAGAGGGATATTCCAGGGTAAGAAAGCCCCAGGCACTGAGGGAACTTCCATGAAAGGGCAGCTGAGTCACTGTGACAAAGATAACAGCCTCAATCATGACCAGGAGGGGAGCAAAGCATGGCTAGCTTGGGCCCATTCCCAATGTAGATGCCCCCACATTGTAGTCTCCTGAGTCAGGGTACTTTTGCCCCTTCTGGAGAGTCTTCTGGAGGAAGTCACAGATCTGAGACTTTTGTGGTCTTTGATTGTGCATCCTTGGCTCTTTTATGGACACTACCCCTGTCTATCCTGCTTCTCCTCTCCCATCTTTTCCAAAGGATGCTCTGGTCCTCATTTCTGGGATGTGGCAGCACTGGGATCTGCCTGCTTCTTGTTTCTGGGGTGCTCACTCTACTATCACAAAAGATTTATAAGATCGTACACCTCTTCTTCATTTTACAAAGAAGGCCCAGAGATGTGTAGTTGCCCAAAGTCAAACAGGAAGAGTCAAAGGTAGGGTTTGAATCCAGACCCTCTGCCCTCTGAATCCCATTACTATACCAACATCATAATAGATAGTGAAAAATCTTTATTTTCATTTTATTAAGCAATTTACTAAGTGCTATAGGCATGTGAGCTATTGTTTCCCTGGGAGGGAAAGTCTGGAGGGGAATATATGTTGGGACCATTTTGCCTGAGCAACCATAGGACCAGTTGCCAGGAGCCAGGAGCCAGGTGCCAGGTGCCAGGTAGGCCCTGGCCTTGTGACGCCTCATAAAGAGGAGCCTGGGCATCCCTTGGAAGAGACTGGAGAGAAGATACAGAACAGGAAGCAGTAATATTCATTGACAGAGCTCAAGAGGCAAAACTATAGAAAAAATATTCAAGCCTAGGACAAAAGCTTGAGGACTGTGACTTTCTCCAGAAGAGACTCCATACGGGACAAAAGCACTTTGACTCAGGACATTACAGCACTGGGACCTCCAGGTTGGGGATGGGTCAGCCGTGCTTCCTTCGTTCCCCTCCTGGCTGTGCTTCTGAGGCTATGATCTTTGTCACTGTGACTCAGCTTCCCTTTCATTCTGGAAGTTCCCTCCATGCCTAGGGCCTTCTGTTCTGGAATATCCCTCTGCCCTGTTTGCCCATTGGTGAGTTCCTCCCTTTGGGGCATGGGTCCCAGCTGCCCATGCTTCCTTCCTCTCCTGGCTGTGCTTCTAAGGATCTTGCCTCCATTGTGGCTACTCTTTGTCTCCATCCTTTTCTTGTTCTCTCTTATGTGTTGTTATCCCTCACTGGTGTGTAAGCTCCTTGAGGGCAGGAGCCATCAGTTCTTTTTGTTTTTGTATCCAGCACTTAGCATAGTACATAGTGGGTAATTGAAAGCTTATTACTTACCTACCGTATGCCAGGGACAGAACTAGACAAGAATCTAGCGTCACCCACCTCGGAGAAAGACCTTGCTTGCTACCAGCAAGCTTGCTGTTGACCAAGGTGAATGATGCTTCCCAGGGTTCCTGACAGAGCCTGAGGTGATCTTCCCTTAGTCCCTGGGCTGGTTTTTGCCCCTCTCTGGCTAGGGGGTCAAGGTGGCCTGGGTGAGGCAGAAACCCTTGCCAACTGTGTCCCAGCTCACAACTGGGTTGAGCACCAAGACCTTGAACCTTTTGTTGTGGTTTATTTTCCCAACAGCTCTGGGGAAAATTCCCATAAAAGTCTGGTGTAGGGGAGGGGTGAGGGTAGAGGATAGAGACAGGTAATATAAATTGATGCTGGGGGCAAAAAGAAAAGTTTCTGGCTACCCTCTTTCAAGCCATAGTCGGCTCTAATTGGGTGTGGAGGTTTCTCTAGGGGCAATGGGTTGCGGCTGGAAGGATCATCATTTTATAGCCTCATTCTATTGAAGAATGCCTCTTACATTGGGGTTGTCTTCAATTCAGGAATGAGCTTCCCATCCAGATCTGACTTCTGCAGGCACAGCTCCTGTCTTTTGTGAAGCAGACCAGAAATTTAACTCTAATAGCATTGTTCTTGAGAACTGCTGGCCTTTGAAAGTAGAGCCGGAAGAAAGAAAGGAAGGAAGGAAGGAAGGAAGGAAGGAAGGAAGGAGGGAATGAAGGAAGTCATTTTATCATTTGCAGAGCACTTTGTATACATTATCTCATTTGAACCTCAAAACAGTTCTGGTAGGTATTATTAGGCCAATTTTACAGAAGGGGAAGTCGAGGCTTATGAAGCATCTTGCCTGGTGTCACACAGCTAGCTACTGTCTGAGGCAGAATTTGGTCTTCAAGTCTAACACTCTATCCACCATACTATGCTGCCTCTGAAAGCACTTTTCTCCCAACCGTGTAAAACAGATATTTCAAAGACTATTGTCCCAATTTTAAAGATGGCAAAACTGAGATTCAAAGAGATGATGATCTCCCCATGATCTTGTCAGTAGTTATTATTAAAGGCAGGATTCACGCCTAGGTCTTCTTCTCTTTGTCCTTTGAGAAGAGACAATATTGCCAATAGGAAAACGCAAGATGACATTGGTGCAGCAGAAATACGTCGGAACTTCAAAAGGTCTGTGGTTTCCTTTTAGTGGGGCATATTGGTGTCAACAAAACTACGTATAATTACCACAAGATGTTCCATAGTACATGACATAGTATATTTCCATAAGGCTTATGGGGCTATGTGCTATTTAGGATTTTTGTGATTACAAAAATGCCTGTCTTTGCAAATGTGAACACTCTGATATTAAAAAATGTATACAAACTTGAGGAACTGGAATGTGGCTGAGATAGATGCCTGCAGGACAGGACAAAATGTCCCCATTATACTCTGGTCAAAGTACTGAGGCATGTGGAAAGATTGTCTTCTTGAGGCAGGAGATGTGAGATTTCACAGGAGCCAAGGAAGCAAGCGCTCAGAGGATGAGAAAGGCATGAGCAGAGGGTTATGGGAGAGAATCGGAACATTAAGTGAGTGAGTGCACTGGCTCCCCACTGCTACTGTCTTTTCTCTGTTCCTGCCCTGCCAGGAGTGTAGGAAAAAGACTAGTTGAATGACTTGGGACCATCTGGAGACAATATAGGACTGTGGTTCACTTAAAGCAAGGAACAAACTTGCCAAAACCCTACTCCGACACATTTCTCACTCGAGCTTGTGTTGAACCTGGATCCAATTTCTCATTTCTAATGACTTAAAATATGTAAAGTCCTTTATAAACATTAACATGCTAAATGAATATCAGTCATTATTAATATTATTAATTTCTTTAAGCATCTATTCATATTCCGTTTTTACCACATGTTTTCAAAAACAGAAACAACTGATTTTTGTTCAATTTTGTTCATTGTATGTATGTCCTAGGAGGATCAGGATAAAAAGCAGCTAATTCCAAGGCTATCACTGCTCAACAGCACATAGAGGAAAAGGGAGATTTTCTAAATACTTGACTCTTTCCCAGTTGGGGGCTTGAGCTGACCAAAGGACAAAAGCAAAGCAATGTGGAAAAAATGAAACAGCAGCTTTCTGGTGGGAAGAGATGGTAAGTAGAAATGGAATAAAAAGCTCCCCAGAGGCAATGGTATCAGACAACTTCTCTTCTATTACTTCTGGTGGGTTTTAAGAGCCCAAGTCCTTGGTCTCCCCTCAGCAATGCAAAGTTATAAGACAACTCCAAAGGACTCATGATGGAAAAGACCATCCACATCCAAAGAAAGAACTATGGAGTCTGAATGCAGATTGAAGCAGACCACTTGCTCTCTCTTTTGTGTTTTGTTTCTTCTTTCTCATTATTCATTCCATTGGTTATAACTCTTCTTTACAACTTGACTAATGTGAAGGTATATGTAGAACCTATGTAGAAGGTATATGTAGGACCTATACGTGATTACATGACACCATGGAGGGGCGGGAGAGGGAGAGGGTGAAAATTTGGAACTCAAGGGATTGTGGAACTGAATGTTGTAAACTAATAGTAGATAATTTTTTTTTTAAAAAAAAGAGTCCCAAGTCCTTCTTGTCACCCCTGCAAGGGAGCAGAGTGAGGGTGAAAACGAAGGGAGAAGTTACTCCAGTGGAAATGACTGAAGGGACAAGCTGGATAGATTGACCTTGACCCTACTGGAATGGAAGTCAAGGAAACAATAATTTTTCTCTTGGGAGCAAAATTCCCTCTAACTCCAAGCACTATTAGACATGTAAGTCACTTCGTCAAACACTAAATCATATTATCATTCACTTCCTCTGTTGGAATAAAGTTTTAATATGATTGATTTTAATGCATTTCTATGCGTTTAAGAACATTGTTCTAAGAAGAGGGTCATTATATTATCAAAGGGTTCCATGACACAAAAGGTTAAGAATCCCTGAAGTAGAATGACCTTGGGGTTATTTCCTCAAGTGAGAAGTCAAAGGCCTTATAGCAGTGTTTATGGGTCTTGGGATTCTGCATATGAAATTCTGAGAATCTATTATCAGTTACGCTGTAGAAAATACTGTTGCTCAGATACAGGCTGCATGAGATCGCCTCTGAGGTCCCTTCCACCTTGGAAATCCTTTGTGTCTCTGGGATTCTAAGCCAGATACTTTTAGTTATTTAATTTAGCTATTAAATAACTTTTAGTTATTTCTATACAATGGAAAAGAAACTGGATTTGGAGTCAGAGAAGCCGGCATTTCGATCCTGGTTTTGCCACTTAGTACCAGTATAACCTTGGGCAAAATTCATTCTTTTGTTGTTACATTTTGTGTTCTGATTTGTCTCTCTACCTCCCAACCCCTCTTTAGAGAAGGCCAGTATTTATGTGTGTGTGTGTGTGTGTGTGTGTGTGTGTGTGTGTCCATTCCTTCTTTATATTTCTCCTCCTCTGGAAAATTCGGGGGTTGGGATAGAACAGAGCGGTCAAACACATGATCTACAGGCCACATGTAGTCCATAATGCTCTTGACTATTGCCAAACCAGATTAAGATGTAATAGAGAAATATTGATCAAAATAGATAAAAATGCAAAATAAAACATAGCTTATAATAATATGTGGTTTTCTAAGTCAATATGCAACCCACAGGGACCCTCCCTTATGTTTGGTTTAGAGGAGCCCATCTCTGCTGAAATCTGATACCCTTGAACTAAATGCTTTCCAAGGCCCCTTCTAGCTCTAAAGCTATCTTTCTATGACTCTCTCCATGGAGACAAAGCCCATTCCAACTTTTGGTGAGTCCTTTTCCTAATATCAAGTCCAAATTTGCCATTTTGCAAAGTCTGTCAATCACATCAAAAAGGAGACATGAATAAAACATTTTTAAACACACAAAAGACAAAAAGAAAGACAGGGACACAAATAGTGATCTTAAATGATTAAATTTTAAATATATTTTTTAAACTACCTGTGTTTATACTTGGTTGGTTGTTGTCCTTTGTTCTCAAAGAGGATCAAAATGACATCACTATGCTAAAGTCGTTTCAGTGTGTCTGACTGTGGCTCATCAGACCAATATGAGCGTGGAATGCTCTACCACAGGTTGGGCACAGATAGGCCCTGTGACCATTTGGGGCAGATACTCTAAATGTGCACATCTAATGTTTCTTTTGAGCTGTTTCAATTCTGCTTTGTTCATAGAGCACAGCACCTTTTTTGATGTGGGCACACCATGCTGGGTGGCTCCAATATTACACAATCAATTCCAAAGTTCTTAAGAGAGACCTTGAGAGTGTTCTTGTATCACTTCTTCTGACTACCATGTGAACACGTGCCCTGTATGAATTCTCCATAAAATAGTCTTTTTGGCGAGTGTACATTTTACATCCGAACAGTGTGATCAGTCCATCAGAGTTGCGTTCTCTGAAGCAGAGTTTCAGTGGTTGGCACCTCAGTTTGAGAAAGGACCTCAGTGTCTGGTACTTTATCCTGCTGTGTGTTTTTCAGAATCTTCCTAAGACAAGTCCAATGGAAGTGAGTCAGTTTCCTGGGTGGCGCTGGTAGACTGTCCAAGTTTCACAAGCATATAACAATGAGGTCAGCGCAACGGCTCTGTAGACCTTCAGTTGGTAGTCAGTCTAATACCTCTTCTCTCCCATACTTTGCTTCAGAACCTCCCAAACACTGAGCTAGCTCTGGCAATGTGTGCATCTACCTCATTATTAATGTGTACATCCCTAGAAAGTACACTGCCAAGGTAAGTGAACTCACCCACAGCATTCAAAATCTCTCCATTTGCTGTAACCGATGGTTCCACGTATAAATGGTGTGGAGGTGGCTTTGTTTTCTTGGTGTTAAATGTTAGGCCAAAATCAGCACAAGCAGTAGAGAATGATCCATACTTTGTTGCATCTCAACTTCAGAGGCTGAACTGAATGCAAATCATCTGTAAACAGAAAATCATGCACCAGTACTCTCTCCACTTTGGTCTTGGCTTCTAGCCTTTTCAAGTTAAAGAATTTATCAGCAGTGTGATCTTAATGCTGAGTTCATGTTCATTGAAAGCATTTGACAACATGGCTAAAAACATCATGCTAAAAAGCACAGGAGCAAGCATACATCCTTGTTTCACTCCATTGGTGACTGGGAAACACGAGAGCATTTGTCCATTATCCAGAATCCATCATGAAACTGACGTACAGTGCTGACGAACTTCTCCAGGCAATCAAATTTTGGCACAATTTTCCATAAGATCTCACAACTAACAGTATCAAAGACCTTGGTCATTTCTACAAAAATTGTGTATAGGCCTCTGTTTTGTTCCTGGCATTTCTCCTGGGCTGCAAACGCCATATCAGTTGTTCCTCAGCCCTTTCTGAAGTAAAAAAACCTAAGTTTATAGTTTCTTAAACAATCGTCTTTCCTATTTGCATAATGAAATTCATATATTTGCTGATTACATTCACAATAAAAGATAAATATAATTAAAAAAAAAAAGATAAATACAAGGCAATTGTGGGAGAAGAGCATTAGGACTTAAGTGTGGAGCGTCAAGAAAAGCTTCGTTTAGAAAGTGGTACCTGAACTGAATCCTCTGGTAAAGACATTGTGCTGCTACTATATACAAAATCCATGTTTGGCATAGTGTTCTCTCTGCAGGGCATATCTGCTATCCTTGTAGTTGTTGAGGGCTGAGTTTCATCTCTTTAAAGACATTTCTTGGACTCTCTGCTTCTCTCTACACACGTCCCAGAACCTAGCCAAACAGTTAACCAATGCCAACAGAATGTCTCTAAGCTAAACTACACTTTGGTTGGTGATCAGAGGACAGACCCAGACAACCATTTGACTTAAGATTAGAAAATTTCTTGTAACTCCAATTTAACCTCTGATTGCAAGATCTGAGTTCAAATTCTGACTCGTTCACTGACTGTCAGGGTGACCCTGGGCAATTCACTTAACGTATCTGGGTTTCCTCACCTGTTAAACTCCCAGGTTTGTTCTGAGGATCAAATGACATAACACAGGTAAAGTGTTTTGCAAACCTATGGAAATGATAATGTTGATGAAAGAAAGAATATTGGGGGGGCAGCTAGGTGGTGCAGTGAACAGGGTACTGGCCCTGGAGTCAGGAGGACCTGAGTTCAAATCCAGCCTCAGACACTTAAAACACACACACACACACACACACACACACACACACACACACACACACACACACAAACCTAGCCGTGTGACCTTGGGCAAGTCACTTAACTGCAATTACTCTCCAAAAAGCAAAAAATAAATTAAATTAAATTAAGTTTTAAAAAAGAAAGAATATTGGTCTTGGGGTCAAGACCTGGGGTTAAGCCCCAGTGTTTCCACCTAATTGTGTGACAGCCTCCATAAGCCTCAGATTCCTCATCCATAAAGTATAATTAATAGTCTTACCAAGCTCACAGGATTATTGTGAGGCAATTGCAATGTTAGCAGTAAATTGCTATATAAATGCTAGTCTACAGATGATTCAGTTCAATAAACATTTATAATTTACTTATTATGACTCATAGAAGCAGTCTGATAACTAGACAAATGTGCTGGATTTGGAGTCAGAAGATGGGTTCCACCAATTGCTATGGGTCATCTTGGACAAATCCCACAACCTCTCTGGCTCTTGGTTTCTTCATCTGTAGAATGAGTGAGTTAGGTCACACCTCCTCCAAGGTCCTTCCCATACCTGAATCTACCCTGTTTTCCTATTAAGCTACTAGGCATTATGATTCAAAGACCAAAATCTAGTCCTTGCTCTCAAAGAATTTATATTACTTTGGGTAAATTTATGTTCTACTTAAAGTAAGGAAAGTTCTAAGTAACCAGAAAGTTGAATCTATGCTGCCTGGGGGAGGGGAAGGGGGTGGGTAAGAATTTTGATGCAAAACTAATATAAAGTCCTAGACCTGTCCAGACAAGAAACTGGGACAAAAACTCAGTATGAGCTAGAACGAAGTCACAAAGAAAACTTACATTCTATTGGGATGGGGATGGAAGAGAATACAACAGTTAGTAGATAACTTAAGGCTGATCAGGAAAGGCTGCCTGTTGGAAGTGGCATCTGAGCTAAGCCTTCAAGGCTTACCTTGAAGGAAGGTAAGGATTCTAAAAAGAGGAATAAGCGGAGAGTACATCCCAGATATGAGAGACACAGCCTATGCAAAGGCCTAGAGGTAGAATGCCAAGTTCAGGGAACAATGAGGAGGGCAATTTGACTTAGAATATGTGATGGAGAGTAAGCTGAGACCAACACTGAAAGGTAAGTTGTAGGCAGGTGAGGAATGTGATTAAGCAGTGAGTCATTGGGATTAGTGAGCAAAGTCATATCAAGTTTTTTTTTTCACTAATAACTTACTCTTGAGGACTACTTCACTCTTTAATGTTTATACTTAGCTATTTTCAGGAGGGTAATGACTTTATAAAGAGATGTAGTTGAATGGAAAATTGTGCTACTCGTCTTCTGGTTAAGAGTCGCTATGGTAGAATGACCTTGGATTATTTTCTCAAATGAAGAGTCAAAGGCCTTATAAAAGTGTTTATGGTCTTGGGATTCTGCATGTGAAATCCTGAGAATCTATTATTAGGGATGCTGTAGAAAACATTCTTGCTCAGATACAGGCTGGATGAGATGGCCTCTGAGGTCCCTTCCACCTTGGTAACTCTATATGTCTCTGAGATTCTAGGTCAGATACTATACAGTTTTTTAGTTTACCTTCCCTATGCAATGGGAAAATAGTTGGATTTGGAGTCAGAGAACTTGGGTTTGAATGCTGGCTTTGCCACTTACTACCATTTATAACCTTGGGCATAATCCATTCCTTTTGTTGTTATATTTTGTGTTCTGATTTGTCTCCCTCCCTCCCAGGCCCTCTTTAGAGAAGGTCAATATTTTATATATGTGTGTGCATGTGTGTGTATGTGTATACATACACACATGTGCATGTGTATGTGTATGTATATATACACATATGTGTGTATACACACATATACATATACATACATATATGCATACATTGCTTCTTTATACTTCAGTTTTCTCCTCTGGAAAATTAGGGAGTTGGGCTAGATCAGAGGGGTCAAACATGCAATTTATGGGCCACATGTAGCCTATAACACTCTCAAGTATTGCCTAAACCAAATTAAAATGTAATTGGACTAACCACACTTAGGAACAATATGACTCTTTGGTGTCATATTTAGTCTATAACCATAGTACTAGTGCCCACCAGAAGACAGTGTCTCTTAATTATGGGGAAAGTAATAGGAAATTCTCTATACTAATAAAATCATAGGTCCAGTGACATCCCATTCACCCATGGTTGAATCAGGGGAGAATCAGCAAGCAGCTATCAAGAAAGGAGAAGAAATAGGCTAGGAGATGATGTGTTTAGAGGCTCTCTGATGACGGGATGATTAAAAACAATGAATAAGGGGGCAGCTAGGTGGCGCAGTGAATAGAGCACTGGCCCTGGAATCAGGAGGACCTGAGTTCAAATCCGGCCTCAGACACCTAACACAAAAAACTAGCCGTGTGACCTTGGGCAAGTCACTTAACCCCAACTTCCCTCCCCCCCAAAAAAAAACAACAACAATGAATAAGATACAAGGCTTAAGAGTATAGTGTTTTATAGAGGAGGGAGAAGTAGGGAAAAGGTGGAGTAAATGGGATGGGTAGAAGAAAAACTGGTTAAAGGTAAGGAAGAGTGAGAAGTATAATAGAGAGTGGGAAGGGTGGAACATGAGAAATTTGCTCTGATTGGGAGGGAAGAGAAGAGAAGAAAAGCACCACAGGCTGGGTAGAGACCGATAACTTTGCAGATGATTGTTAGGGCCTTTTGTTGTTTCCTGAACAATATTTATGAGACTCCTGCCTCTGTTTCCCTTATCCACTAAAAGATTTGGTAATAGCATAAGTTAGAGACAGTGTCCTCTGCCAACAGGAATAATACAGATTTACTTTGATATTTCCCACTTTTAAAAAATTGTTTACATATTGCAGCACAGAAAAATTGTCTGGATATATGGTAATTGAGCTTGAATCCCATGGAGGCAGGCTCCAAAGTCTTAGTGGAGAACTAGGCGCTAAGACTTTGGGGGTGCCCTGTACAGTCAATGAGGAGAGTGAAGGAAGATGCCCTTGAAATGTCAAGGGAAAGCAGAGAAGGCTTTGGGTAGACTCCACCCATGGAGTCTATGGTGAATGTGGGACTAGAGTCAAACAGGATGGGCAGCTACGGACGGGTTATAATCTGTACTGTTGAAGGGGTCTGCCCTCATTGATCAGTTCTAACTCACTACATCTGATAAAAGGACTTGTATGTGTGTGTGTCTCTCTCTTTTTAACCAGCACAGTCCCTTCTTAAACCACTTTCCAAATAGCACCAGCAGACAAGTTTTCTGGAGGTGTCTGATAACGCCCCAAAGCCTTACTACTTTGAGTCTTTTAAAAACAGTTCCAAATGCAGCTCGGATTGGAATTTAATGATTTCCTGCCCTCCTTGTTCCTCTTCCGGAAACCCACAGCTACAGGCATCCTCTTCTTGGGCAGTCTGAATTGGTTTTATAAACGCTAAAACGGAAAGAGGTAGATAGATGGTTAGCATTGGTTCTCTGGCAGGGTGATTGTCTTTTGTTTCTCCTGAACTGGGAATCTCAAAACAGGTTGGCTTTATTAATTCTCCTCTCCTGTCCTGTCCTGTTTTCTCCCCTGCCCTCCCCTGCCTTCCCCTCCTCTCCCTCCCTCTCTCTCTCTCTCCCTCTCTGTCTGTCTGTCTGTCTGTCTCTCTCCCTCTCTCTCTCTCTGTGTCTCTGTCTCTGTCTCTCTTTCTCCTCTGTCTCTTCCCCCTCCCCCCTCTCTTTCCTCCCCTCTATCCCCCACTCTCCTAGGCTACAAGTCCAGTGATGACTCACAGGCCAACCCCATTAAAATCAGCATGGAAGCTCTGACCAGCTCCACTTCCATTCTGGATCGGTTTGCCCTTCCTTAGCCCATCGGCCCTTCGCCCCTGGAGAGGCTCACCACATCAGCGCAAGACTTTGTGCAGACACCCAATCAGCTTTAGCCTGACTGCAGCTCTGAACTCCTAAGCTCAATTGATATCCCTCAGCCTCAGTCTCCCCAGAAGCAGTTTTATAGGCCTGGGCTGCCAAGCTTGGCTACAAATCAGCTTTCAGAAGGGAGAGAAGTAAGTTTTCTCATCTTCAAGGCTCACTAGGGAAGTGAGAAATTTTTCTCGGTTCCTTACTTTGATTTAAGAATTTTATTTGTTCATTGATACTTTCTATTGTTGCTCAGTCATTTGTCATGTCCAACTCTCTGTGACCACATTAGGGGTTTTCTTACCAAAGATACTAGAGTGGTTTGCCAATTCCTTCTCCAGGTCATTTTACGGATGAGGAAACTGAGGCAAACAGGGTTAAATGACTTGCCCAGGATCACATAGCTAGTAGGCGTCTGAGTCTGGATTTGACCTCAGGAAGACGAGTCTTCCTGACTGAGGCTGGGTGCTCCATCCACTTTGCTGCCTAACTGCCCTTGACTCTTTCTATAAGTGACCAGAAGAGAATCCAACCAGGTAAACTGAAATGCTCCCTGTGTCCCAATTGCAGCTACTATATTTCAAAGAGATATCTATTTACTTTTCAGGGTATCCTGGACCTCAGACCTGCCTATCTTGGTTAAATGATGAAAGCTCCAGAAATTAAAAGCGAAAGCGAAAATGATTTCTTCACAGCCCTAACCAGTACACCAGAGAAAAACTGCTCAAAGGGGGTCTAGCTGGTTTTACACGATTCAGAGAATTCCTCAGTTTATTAAGAGCACTGCATTTTCTCTTCAGTAGGCATATTTTTGGCACCTTTGGCATTTGGGGCATCTTTTTTGTTTAATTCTCAGTCTGATTGATATCTTTGTTACAAATTGATATAAATTGATTTTGTATCGCCCTTATTTCTAAGTTTCAGAGAGGTTAAGCAGCTCTCCTGTGATCACAGTCAGTAAGCATCATGGGTGAGATGTAAGCCTCAGTCATCCTGCCTTCAAACCAACACCGCTAACCACTAGGCAAAACTTCCTCTTGGTGCTGAAATCCTCATATCAGGTCACCTCTCCAGACCAAGTCTCAAGACCCTTTAAACCTTACTGCTGAATTCCAAAGGCTTCCCTGGCTTTTTTCATTCCCCTCTCAAGTCCTATATCAATTTTCTGAGGAAGGAAGGAAACAAACATTTATTAGGCACAAACGCCAGGTGCTGTGCTAGGCACATTGCAAATATCGTCCCACTTGGTCTTCACAACATACTTAGGAGGTAGGTGGTATTATTGATAAGGATTATAACATGTACATGTTTTATATGGGATGCATCAGGCACTGTGCTAAGCACTTTACAAAAATTATGTCATTTAATCCTCATAGCATCCCCAGAAGGTAGCTGCTGCTATTATTACACCCATTTAACAATGGAGGAAACTGAGGCAGAGAGAGGTTATGTGATTTGTCCAAGGTCACATGGTTAGTAAGCATCTGAGGCTGGATTTGAACTCGGGGCCCTATGGAGTAGAAATAGAGATGGTTTAGGAGTTCCTGGAGAAGTAAACATCTGGTCCATCCTTCCACTGAGCTTCTGAACTCACCCTACCGTCATCTCATCATCCATGCTGGTACTCACTTACAGAAGAAAACCTGGCAGGGGTTCTTACTTTGCTTGAGCAAGTAGGGCAGTTTCTTTTTGTTTCTGAGGCCATAATAGAACCATGACAAGAGAAGAAGCACAAAGAGCACTATAGCCATGGTCAAAGCCAGCGTAAAGATGGCCAGTTGGCGGTCTTTATCTTAAAAAGAAAAAAAAAGAAAAAAAAAGAAAAAAAGAAAAAATCAGAGGGTGAGAGAACATAGGCTCGATAAGAAACCTGAGTGTGGGGAGCCTAGTGACAAATTTATTCCTAAGCATGATGGAGGGCAATAAACTTTTATACATTTCTAATATGTTAGCTTTGGTAATAAGATAGGACAAAAATAAGAATTTTGTGATAAATTAGTCATTTTTCCAGATATAGAAATTTAATGGGCTGTCTATCATACACACAATCATATCATATACGTTAGACTGTGAGCTTTTAGAGAGCAGGGACTGTCTTTTGTCTTTTTTGTATTTCTGGTGATTAACACAATACCTAGAACTCAGTAGGCACTTAATAAATGCTTAATGAAAAAGATTCCTAATGACTGACAAAAAATGCTTATTGATTTTATCTGTATAGATCAGGGTACCTGCCCACATGTCTAGAGGAATGTTGAAGAATAGGATAACTGACCGTTATGGGGGGGGGAGGTAATATGGGGGCAGCAAACACTAAATTAGGTTTTCTCTTCCTAAGATTCCAACATTCTTAAACTTCTAGTTTTTCATTGGTGCTAACAATAGCTGTGATCTTTGTTCTACTGAGATAGTCTAAGTGTAGTAATCAATCAATAAACATTTATTAATGTTTATTGGGTCTAAATAAATACAGTAATACCTACTGTGCACCCATCAGGTACTATGTAGGTAAGTGCTGGAGACAGAAAATGAAACAATCACTACCCTCAAGGAACATACATTCTATAGGACATATTGAATTGGTCCTTTAAAGTTGGAGAAAAAAATCCAAAGTTCAAGATAAGATATTAGACCAGTTGTTCTCGACCTGTGTGTCACAACCCATTTGGGGGTCGGATGACCCTTTTACAGGGGTCACAGGGGTCGCCTAAGACCGTCAGAAAACACATATTTCTGATGGTCTTAGGAACCAAGACACCACTCCTTTATCTCTCTCCAGGCGGGTCTGCCCACATGCAGATATGCCCACATATGAGTATTAAAGGGTCGCGGCATTAGGGAGGTTGAGAACCACTGCTTTAGACAGCGCTTAAAACACTCTACTTTATTTTTTCTATATTATGTGGCATCCAATTTTCTAATTTATGTAGGGTTTTTTTTGTTTTGTAGTTTGTATTTTTTATTGTTGTTGTTGTTGAAACTGGTTTCACCAAGGCAGGAAGCTGTAATGGTAATTAATTTAGCAGGTACCTGGCCCTTAGTAACTAAGGGCTAAGTACTTCTGTGAAAGAGGCAAAGGGGGTTAACTCTGTCTCCTCTGTGAAAGAAGAAGAAGGTATGAACTCTGTCTCCTGTGTGAAGAGAGGGAGTGAACTCTCTCCTGTTGTTGACCTGGCAGGAAGGGGTTGGCTGAGACA
>CM053596.1:29505253-29532312 GCA_028646575.1 Pseudocheirus occidentalis | reverse complement strand
GGAGATAAACCTTGTCCTTAAGGAGCTCACATCCTACTGTGGAGACACAGACTATAAATTCATTATAACGTATGCTTAGTTAAGATGAGGGAAAAGTACTAACAGCTTGGAAAAGGCTCCCAAGGTAGGAGGCGGCGTGTGGACTGAGCCTCAAAGAAAGCTAGAGATTCTTAGAAGCAGAGGGGAGGAGAGCAAGCATTCCAGGCATGGAGGACAGCACTGGCAAAGGTAGGACGGTGGGAGGAACTTCCTCTACCTTGTTTTCTTTCTTTATATCATCAAACCTACCCTTTATCCTTCAGAAGAGCTAGCCTATTGGTCTTTCTTACATAGTGTCTCTGGTTGCCTTAAAAAGAGGAAGAGATGATGCCCAGCTCAGGGAAAAAGAGCAAATGGGGCAGTTTGGCTGGAATGAAGAGCATAGGAAGGGAGTAACATGTAAAAAGGCTGGAAAGGAAGCCTGGAGCCAGATTGTGACAAGGCTTGAAATGCTTCATACTTAGAGCTTTACAGCCATGGAGAAGGTCATCTGGTAGGGTACGGGATGCCCAGTCACTGAAGGTTTTCCAAAGGGGCCAGATTGACTCTTGGCAGAGATGCTGTGGAAGGGACTGAGGACTGGAGGAGGTTAGACCAGGTGCCCTGGATTGTGCCTGGGGGTTCTCAGACACAGGCAAGGCTATGTGCTGAATTCTGGGCTGTGGATTATTTAACTGAGTGTAGCAGAAAAAGTATACCTTGAGAACTGACAGTAGGTACATCAACAGGTGGATCTGTCCCACTTGACTTGAATGTTGGGTCTAGTTCTTCAGCAATATTCCGAGAAAACAGCTGCCTGCAAAATTGTTTAATAGAACAGTGGGCATTATTAATCTAAAGGGCTTTCCCCTCCTTTTGTTAGGATATTGGTTTGTGGGATTTTTGTTGTTGTTGAGACTGGGTCTTCCTAACTCAGGCTAAAAGCACAAGGGCCACTTATGGGCATGGCCCCAACTGCTGATTGGCATAAAGTTTTAACATCCTTTGTTTTTATGACCTTCCAAAGAAGAAAGGACAGAAAAAAAGAAGGAAGGAAGAGAGGGAGGGAGGAAGTGAGGGAGAGAGGGAGGGAGGGAGGAAAGAAGAAAGGAAAGGAAGGAGGGCAGAAGGAAGAAGTAATGTGGGAAGGAGAGAGGGAAGAAAGGGGGAAGGGAGGAAGAGAAGGAGGAAAGGAGGGAAGGAGAGGGAAAGAAAGAGAGGGAAGAAAGGAAGGTTTTCTTGCTGGTTTGAAATGGATTATTATCGCAAAGGAATATGGTAACTTGGAGAAGAATTTTCCCTATTCTTTTTTTTTTAATATATCTAGTCAATTTCTTTTATTTGGATGGGGTCACTTTGAAACAAACAAACAAAACATTGCAAATAGCACAAACTGCCCATTAATTATACTTTATGCCAGAAGCCAATGGACCAGCAAAGTTCATGCTGCTTGTTGACTGCTGGCAATTCTTGCTTACTTCTAAGCGGTCCAGTATAATACCAAAAAAATGCAATGTCCATTTGACCATCTGTTGTTCCTTATGACCAATGTTCTTACTCTACAATATTTCCTTTATATCAAATGGTTTATTTCAGAGTATATTTTTTTCTCTGATGCAAGAATTTTCCCTATTCAAAATACCCTTCTACCACTGGAGCACAAAAATATATTCTGTTCCCCCTTTCCACCCTCACCATGGATGAGTCAGGAAGAAGAAATATTAAGACTCTGGTTTGAAGAAGGCTACCTACTTTGTGCTGTGTCCCTCAGATCCTTGGGCTGGGAAGTCAGAACACTCCGGAGGTGGATCTCTAGCAAGGGGCAGGACCTCAGAGTCTGGTGCTACTTGAATCTGTCAGAAAAAAGAAAAAGATGCTTGTGATGGAGCAATGGCATGGTGGGTATAGAGCATGGCCTTTGGTGGAGAGGGAGCCTTGGGTACGAATTCCATTTCTTATCAGGCACTTGTAAATGATAAGATCTCCAGTTAATTATCTAATCTCCAGCGTCGGTATCCAGGCTACCTGACCATAGGTCCAGAATGCTTTCTCACTGTTTCAGGATCTGTGTTGTCAATTACTCCACGTGTAATTTACTCCACTTCTCCATCTCCCATCTCCAGCAATTTTTTCCCTTGATGTCTCCTGTGCCTGGAATGCTCTCCTTCCTCTGAATGCTGACATTCTAGACAGTGGGACTATCTTTTACCTTTCTTTGTATCCTCAAGGCTTGGCACCTCATAGGCACCAAATATATTTTTGTTGATTTTGTTGATTCTTTTTGCTCAACTATAAGGCTCCCTTTCTTCCTTCTGGGGAAGAGGGATCAGAGGAGAGAGAAAAATCAATTTTTTGTTAAATAAAAAAATGAAATCTGATTAAAAAATAAAAATGCACCATCACACAAAGAATTCAATGGAAAAATAGTAGGCAGGAAATCCTCCAACCCCCCTCCCACCCCTACTGTCCAGGGGATTGCTGATGATTATAGTAAAAAGAATTGAAGGAGAAAATTGTCAGTAATGTTACCATAAATGAGCACACAGAATCTGGAGATGTCCTTCAGCTAAGGACATCTTAGTTCAGGGGAGTAACAGGAACCAATCCCTCGCTGGAGATGGGGCTGGCCAAATATGGAAGGTTTATGGGTCTTAAGTGCTTGGGGCTCATTAAAACTCAAGTGAGAATTTCCTTTCAATGAGTAGGAGCATTTCCTTCTCTTTCTTGTCCCAAGTTTAGAAACATCATGGCCAGCATCACTTAATCATTTGGGATCTGCTGCTTAGCTTGGACTAGCTCAGTCATGAAATACACTGAAAAGGACAATCTGCTCCTCCCTCTTTTTCCTTTCCCCCCAAATCACAGAAGCTTATCTGAACATTCCGAACTTTTATATGACTAACCTTAGAGCTGGAGGGGACCTCAAGGGCCATCTAATATGACCCTCTCATTTCATAGATGAAGAAACTGAGGTCAGGTTGGGAGAGGCAGTGATGGAAAAGGTTACACAGTCAGCATTTAGGCTTACAGAATTAGAGCTGGAGGGGACCTCAAGGGCCATCTAATCCAACTAATCAACCCATTTTACAGATCAGGAAACTGAGACCCAGAGAAGAGAAATAATCTGCCCAAGGTCACACAGGTAGCAAGTGATTGGGCCAGCATTCAAACTCAAGTCTGTTGATTCCAAGTTCAGCACTGTCATTCCTATCTTAAACTGTTGGTTTGTTATTGTGGGGTTTTTAAAAATTTCCTTCCTCTAGCTTTAAGGAAGTGGTTTACTTCTGTATTTGATTTAGCCACAGGGCTGAAAAAGTTATGTCTGAGAGAATTTTTTTTCCCTAGAGATATCTAGAGACAGTTATTTAATTTTCACTTTCAAGCAATAATTCAGCTTTTCCAATAAGGGTATGGTTTGTTATTATCCAGTACACGTGGCAGTCACATTTTTGGTTAATGAGTAAAAGTTATAAGAGAAAAATAGGAACAGAGTATGACTCATCTTCCCCCAAAGAGCGTCAATCAACAGGCAATCAAAGCCAATCAAAAAGCCCCTTTAGTGTTAGAATATAAAATTAAATAATTGATTTTTATTATAGCATTGTACAATCAGATCAGGAAGAAATCTCACTGGCCATACAGGCCAGCCAATACCAGAAGGGAATCCCCCTGTAGTATGCCTGACCAGTGGTCATCCAGTCTCTGTTTGTAATACCTCCCAAGTGGGAAGATTCCCTACTCCCATGCCGCTCTGGGATAGGCTGAAGCACTAGGAACCCTGACCTCCAGCCTCTGTTTGCCCCTCTGAGACTGTTACCCATGGCTTCTGATAATGCCCTGTGAGCTCAAGCAGAGCAAGATGAATCCTCCACCCCCATACTTGATTCTATAATCTTCATAGGCTCCCTATTATTTTTAGGATTACATATAAAATTCCTCTGTTTGATTTTTAAAGCCCTGAGCAAGATGGCACCTTCCTACCCTTTCCAACTCTTCTTAACTTTAGTCTTCTCCACCTACACTGTGATCCAGTGATGGAGGCCACCATGCTGCCACCTGCATAGGACACCCTGTCTCCCTATTCTGCCCATTTTCACTGGCTATCCCCCATATCTGGAACTCTTTTCAGTCTTGTTTCCTTCTCCTCTCCTCCCTGCTTTTCCTGTCTTCCTTCAAGTCTCAGCTAAAGCCCCAATTTCTGCCATAAGTCTTCCATTCCTCCTTAATGTCAAAGCCTTTCTTCTGAGACCACCCCCACTTATCTTTCAAATATCTTATCCCGGCATGGTTTTTTGCATATTGTCTCCCCCGTATACCCTTGTCTTTAGCCTTCTTTTTTTTTGTATCCCCAGGGCTTAGCATAATGCCTGACACATGTAAGTGTTTAATATATGCTTGATTGATTGTCTGACCCTTCACAGCTTGGAAGACTCATGCTAGAAGACAGTTATCAGGTTCTCCAAATACAGCCTCATTCTTCTCTAATCTAGCATAAGACCCCTAGTTCTTTCAAATGATCCGTAAACCATATGAGCTAGAGACCCTTTCACTGCCCTGGTAGCCTTCCCTGGATGGTCTCCAGTTCATCAACAGCCCCTAAACTGTGATGTTCACAGCAGAACACGGTATTCTAGATACAGGCTTTGCTGTCCAGGGCTTCTGACTCCTGGCACCAATGTCTTTCTTGTATGGCAGCTAGGTGGTGACTAAGTCTCTTAAGCTCTTTGAGCCTCAGCTTCCTCATCTGTAAAAGGAAGAGACTGGATTTAGATGCTTTCCAGATCTATGATTCTAAGATCAGGGAGGCACCTACCTACCCTTTCCAACTCTTCTTAACTGTAGTCTTCTCTATGTTTGTCATAACTTAGGTTATGCAGTAGAGAGAACACTGGTCCTGGAGATAGGAAGACCTGAGTTCAAATCTGATCTCAGACACTAGCTGTACCACCCTGGGCAGATCACTTAACCGCTGTTTGCCTCAGTTTTCCCACCTCTAAAATGGGGATAATAACAGCACCTACCTCCCTGGGTTGCTCTGAGAACCATGTGAGATAATATTTGCAAAATCCTTGGTACTTTGTGCCTGTAACATAATGAATGTTCTCTAAATGTTCGTTATTACTATTATTGTTAACTGAGATCATATTTGCAGAGTGCTTAGCATGCAGAGTAGGCACTCTATAAATGTTAGCTATGATAGCAATTCCTATTGCTCCTGGAAGCAATGTCTTTGTTCATTTAGCCTAAGGTCTCATTCGGTTCAGTTTGCCACCTCACTCTACTGAGTCAGAATCAACTAGAATGTGTCAAGAAGATATTTATATATCTCTTAAAAGGATGAATCTAAGTTGGAAATTGCTCCCTGACTCCTTGAACAGAGCTGTGGCTGCATTTGAAATTCTGACACCCTCTTCTGGTCTCACTCTCTAATGGAAACTTCTGTAGGTCTCAAGCACACCTTTCCCAAATGGCCCTGATGAATGACTTGGGTGGGCGTCTACCCCACAGCAGAAAGGAAGTAAACATTTCCACTTGTGGGTGGAGCAGTACAGATGCCACAGCTGAGGTGGGTGGGCATGTTGAGGGGGCTTACAAATCATCAACTGCGTTAACTAGGAATCGGAATCAGATTGAAACCGATCGTTTTAATAGTCTCTAAAAATAGCACGACTGTTTTTGGAACCAATTTTGTTTTTTTAATGTTCCTATTAGTATCAGCTTCAGCATCAGCAGGCAGAAAAGTAAAAATAATGGAGAAACCTTTAGAAGGAAGGCAGGATACATAGCATAATATGATAATAATTTAGTTTTTTTCTCTTTTTTTGGAGGGGGGAGGGCAGGGCAATTGGGATTAAGTGACTTGCCCAAGGTCACAGGACTAGCAAGTGTTAAGTGTCTGATGCAGGATTTGAACTCAGGTCCTCTTCACTCCAGGGCCGGTGCTCTATTCACTGTGCCACCTAGATGCCCCAATAATTTAGATTATGTATAATTATGTAATGATAATAATTCAAAGCTAGAAGGAACCTTAGCAGCCATTGACCCAACTTCCTCATTTGACAGGTGAGGAGAGACAGAGCTGGACAGGTGAGTGGCTTGGCCAAGGTCACCAGGTAGTCAGTGGTGCAGCCAGGATCTGAATGCTTCTGGTCTCTGACCCCACACTCATGGCTCTTTCCATCCATTCCTGGCTGTCTTCTCCCAAGCAAGTACTTCTCTTCTGTCCACAAATGACTAATGGATGCACACACTTCTCCTTCCTCCTACATGACCATCCCCAAACAGAATCAATAGGCAATTTTTATGCTTCAGTGACTTCAAAGATAAAGATGTGGGATGGGGCAGCAGTGTAAAGAGAAAGATTGGTAATCCAGAAGATTTGTCTGGGTCAAATCATTTAATCCTTCCATTGCCCAGGACATACTGAGACCTGCTGGTGGAAGGACCTTCCATGCAGAAGAAATCACAAATACTTCATCCCTGTTCTACTGCTTGGGCAGCTTTTCCTGGTCTCAGGTTCCTCCTGTGTGAAATGAGGAGGTTGGCTTCTAAGATCGCTTAGCTATTATCTATTATCTATCAGTAGATAGAAGACAGAACACATGACTTGTAACCAGAAAGACCTGAGTTCAAATCCAGCCTTATTAGATGGGTGTCCATGAGCAAATTGCTTAACAACCACCTGCCTCAGTTTCCTCAGCTGAAAAAGAGCACCTACCTCCCAGGGTTGTTGCGAGGATCAAATCAGTTAATATTGGTAAAGCACTTAGCACAGTGCCTGGAACATAGTAGGTACTTAAAAGTATTTGTTGAAAAATAAAATTAAGAAAAAATCTAAGCCAACCCCTATCTTTCAATAGTTGAGGGCAATGAGGCTTTGACTTCTCCAAGGTCACAAAATAAAAAGCAGAGCTTCTGTTTCACCTGGTCCAGCCTCTTCTAATGACCAAGAGGAAGGCGGAGACGGTGGGCAGAGTGCTGGACCAGAACCGTGGGACTTGGTCTCAACCCCCACCTGGGACATTTCTTGTCTGAGCCTTTTTCCTCACTTGTAAAATGGGGCTAAACATACTTCTCAGTCTTGGGTTTTTCTTGGCAAAGATACTGGAGTTATTTGCCATTTCCTTCTCCAGTTCATTTGACAAATGGGGAAACTGAGGCAAATAAGGTGAAACAACTTGCCCAGGGTCACACAGCTAGGAAGTGTCTGAGGCCAGATTTAAACTGGGGTCCTCCTAATTCCAGGGCTAGCACTCTATCCACTGCACCACATAGCTACCTTGATTCTTTTTTTTTTTTGCAATTGATTTTTCTTTAATGTAATCTCTTTTTTTAAAAGAAATTTTAAAAAATTTATTTACTGTTAGTTTACAACATACAAATTTTTGAGTTCCAAATTTTCTTCCCCACCCTCTCCCCCAGTGGCGGCGTGCAATCTGACATAGGTTTACCTCGATTCTTAATGCTCATCTTTATGTGCTCTGAATTCCAATCAAACTGGCCTTTCTGTGGTTCTCTGTACATGATAGTCTATTTCCTGTCTCCAAACTTTTGCACAGGAAGAATCTCTTTGCCTGGAATGCACCCAATCCTTCATCTGGACCTTACAGAACCCTTTGCTCTCTTCACACCTCAAATCCTAATCTCGTACCTCCTTTGAGTGTATTTCGTATTTAATAATTTATGCATGTGCTGTTTTCCAACAGTAGGGTGCCCTACTGGTTCCTTTTTGTCTGGCACCCAACATGGCGCCATGACAGACCCTCAACCAACTGAATGAAAGAACAAAAGAACACAGCTTGGCAGAGTGCAAAAGAATCCTCGACTTGGCTTTGAAAGCTCTTTGTACCCTCATCCCTTCCTACCTCTCCAGTCTTCCTACACCTCACACCCTCTTTGTACTCTTGCCATCTGGTGACACTGGTTGCCTTTCTCATTCTTGTGCACGAAACTCCATCTCCCCCTCCCCCACACCTGGAACCCTCTCCTTCCTCCTCTCTGCATCCAGGCTTCCCTGGCTCCCCTCAAGTCCCAGCCAGAGTTGCACCCTCTACCAGAAACCTTTCCTATTCATCTTTAAACTTAGTGCCTTTGCTGCAAATCCCTTAAAGTTAAGGATTTTGTTTTTGTTGCCTCCTTAAAGTCTAATGTGATAGGTGCTTAATAAATGACAAATTGATCTAACTAAAAAACAAAATAGAATCAACTTAGTTCCTTCCCTCTGAGAACAGGGTCAATTTATCCTGTATATGTCTTGTATGTACATAGTTATTAGAACATTGCCTCTCCTACTGAACTTGGAGATTCTGGCTCTCAGGGACCTCTTTTGCCTTTCTTTGCATCCCCAATGCTTAGCAAAGTACCAGCACACAGTAGGTGATTAATAAATGCTTGCTGACTTGGCTTCATCTATTGGTTCTGGTTTCCTTGGGAAAACACCAGGGGTTTGGGAGAAGACTGAAGATAATGCAAGAAAAGCACCTTATCAGTGGAGGGATTACCCACCTTGCTCCTGTTCCACCTTTGTTCAGAGAAGCTGATGCTTCTGTTTCTGCTTTCCCTTCGCAGCTCCCATTCCCGCACCTCTCTCTGATGGTATTTCAGCTCTTCATCTTGCATGTACCTGGCAATCTCCTGAAAAAGGAAAGAGGTTAGGAGCACACCTTAAGGATCAGAGGACCCCTTGTTGATTTGTTTCAGTCCTGTCTGACTCTCTGTAACCCCATTTGGGGTTTTCTTGACAAAGATACTGGAATGGTTCGCCATTTTCTTCTCCAGATCATTTTACAGTTGAGGAAACTGAGGTAAACAGAGCCAAGTGACCTGCCCAGGGTCACACAGCTAGTGTCTGAGGCTGGATTTGAACTGAGGTCCTTTTATACACTGCACCACCTAGCTTCCCTAAAAAAGGGATCTCAGACATCATCTGTTCTAACCCCTTCACTTGACAGACAAGGGAACTGAAGCGAATGGATACAACAGATGCTATTGAAGAATTAATGAAGTGATTTTCCCAAAGTCACAGAGCAGAGATTTGAACCCAGGTCCATCTCACTCCAGGTCTAGCATTCTTTCCACCAAGACCATACTATCTATAGTCCTTTTCCTCCACTTGGAAGATACTGCCAGAGTTGTTGATCATCTGACTTAGAAATACACCTTTAAGACTTTCTGAAGCACACAAAGGGCAGAATTAATATACCTCATTGTGTTAGACAGTTTCAATGTTTTCTTTGGGTTGCCCTCCCTACCTGTATGTAGTTTAGATATATAATGCTTTAGAGTAGAAACTCCCTCCACTGATAACAGATCAGCAATTTGTAATTTATAATCTCAGTAAACCTGGGTTACTGAGAGGTTAAATAATAATGAAGATTAAGTCTGGTCCTGCTCAGTTCACTAACAGAATCCCTTTTCTTTTCTTTCCTTCCTTTCTTCTTCCCTTTCTCTCTCTCTCTCTCTCTCTCTCTCTCTCTCTCTCTCTCTCCTTCCTTCCTTCCTTCCTTCTTTCTCTTTTGTATTGAATCTTCAGGTACATTTTGTTTTGACCCAGTCCTTAGACATATCTATGATCCTCCTGGGAGAGCCATTTTCTCTTGATGTAGATTGCTCCCTGTCCATTCTGTCCCACCCTTTGTCTCGTCCTCCCATAAATCTGCCACAGAGGGCTCAACAACATGGTGGAGGCTTCCCTTGGAAGTGTACTGGAAAGTATTTGTCATGTCTTCCTCTAAATGATGCAATAGATACTTCCCAACAAACAAAGAAATACCTTTACAAAGGACATTGGTTAAAAAAAGATGGGTTGTTCAATTACATTCAACAGGCACATATTAAGCTCTTCTGATGTACTAGATTCTGGGCATATAAAAATGAAAAGGACAGCAATCCTTGGTCCTGAGAGAGGTTCCATTCTACCACTGCCTTTGCACTAGTCTTCCTCCATGCTTGGAATGCATTCTCTCTTCACCTGCCCCTTACAGAATCCCTTTTTTCCTTCAAGATTCATCTCTGAGCCTTTTCTGATCCTGCAGTTGACAGCAGCATCTTCTTGGATAGCCCAGGAATAATTGCCTTAACTGTAAAATGGGGACAATAAGGCCACCTATCTCCTGGGACCACTGTAAAGATCAAATGAGAAGGTATTTGTAGAGGGTTTAGCACCATGTAAATGCTAGCTCTCGTTACTGCTGCTGTTGTTGCTCTGACCCTGACTCTTCCTAGGCTAAAGACGGCTCATTAGTCCCACTTAAACCCATGCTGGCAAATGGAGTCAGTCACCCGGGGTGGCGGCTGTGCTGCTACTATTCTAACTCCTTGTGGATGACCATCACCATCAATGCTGTATCTCACAGAGTCCCCATCAGTGTACTTTTCATGAATAAACCAGTACTAATACTCAATATTAACTAAAACATTACTGAAAATGCAAAGCAAATATGTAATTCTTACATGGCATTCTACCCATACACTTTAATTACACTTTTCTATCAATGCACACAGAGTCCATTCAAAGAGTGGACACCCACCTAAAGTTCCAGAGTTAGCAAAACATACATGAAGGGAACACAGGTGGCCAGGGCAACTCATAATTCTTGTAAACTTCAGTGTCCTTTATCTCAGGACTTTCCATAAAATTTTCTGATGAGTATATGTTCTGTGTTGAACAAATACTTCCACGTGTAAGTCTAGCTGATTCATTCTGCGTTTGTCTAACACCTTAATGGGCAAAATTTCTCAGCCAGCCTGGTTGATCTGATGTTTTTCTGCTTCCAAGCTGAAAGTCATCTCTGCCCAGCTAGACTTACTTTTCAGTAGCAACTGTGCTATCTATCACTTTCAGCTTCAGACTTAGCTGATACCATCAGCAGAAGTAATGACCTTTATCCTAGAGTTAGCAAAACTATCTTCAATTCTACTCTTTCACAAGATTCTTCTCATTTCTTAAAACAATGCCTAATAATATTCCCTTCTGTTCCCTTTCCTCCCTCTCTCTCTCTTTTTCTCTTTCTTTCTTTCTTTCTTTCTTTCTTTCTTTCTTTCTTTCTTTCTTTCTTTCTTTCCTTCCTTCCTTCCTTCCTTCCTTCCTCCTTCTTCTTTCCTCTCAGCAGCAACAGATAACGAAAAGAATTATCTTAAGTTTTCTTCTTAGCAACAAATCAGAGTATATTCTGTCACTTCTTCTTCTTCTTCTTTTTCTTTTTCTTCTTCTCCTTCTTCTTCTTCTCCTCCTCCTCCTCCTCCTCTACCTCCTCTTCCTTCTCCTCCCCCTCCTCTTCCTCCCCTTCTTCTTTCTTCTTCTAGCAAGTCACAATACAAACATTGATTCCTTCTTCTCTGAAGCAAATGGCAAGAGAGAACACTTCAGCCTCTCACTGGCTAACCAATCATCCCAGTAACAAGTGGCAATGTAGTTACAGTTCTGAAATCTGTCCTCCTCTTCTAACCTTTCTTGGTTTGCAGCTAGGTCCTTCCTACCAATAACCCCATCTTAGCTTATGAATAGTAACCAAAGTCTCATCTTCAGTCTATAATAAGGTAAATTACATTTTCCCTATAATCATAAAACCATTCTGGTGTTCATATTTCCCAAAGTATTAACCAGAAAGATCACCAGTTTTCATATGTAAATCACTGAAGTAGACTGTTTCCCATTTACTCCAATGTTCTATAGTTTGTCATAGACAAAAGAGCAACTGCCATCTCAGATCTCTGAGTCAGATTTAATTCAGTAACTGCTTCTTTTAGAAGGCAGACACTCCTCAAACAAGTGAACTTTCAAGGGTCGTTCCCAAATCTTTATATTTTAAAAAACTGTGTTCATTTTGAACATCTTTCTTGTTGTTTTCCTTCATAATCAAAAAGGACCAAAATAACAACATGATATCAAGGTCAATGTACCATGTGTCCACCTGTGGCTGATCAAAGTAACATGAGCTCGGAAGAGTCTACCACAGGTTGGGCACTAATGATCTGTATGAACATTTGAAAAGCAGATGTCTCTAAATTTGTGTTATAACATATATTTTTATGTGTATGTATTGTGCACGTGCTTGCAAGTCTCTACAAAAGAATGTAAGCTCCCTGAGAAGAGAGCTTGTTTACTTTTTTTTTAATCTTTGCATCTCTGGTGCCTGGCATAATGCTTGACAACATAGCAATCGACTTATAAATTCTTCTTGATTGATCAGTTCTGTTGGAGGGAAGCATTGTATACACAGATTAGTAAATAATACAAATAAAGCAATTTTTTTCCCTAAGGGAACATGGACAATGGGAGGGGTAGAGAGAAGAGTTGTATATAGAAAGGGTCACTTAAAGAGTGCCCTGAATGAATCTAGAAATTCCAAGGGGCAGATGTGAGAAGGGAGAATGTTTCAGGGACAGGGGGAATACTATATGTGGGGAATAGCTTTCACATCCACCCTCCTCACACAACCAACATCATAGTTGAGCCTGTCATTGCCACTTGCCTAGACTATTGCAATTGCCTCCTAAGGGATCACCCTATATAAAATCTCTCTCTTATTTACTTCATCCTCTACACAGCTGCCAAAACAATTTTCCTAAAGCATGGGTCTGACATATCAATCTGCTCCTCAATAAGCTTCAGTGGCTCCCTATTACCTAAAGGTTCAAATAAAAAAAAATCTTTTTTTTAACATTTAAAGTCCTTTCATAGTTCAGCCCCAACCTACCCTTCCCTCTATCACACAGTATTCCCCTACATGCTCACTATTGTCTAGTCATGCCTGAAATGCATTCCCTCCTGACCTGTACCTCCTAGAATTCCCTACTTTCTTATCATACTTGGCTTAAGCACCACTTTCTGAATAAAGCCCTTCCTGACCCACCTTGCTGAGGGTCAGGGTCTCACTCTATTGTGCCCTGCCACAAAAATCTTCTCTTTTGTAGATACTCATACTGAATGTAAGCCTGTTGAGGGCAGGGACTGTTTCACTTTTCTTTGTACCCTTTCATAGGGTACCTGGAACATAGTGGGTGTTTATAAATGATTGTTGATTGACAATGATGGGGAGGAATTTGTAAAATCTGACTAGAAAGATAGAATGAAAAAAAAACAAAGATAGAACGGCTCAAGACTGGCTTTAAATGCCAAATGAAGAGCTTTAATTGCATACAACGGTCCACAAGGAGCCAGTCAAGGTCTTTAAGCAGAAAATGATCTGATCAGCCCTGTGCTTTAGAAATACCCATTTGGATGACGGTTAGAAAAGAGGGGTGTGCCCCTTAGTTTCGAGCAAGATACCAACCACACTAATAATTGCATTGGGCCCCAGTTTTGCTGCCCCTAGAAGCTGATGTTGTGGGCACTGGGCATATTGGTTTTTTGGTTCTGCTTTACTTTCACGTAAGTCTTCCATGCTTCTCGGAATCTTTCGTATTTATCAGTTTTTACAAGCTAATAATGCTCTATGACCTCCACTTGAGCAAACAGACTGGGGTTCATGCTGATGGTCCAAGACATACATGCCAAAAGTTCTTTAATAGTGACTGAATCAGTAAATAACTGTAAACAGTATTCCGAAGTGTAGATTAAATGGTCCTAGAGGTTCCTAACACGTTGTGGTCGTTGTTGTTATTGAAAGGGGTTCCTGGCACAAAAAGAACTGGGAACCACTGGCGAAGCCACTGGGAAGCCAATGATATTGAAATATATTTTCAGCAAGACATCACCCACGTGATAGCCCTGGTCTTCTTCAAGAACAAAGGAATAACATCTCAGAGAAGATTGTGTCTATAGCACCATGAAGTATTAGAAAAGTTGGCAGCTAAAGTCTGCTCTCACCTCATCCTGGGCCACTTGTGCAGTCCTATAGTCATCACTGCGCTCCCGATTTCTTCTTGTTCTCTGCCAAGAAATGAGAAATTACAGTGAGTACAGTTTTCTTTCTCCCATTAGTTCCATCTTGTCTACTGAATACCATGAATCCTTCAGTCTAGCCTTCCCCCAAGGGAAGCATGGAGGTGAGCCTGACATTCTTGAAGGTTCTATCAATGAACCACAAGACCTGGGGTGAGGGGTGGGGGTGGGCACCCTCTGGTCGAAATGACTCAGAGTATAAGTCCAGCAACACAACGTGTCTGCTACGCTGATATCAGCCTGGTGAGGCTGAAAGAATTTAAATATAGGGATTTTTACAAGGTAAAGAATTTTTTGGGCAGCTAAGTGGTACAGTGGGTAGAGTGCTGGGCTTGGAATCAGGAAGACTCATCCTCATGAGTTCAAATCTTATCTCGGACACTTAGTAGCTGTGTGATCCCAGGCAAGTCACTTAATTCTGTACGTCTCCGTTTCCTCAACTGTAAAATGAGTTGGAGAGGGAAAGGACAAACCATTCAATTATCTTTGCCAAGAAAACCCCAAAAGGAGTCATGAAGAGTCAGTAATGACTGAACAACAGCAACAAATGAATTTTGGAAGCAATAGCAAACATGGTATGCTGGAAGAAGAAGTGGATTTGGAGTTAAGAAGAAATGGATTTGAATTCCAGGTCAGCCACTGTCACCTGTGTAACCTTGCCCTAATCATTTTAGCCTTTATTGTCAACTAAAAAAATGTAGGGTTGGATTAGACAGGTTGTGTTGGTAAATATTTAACAACCAACTCCACTTTAAAAACTCCAAAATGAACACAGGATACACTTTTAAGTTTAAGCTGCATTTAAAACATTTTCTCCATCACTTTTTTTTGTGGTTAGAAAATTGTGCACCCTTTATTTTTCATATTCTTTAGAAACTTTGATCTACCAC
This sequence comes from Pseudocheirus occidentalis, assembly GCA_028646575.1. Classification (NCBI taxonomy): domain Eukaryota; kingdom Metazoa; phylum Chordata; class Mammalia; order Diprotodontia; family Pseudocheiridae; genus Pseudocheirus; species Pseudocheirus occidentalis. Next base: position 29,517,519 of record CM053596.1, on the reverse strand, counting down.
TGAAATATGTGAAATTTGAAGTCATACAATGAATTCTTGTATGTCAATGAGAGCAGAATATTCTAGCAGGAAACAAAAGAGTTATTGTACAAAAAAGTAAGGCAAAAATACCCTTCAATGTATCCTCACATATTTTGTGCCCTAGGTATCTGCCTCCATGTCTTGGTTCCATTGCCACATTTTTAAAAAATTTATTTATTTATTTACTTTTAGCTTACAAGATTCAGTTCCACTGTCCCTTGAGTTTCAAATTTTCTCCCCTCCCTCTTCCCCACCTCCCCACCCCATGGCACCATACAGTCAAGTACAGGATCTGCAAATACTTTCACATTGGACATTAGTCTGGTTGTATAGAAGAGTTGTATTTCCATCACTTTCTTAAGTCTCTACAGTTAACAAACCAAGTCAAGCTATAAAAGTTCATAACATTTGCCAATTTCTGAGTTACAAATGCTCACACGGAAAATTTAGTTGGGTTTTCTCTAGTTAGATGGTCACAGGGGTCCCTTATAACTCTACATAAATGGTTCTTAACCCCGAGGCCTATGAATTTCTTTTAAAAAATATTTTGGCAACTATCTTTCAACATCATTGGTTTTCTTTGTAATTCTATGTCTATTAAAATATTTTGATAATTATATTGTAAATATAAGTAAAACATTTTTATGATTATATTTCAATATTATTGGATTCTTTTGTAATTGTAGGTATAAATAAAATATTTTGGTAACTATATTTCAAAATCATTGGTTTCCCTTGTAATTCTATGTATTTTGTTTTACTCATTTAAAACCATGATTCTAAGAAACGTCTCATAGGTTTTACCAGATTGCCCAAGGCTTCCATGACACAAAAAAGGTGAAGAATTGCTCCTTTGGATCTGTGGTCTCTGGGGTCCTTCTCCAGTCCTACCTTTATGATCCATTGATACCTAAAGCAAGAATGAACTGTGTTCCCCATGAATAGAAGGAAACTCAGGAGGGAAGAAATGAGAGAGCTTTTTTTTTTTTTTTTTTTTTGCTTTTTGGAGGGCAATTGGAGTTAAGTGACTTGCCCAAAGTCACACGGCTAGCTTTTTGTGTCAAGTGTCTGAGGCTGGATTTGAACTCAGGTCTGCCTGGCTCCAGGGCTAGTGCTCTATTCACTGCATTACCTAGCTGCCCCAAGAGCTGTTAAAGCATTGAAATAAATGCAAATACATGTAGGACCCATGGCTTCATCAGCAAAGGAAATTTCGGGGACAGAAAAGTTTTGTCCCTCCCTACAGACGGGTTGTAACCTACTTATAACTTCATTGATAAAAGAGCAAGAGAACTGCAGTCTGAGGTCTGAAGACCTTACGCCAAGTGTCCACAGCAAGTGCAGAAAGAGGAAGTGGAAGCCTCAGATTTCAGTTACAGGAGAAGGCAAAGGCCCTCAGACTGGGTGAGAACCTAGCTCAGGACCTAAGCCATGACGGCCGCAGACGAAAGGTGGGGCTTTGTTACCAAGTGCGTGCAAACAGGAAAGTAGAAAAAGTGCGCCACGTGAACGAAGGCTGCTTGCTCTGAGCACATAACAAGTCATTTAAGAGCATTTTCAAGACCGTTGTTGAGAGAGCTTTCTTAACCTGATGGGCACAGAACTCCAAGGTGTTAGTAGAGAGATATCAAGTGTTCATAGACTTAGAATTAAAAAAGGCTTTTACTTTTACTATCTTTATTTATTCTGCAATCTCCTATATTTTACTTTATGTACTTAAAATCATGATTTGGAGAGTCTATGGGCCTCACCAGATTGTCCCCCAGGCATTTATGGCCCCCGAAAGGTCCAGAACCCCCGGTTGAGAGATTTTTGCAACTTTTAAGATCTCTTGGGTTACCCCCCTTTCCTTCAGATAAACTTTCCATCTTGATTTATAACCTTGAGGCCTTTTTTCCCCACTCAGTATTATAATCAAAGGTGGCACTTGAACGCAGGTCTTCCAGACTCCATGCTCAGTTCTGCCCTATAACTCTGCTCAGAATCCCTGGGACCTGGAGTCTTGGGTCTTGTAAGCTGAAACTCCTTCCCTCACCACCCTGGCCAACTCTGTCATTCTCATCCATGCTACACTGTTTAGAAGTTCACACTACTGGGTCTGAATCTCAGCTTGGCCACTGTCATCTGTGTGGCCTTAGCCCAATCATTCAATTCTTCTGGGCTTTAATTTCTTCATCAGTGAAATGACAGGGGTTGGATTAGACACAGGGTTGTGCTTGTCAATATTTAACAACCAGCTCCCCCCAAACGAACAAACAAACAAAAACATACGTAGAACCTGACTTTTAAGTTTAATGTACATCATTAGCATTTTCTCCATCACCATTAAATCTCTTTAACCAACAAAGCAACAAATTGTGCCCTGATTTGCTATGTTTGTTGATTTCTGAGGTATGAAACTGGAGGAAATAATTTCCAACAGTTCAAAAGCGATTGAAAATGATCTCCTCTAGCTTCCTGGTGGTCACCCAATGGAAAGGTGGAGGTATGAAGAACACGAGACACTGTTGTGCCCGTCTACTTTTTGTTGGTTGTAAAAAAAATTCGACGTGGTAAAGTCAGATGCAGCCTTAAAACAAGGCATCTTCCATGTGCATTTACAAGGTTCTTGGCAGAGATGAATTTGTTCAACCATTCTTTGACTAAAACAAGGGAATGTGAGTTCTGATGATGTCACAAGTAATTTAAGAGCTTTTTAAAGCCTGTTTAAAGAAAGCAGGGCTTTTTAACCGGAGGCACGCAGACCCTGAGGTGTCAGTGGAAAGATTTCAAGGGTTTATAAACTCAGATGAAAAAGACAGGTGGGTGCTTCACTGCTGGAGTAATAACAGTAATGGCTAATAAAGATAATGAAGGACATTCCCCTAAGAGGACAAATGGAATTCAATTCAACCAGCATTATTAAGCGCCTATTGTGTGCCAGGCAAGGGGATAGGTAGTGCTGGGGAAACAAAGTGAATACAGAACGGTCCCTCACCCACAGAGATTTGGGTATACTGGGTTTAAAAAAATAGTTAAAGAAAAAATGGTGGTGGCCAAAGTGAGGGTGATTGACCCCAAGAAAGGTATGATCAACCCATCAGAGTGGGAAGAAGGGTCACATCCCATTCTTTCTGCAATAGACAGCGGTTGGGCTTGTCTCTAACACAACCCTGCTTCCTGCTTGGCTGTATCCCCTAAAATCCTCCTCTCCTCCACCCCCAGACCACCTGGGTATTTCCCAACCAACCCAGTTCTGAGTCGGCTGTTGGCTCTTTGGGTCAGTTATGACCTATCCACTGCCACCCTGGAACCCACAGCAGCAGCGGCAGACATACCAGTGGGAAAACCCCCAGCATGGCCTTTTTCTGCACCATTTCCTTTTGGGTTTGGGTGGGCTACAGTGAGTCATTTAAAAAAGGCTGGTATGGGTGGGTTATGAGCTGTAACACAAGCTTCATCTTACTCTTTCCCACCATATCCACCTTTCTTCCAAACTTCCCTAATTCTTTTTTCTTTTAAAATTTCTTTTCTTTTTAAATCTGTATTCAGTATTTTATTTTCCCCCAGTTACATGTAAAACTATTTTTTTAACGGTTTTAAATTTTTCAAACTTCCCTCTTTCTATTGAGGGCACTACGATCCTCCCAATCCCCCAGCCTCACGAGTCCAGTGCCATCTTTGATACTTCCCTCTTCCTCACCCTCCCTATCCAACCAGTTTTAACCTCCATACTCTCTCCCTCCCCTGTATGCACCCTTCTCTCCCCTTACAGCCACTACCCTTGTACAAACCCTCCCCTCTTGCCTGGACTATACAAAGAGCTTTCTAATTTGTTTTTCTGCCTCAAGTCTACCCCTATTGAATCCACTCATCTACCAAAGTGATTCTCCCAAACACAAGCCTGACCACGTCATCCCCCACTGCTTAATAAACTCCAGTAGCTTCAGGATCAACTGCTTGGTCATCTTTGTCTCCTCCTTTAAAAATGACTATTCTCTAAGTTTTATAATGTTCACAATCATTAGTATATGTGTGAAGTTCATACAATAAAGAAACACATTGGGAGCATGAGCTCAAAACTTTTTACTGAGAGGATCGCAAAATCCAAATGGTTTTGAGGCAGCTGGGTGGTGCAGTGAATAGAGCTCTGGCCCTGGAGTCGGGAGGACCTGAGTTCAAATCTAGCCTCAGACATTGGACATACTTACTAGCCATGTGACCTTGGGCAAGTCACTTAACCCCAATTTCCCTGCCTTCCCCCTTCCAAAAAAAAAAAATTAAAAAAGTTTGGAGACTGGTGTAGAAAAGGGAAAATTTCCACCTTTTGGCTGAAATGATCATGAAAAATGTGTGGGTCAAGAACTTTTCTGCACCTACTATGTGAGTCTCCTCTTCTTCCTGCAGTCTCCAGGCCAGTTCTTCATCTTGTTGGAGCTGCTCCTGGCTCTGGAGCTCCAGCTCAGCCATCTGCCAGTTTATGGAGTCCGTGTCATCATTTTGGGGGAGAGTCATATCTAAGCAAGAGGAAGCAATCACAACCACCAACTTCAACAAAGACTGAAGAAAGGATTTCTAGAGCAGAGGTGTCCAACACACAGCCCAGGGGACCTCGGAGTGCTGCCTGATCCAGATTAAAGTGTAATTGGGAAATATGTAACAAAATAAGCGAAAACACACACAATAAAACACAGATAATGTTACATTTTAAAACTAAGTTGATATGCGGCCCACAGGGATCCTTATGTCCAGTTTAGTGGCCCCCCCTTTGACCCATCTGGGCATCTTATTCTTATTTTTTTGGGGTGAAGGCAGGGAAAGGAAAGACAATTGGGGTTAAGTGACTTGCCCAAGGTCACACAGCTAGTAAGTATGTCCAGTGTCTGAGGTCACATTTGAACTCAGGTCCTCCTGACTGTTCTATTTACTGCTTCTCCTAGCTGTTCCCTGTTCTGATTTCTTTATCTGAAGAGGGGAGCTCGTAAGTTAATTACACAAATATATTAATTTATTATTTTTAGTTGTCAACATTCACTTCCATAAGTTTTAAATTTTCTCACCATCCCTCCCCCCTCTCTCCTGAAGACAGCATGCAATATGATATGGCTCTACATATACATTTCTATTAAACACATTAGTCTAATTAAACATCAGACTAATTAAATTAATTTTAATTTAAAATAGAATTTAAAATAAAATTTAAATAAAATTTAATTTAATTAAAAATTAATTTTAAAATAAATAAAATTTAATTTAAATAGTCTAATTAGACTAATTAAACATTAGTCATGTTGTATAGAAGAATTATAAAGAATGGGAGAAATCATGAGAAAGAAAAAACAAAAGAAAAAAGAAGAAAGAAAATAGTCTGCTTTGCTCTGCATTCTGACTCCTCAGCTCTTTCTCTGAATGTGGCTGGCATTTACCATCATGAGTCCTTTGGAATTGTTTTAGGTCCTTGCATTGCTGAGAACGGCTAAGTTTATCAAACTCAGTCATTGCACACTGTGGCTGTTACTGTGTACAATCTTCTCCTGGTTCTGCTCCTCTCACTCAGAATCAGTTCATGTACATCTTTCCAGGATCTTCTGAAGTCTGTCTGCTCATCATTTCTTATAGTACAATAGTATTCCATTACATTCATATACCATAACTTGTTCAGTCATTTCCCCAACTAATGGGCATCCCCTCAATTTCCAGTTCTTGGACACCACAAAAAGAGATGCAATAAATATTTTTGTACTTGTGGGTCCTTTTCCCATTTTTATGATCTCTTTGGGATGCCACAGTAGTATCGCTGGGTCAAAAGGTATGCACATTTTTTTTTAGCCCTTTGGGCATAGCTCCAAATGGCTCTCCAGAATGGTTGGATCAGCTCATAGCTTCACCAACAATGAATCAATGTTCCAACTTTTTCACCTCCTTTCCAGCATTTATCATTTTCCTGCTCTGTCATGTTATCCAACCTGATAGGTGTGATGTGGTACCTCAGGATTGTTTTGATTTGCATCTCTCTAATCAATAGTGATTTAAAGCATTTTTTCATATGACTACAAATAGCTTTAATTTCTTCCTCTGAAAACTCCCTGTTCATATCCTGTGACTATTTATCAATTGGAGAATGACTTGTGTTCTTGTAAATTTGACTCAGTTCTCTATGTATTTTATCAGACACTAGCTGTAAAAATTGTTTCCTAGTTTCCTGCTTCCTTCCTAATCTTGGTTGCATTGGCTTTGTTTGTGTGAAAAATTTTCAATTTAATATAATCAAAATGATCCATTCTGTATTTCATAATGTTCTCTGTCTCTTGTTTGGTCATAAATTCCACATTCTCAATAAATCTGACAGATAAACTATTCCTTGCTCCCCTAATTTGTTTATAGTTATCAGCCTTTTTAAACTAATTAAAAATATCTATGCTTTGGAGCATAGAAGACCTAGGTTCTAGTCCTATCTCTGATCTGGACAAGCTATATGCCAGTCAGCCACATGCTCTGCCCTCATTGATCTGCAGAGGATCTCATCTTCCTTCAATCCTGTGGGATTTGAGCACCATAAAGAAATGGCCTCCAACCAAGAGAGATAAAGTCCTTGATGTTGGTCAAGCCCTATATGAGGAGTTGATCTATACCAGCAGAGGAAGGAATTCCATATATTCATTAGATCTCAGGTCCAGTCCTTCAAGCTACCACTACCTCTCTCTTCTTAAACCACATAAACTTAAGAGAGTTTGAGAGTAAAGGTATGGTTCTCTTCAGGTTAATACAGGATGGTGGAAACAGGTATGTCTTTGGAATCAGAGGACCCAGGTCCCATTCTGACGCCATCTTTACCCTGGGTGACGTTAGGCAAGGTGCCATATCTCTGGGCTTCAATTTCCTCTTCTGTAAAACCAGAAGGAACCTAAGGTTGGTTCCTTCTGCCTCTAGACCTATGATCTGTGGTCTAATTGTTAGGAAATTCTTTCTTGCAACAGGAATAAACTGGTCTCTCTTCTGCTTCCCCCCTAGTTCTGCCCTCTGGGACCAAAGAGAAAAAAAAAAGTCGGATCTTTGTCCATGGGCAGTTAGTTCAGTAGCATCATAGTACACAGAGTGCCTGGCTTGGAGTCAGAAAGACTCATCTTCCTGAGTTCAAATCTCGCCTCAGATACTTCCTAGCTCAGTGACCCTGGGCAAGTCACTTCACCCTGTTTGCCTCAGTTTCCTCATCTGTAAAATGAGAAGGAAATGGCAATCTCTCTGGTATCTCTGCCAGGAAAATCCCAAATGGGGTCATGAAGAGTCAGACACAACAGAAAAGTGACTGAACAATGACAATCTTTCTCCTCTTCCAGTGAAAATCCTTTAGCTATCTGAGGACAGTGGTCATGCTCAAGCTCCCCACCCACCCAGCCTGCTTATCTCGAGGCTCAGCATCCCCACTTCCTTCCACCTGTTCTCACAGAGCATGAACTTGTGGCCCTTTGCCATCCTGATTGCCTCCTTTGGAGAGTTTATTGATGCTCTCCTGGACATGAGGTGTCCCAACTGACCACAACACTGCAGAGTGCAATATTCCACCTAAATGCTCTAGAGGTTGAAATATAAACCTTTCCTCTTTAATTCCTTTTTGTAACAGACAAATATAATCTTTACAAAAATACTGTCTCCACTTTTATCTCATTTATTTCTTGATTTGAAAGACAAGGCACTATTATTTTTCTTATTTTTGGAGGGGGGAGGGAAGAAGAGGCAATTGGCGTTTAAGTGACTTGCCCAGGATCACATAGCTAGTAAGTATCTGAGGCTGGATTTGAACTCAGGTCTTCCTGACTTCAGGGCTGCTGCTCTATATACTGTGCCACTTAGCTGTTCCAATATACTGCTATTTTTGTGGGAGATTAGAGTGAACAGACAGTATGGTAAATTTGTTGTTCAGCCATGTCTGACTCTTGATGACCCCATTTGGGGTTTTCTTGGCAAAGAAACTGGAGAGGTTTGCCATTTACTTCTCCAGTTTATTTGACAGATGAGGAAACTGAGACAAACGGGGTTAATTGACTTGCCCAGGGTCACACAGCTAGCGAGTCTAAGGCTGAATCTGAACTCAAGACTTCCTGACTCCAGGCCTGGCACTCTATCCACTGTACAACCTGGCTGCCTAGTGTGGTAAATACTGACATAGTATTATCAGTGCTAATAGAAGGGAAGGCTAAGGGAATAGGCATTTATACAGTTCCTACTATGGTCCAGGCCCTATGCTAGGTGCATTACAAATGCTTTATCTGGTCCTCATACCAATCCTGGAAAGTAGGTGCTAGTATGACCTCAGTTTTATAGTAGGAGATAGGGGCTATTAGAACCCCATTTTATAGGTGAGGAGACTGAGGCAAACAGGTTAAATAACTTGCCCAGGGTCACAGAGCTAGGGCCTGGGTCCCTACTGGAACTCTGGACTTCCCAGCTCCAGGCCTGGAGCTCTCTGCCCACTGTGCCATCAGCTGCACTAATCATAATGTGTGAAATACATATGATTTCAGATTCCTTCCTTCCTTCCTTCTTCCTCTCTCCCTCCTTCTTTCTTCCTTCCTTCTTTCCTTCCTTCCTTCCTTCCTTCCTTCCTTCCTTCCTTCCTTCCTTCCTTCCTTCCTTCCTTCCTTCCCAACATTCAGCTTCCTCTCTTTTGGCATCTTTGCCATTTTTCTGGGTACGAGGTAAAGGCTCAGGGTTATTATGATATACGTTTCTCTTCTTATTCTTTATCTGGGACGATTTTTCACATGAATGCTTCAGAATGTGATGACTTTGTTTGGATCTTAGGAAGAAATATGAGAAGACATCCCTGGGGCAGGTGGTGCAGTGAGTCAGGAGGACCTGAGTTCAAATCCAGCCTCAGACACTTAACACTTACTAGCTGTGTGACCTTGGGCAAGTCACTTAAGCCCAATTGCCCTGCCCTCCCCCTCCAAAAAACAAAACAAAAAACAAAAAAAGGAGACATCCCCCTGCCCTCCCATAGCTCCTATTTCTTTGAAGAGGTAGGGAACACTGTGTGGACACTGAAGAATGCTGGTCTTTTTCAAAATTTTGCCTAATTTTGCTGAATTTTTCAAAAAAATTTTTTTTTTTGTTATAAGGGATAAATTATGTTGGTAAATGTCAGTAATAGAAAAGACAGCGATATCAATAAAAATGGATCATGAAAAAATAAACTACCACCAGGCAGAGAATGGATGCATTTCTGCTATCCCTATCAGGCTCGTTACCTCTAATGCTGTGGGAGCGTGGAAGGGAAGATGCCTCTTCTTCTAACTCTTGCAATTTCTTGGCTATTTCCTGTGACAGAAGAAAAACAAAGACCTCTCAAATAAGCAAGAAAAATAATAAACCCAAACACTCAGCAAATAGCCCTCAGGAGCCCTCTTATAAATCTGAAGCAGTCTGGTGAAACCTACCCACGTCAACTTTGCTCTGTACATACCATGAGATTCTAAAAAAGTCCAGTATTCCTGCCTCCTGACAGAGAGGCTACAGACACAACAAATAGTATAGCTATTACAAGGTTTTTTCCCTCCCTCCCTTTCTCCCTTCCTCCCTCCCTCTTTCCTTCTTTCCTTCCTTCCTTCCTTCCCTCCTTCCTCCCTCTTTCTTTCCTTCCTTCCTTCCTTCCTTCCTTCCTCCCTCTTTCCTTCCTTCCTTCCTTCCTTTTTTCCCCTTTTTTCTATGATGGGGTAGGGGGATGAAAAGAAAGGAACAGAGAAAGGGTGGCCAAAAAAGAGATGAAAGAAAATAGGTTCATGTGAACATTTTTAAATGTGCTGAAAAGAAGAGAAGGAAACACAGACAAACACAACACCTTTGAAAGCTGCATTCTGTGTTATGTACTTAAAAGGAAAAGTAAGTTGACCTTAACCGAGGTTGGCAGTTTCCTATACATCCTATTTATCTGCTATCCAATACGTGGAAATGATCACTTTATGTGGTGTTTGCTAAGTTCAGAACAAAGAAATAGAAATCTTTAAAATAAATAAAAATGAAAAGTCGGATATTAAGCTCCTTCTCCCTCTGTCTCCCCAGCTATATTAACCTATTTATGTTGGGATACAATTTTTCCATTGGTTTTTATTGTCACTTAAAAGAAACACTTGCATGAAAACATTTTAGTCTTTAAGCATTTTGCTAAGTCCTGGGGCCTGAATTTTGGGATCACAGCATCATGGGTTTTGAGTTGGAAGGATCATCTGGTCCAGCCCCTTCATTTTATAAACCAGGAGACCAAGACTCAGAGAGATTCAGCATCTTGTTCAAGGTCACACAGATAAGTTAAGTGACTGAGTCAGCATTTGAACCCAGATCCTTTGACTCCAGATCAGAAACTTTTCTCAACTTCAATAAGGAAGACCCTGATGAGCCAGATCCTATCCTAAGTAAAGTAAATAGGCCAGCAAGAGGATCCAAGAACCTGCCATTTGGCTCCCAGCACAAAACTCCCCGGGGAAATTAAGAGGTAATCATAACATGTTTAACAGAATAATTAACAATACAACACAATACAGATAATGTTAACTTGTGGTTTTCCAAAGCAATATGCTCTCATCATATTCATTTTTGGACATGGTATCCTTTAGCAACAACAGACTTGCAGTTACATAAGAAATTTGTAGTCTGGTGCTATCTAGCTGTGTAGCGAGGTAATCTGTGAATCCTCAAGAATTATGCTGGGTAGTTGGGAAATAGGGCGGTATAATGGTTAAGGCACTAAACGTGAGGTCAGGAAGTCTTGGGATGAAAGCCTGTCTCGGATACTTGTGTGACCTTGGATAAGTCACTTTTGACCTCTGTAGACCCCTGTTTCCTTGTTTGTAAGATGAAGGGGGTTTGCCTCGATTAGTCCAAAGTTTCCTTCCAGCTCAAAATCTAAGATCCTTGTAACTGAGAATCTGAGATGCCGTGTTGAGAAATCACAGAGCTGAAATATCCACCCTTGGGACAGTTAGATTTTGCTGGTCTCCAGTCTACAGGCAACAACACTCAGGTGAAGCTCTGCAGGAACAATAGCACCACATGGACTGTATTTTTTCTACAGTCTCAATTTAGGGTAACAGTCCGAGAAAAGAAGAGTATTCAGTTCATCGCCAGTTCACAGACTCAGGGGGTCGGCTCCTCCCAGAGGTGCTGGATTATTTAGCTGGCTAGCATTTGTGTAGTTCTGAAAGATTGCAAACACTCTCTCCAGGTATCCTTACAACAGCCCTGGAAGGCAGGTCCTATTATTATCCCCATTTTTGTTTGTTTGTTTGTTTTGGCTTTTTGGAGAGGGGGAAAGGCAGGGCAATTGGGGTTAAGTGACTTGCTCAAGGTCACACTGCTAGGAAGCATTAAGTGTTTGAACTCAGGTCCTCCTGACTCCAGGGCCAGCGCTCTATTCACTGCACCACCTACACCACCTCTATTATACCCATTTTACAGATGAGAACACTGAGGCAGACAGGGGTTAAGTGGTTTTTCTCGGGGTCAGAGAGTTAGTAAGTGCTCGAGGAAGGATTTGAATTCAGGTCTTCCTGTCTCCAGGACTAGTGCTCTACCCACAGGGCCACCAGGGAAGGAGGCAAAATCACATGTAAGAGATCCAGATTCTTGCCATCTCCAGGCTCAAAGGTCCTAAAATCCTTCTGTAAGAATTCACTAAGGAAGAATTTGAGAAACATCCACCAATAAACATTTATCAAGCACCTGCTATGTGCTAGGCAGTTCTTGAGCTGAAGACAGGAGACTTGAGTTCAAATTCTGCCCCTGCCACTTAAGGACCTGGATGACTTTGGATAAATCTTTTTACTCTCTTGGCCTCAGTTTTTTCATGTCTATAATGGCAGTGGTTCCAATCCTAAATCCCAGACCTTTCCAAATTTCATTATCAAAGAAAAGAAGAGGGATCTGAAGGAAAAGAGGGCTCTAAAGAACCTTCACCACAAGGGGGCAGTGAAGACCAACTACCAGGAGGGCTCTCATGCCCAAAGTTTACCATGTCCTGAAAGAAACATGGTGATTCATACAATGAAACCCAAGGTACAAGATAATGGCTTATTATTTTTATTTTTTGATTTATCACTATAGCTCATGAAGGGAAAGGAAATGCAGGATCAGAGAGGTATAATCAAAATCCCTCTTCATTCCTGTGGCTTCCATCTTTAATTATTCTCTATACTATATATAGCTTGGCATATTTATCTATCTATCCATCCATCCATCCATCCATCTATCTATCTATCTATCTACCTATCTAC
>CM053596.1:29481865-29504753 GCA_028646575.1 Pseudocheirus occidentalis | reverse complement strand
TCGTGTATGAATTATATGGGTATATATATGTGTGTGCATATGTATAAATATGTGTGTGTATATATATATGTATGCGTGACATATGTCCATAAAGGTGTGTATAAATATATGTGATATATGCATAAATATATATGTGTGCATATACATATATGTTTGCATGTTTTCTTCCCCATTAAACTGTAAACTCCTTGAGGGCAGGCACTGTTTTTTGCCTCTTTTTGCATCCCCAATGCTTCACACAGTGTCTGGCATACAGTAGGTACTTAATAAATGTTTATTTAATGGAATTAAATAGAATGACAGGTGTAGAGCTGGAAGGGATCTGGGAGGCAGTTTGTTAGAATCATAGACTTCTTCCATCCACAAGCATTTGTTAAATCCTTTCTATGTCAGGGGTTTAGATTTAGAAATAAGAGGAATCTTAGAGTCAGTCAGTCAGTCAGTCAAAGAGCATTTATTAAGCCCCTACTCTGTACAGTACACTATACTCAGCAACAGTGATATAAAGAAAGGCAAAAACCAGGCCCTTCCCTCAAGGAGCTTACAATCTGAGTCTCAGAGGGCCTTGAGTTTGATACATTCATTTTACACATGAGGAAACTGAGACCCAGGAAGGGGAACACAAGGGGTTCCTGACTGCCTAGGCACTGCACTGATAGCCCATAAAATCAACTTACATAAAGGGGAGCTCCTGGAGCCCCAGGGGGACCCTCTGTGGCAGATTTATGGGAGGTTACAGACAAGCTGCCTACGAGGGGCTGTAGCCTCCACCAGGAAAGGCAGGACCGTCCTCAAGGACATCAAGGCCGAACTTGACACTGAAATGCGTCTTTGATAAATGACCGAGGCTTAAATACTTTGACCACATAAAGAGAAGACAGGACTCACTGGTTGGAAAATACTGAAGGCAAAAGGAGAAAGGGACAGCACAGGATGAGATGGAGAAATGGCATCATGGAAGCAAGAAGCATGAGCGCGGGCAGACGTTGGGAGATGGGGGAAGAGAGAGGACCTGGCGTGCTGTGGTCCATGGGGCCCAACTGTCGACCATGACTGAGTGACTGAACAACAAAGAACATGGTCACTCTGTCTAGCACAGTGGTTCTCAACCTGTGGGTTGCAACCCCTTTGGGGGTCTAATGACCCTTTCACAGGGGTTAGGGGGGGTCACCTAAGACCATCAGAAAACACATATTTCCAGTGGTCTTAGGAACCGAGACACGGCTCCTCTATCAATCTCCAGGCAGGTCCACCCACATGCAGATATGTCCACATGTGAGTATTAAAGGGACATGGCATTAGGAAGGTTGAGAACCACTGGTCGAGCAGGAGATGAGTATCAGAAGTCTGAATGTTATGTGCTGGGTTTCTGGGCATTTCTGATAAGATTCTTGCCAGCTAATCAACATCCTTCTGAAACTATGGTGCCTCTGTGGGAACCCAACATCCCCTGTCTGAGCAGGGAAGGGGCTCTGGGGCCATTTTGTCCCATACCTGATCATCTTCCTCTCTCTGCCAACACTCCTCTGCTTTCCTGTGAATTTCTTCCTGGATTGATCGAGCCAGTTCAGAGTCACTCTCTTCCCTAAAGATCAGTGAGAAGAGTGGGTAAGAGGGGGACAAATCAGATAACCCATTTTATTGTAGGTTTGATTTTCAACCTTGGCATGTAAGAATGGGGAACACTTCCAGGCAGAAAATGATCCTGCTGACCCCAAAGGAATAACCCAATTTTCAGCTCTACTTCTAACCATTAACAAATATTTATTAAGCAAACTACTAAGGGCTAGGCAGGGTAGCTAGGTGGCATAGTAAATAAAGTGCTGGGCTTGGAGTTAGAAAGACCCGAGTTCAAATCCCACCTCAGATACTTACTAGCTATGTGACCCTGGGCAAGTCACTGTAAAATGAGCTGGAGAAGGAAATAGCAAATTACTCTCATATCTTTTCCAAGAAAATCCCACATGGGGTCATGGAGGGTCAGACACCACTGAAATGGCTCAACTATGACATGGGCCAGGCATTGTGTGCTAGGCCCTGGAGATACAGAGACAAAAATGAAATAGTCTCTGTTTACATCTGATACTACAGTCTCTGAAAATACACTGTGTTAAAGTTTGTAGGATTGTCGGTTTGGAGCTAGAAGGGCCCTCGGAGGTCATTTAATCCAAACCCTTCTTTTCAGGTGAGGAAACTGAGGACAGAAGGCTGACTGACTTTTTGTGCAGAGGTGGACATGGAGAATATTTCATTTTTGTCATTAACCAGATCACAGGATCATTGACGTGGAGATAGGAGGGGCGTTGGATGTCATTAGTCCAAACCCCCCATTTAACAGACAGAGAAACTGAGGCCTAGAGAGAAGTGACTTGCTCAAGGTCACACAGTTAGCAAAAGGATTTAAATCCAGGTCCTGTGATTACCGGCAGCTAGGTGGCGCCATAGTGAATACACGGATTCATCTTTTCCAGTTCAAATTCGGCCTCAGACACTTCTTAGCTGTGTGACCCTGGGTAAGTCACTTCACCCTGTTTCCTCATTTATAAAAGCTGGAAAAGGAAATGGCAAACTGCTATGGAATCCTTGCCAAAAAAACCCCAAATGGGATCAAGAAGAGTCAGACACAACTGAAATGACCAAACCACAAAAAAATCTCTCCTGACAAATGCTTCCCTCTTCCCATTTCCCCAGGCCTCCTCCCCTAGTAGGAGTTACAGAAACAAAAAATGGGTGGGGGAATTTCAAAGAATTTGTGGAACAGAAAATTTAGGGGTGAAGGATGAAGGCTCGGTATTCCCTTACATTTTTTTCTGTTGGTGAGATTTTCCCGGTGTGCTTCCCTGGTTTTCCACATCTTGTAGCTTTCGGGCTATCCGAATGTCCCTCTGGACAAGCTGACTCTTCTGCACATTGGAGGCATAATGTTGTTCGACTGTACGGGAAAAAAGAATGTAGAACAGCCTGATTAGATAATCCATTTGCAACAAAACACATCTGTGCGGTCTTCAATCTGCCTGCTGCTTTAGTTGTTCAAGAAATATCCTGATCAGATCTTTGGTTAAAATAAAATAAAAGTGGTTAAAATAACCAGTTTTGGGGAAAATCGTCACAAGATCAGAGATTGGGGGGGTTGGCGGGGGGACCTCAGAGGTCCAATGCTCTCATTGTGCTAAGTGCTAGGGCTGCAAAGAAAGGCAAAAGACAGCCCTGCCCTCAGAGAGCTCACAAACAAGCCACAGATAGGATAAAATGTGATATCTAAGAGAGGAGAAGCATTAGACAGAGACAGAGCATTCTAGGTGAGGGGGACAGTCAGTGAAAATGTCTGGGGTCGGGAGACGGACAACATTTATGAGGAGACTTCAAAGGAAATTCAGAAAGACTAATGTAGAGTGGTTTGTTGGAGCAATTCCCCTGGACAGATCCTTATTAAATCCCCAACAGAAGGAAGGTACCAGACAAGCCCTGTGCTGAGCAGAGCTGGGGGAAAAATCCTCTTTGTTTTGCAATTCATCCTGGCAGCATCTAAACTGCAGGAGGGGGCTGATGAGGAGAGATGGCAGAAGTGCACACAGGGCATGCTTAACTGTGGATTTAATAGGAGGGGAAAAAAGCCTGGGGTTCCTCAGAGACTGGGAACGCCCTCTGGTGGCAACTGGAGCTACAGACACAGACTGGGACTGAGGAAGTGGAGGGACTCAGAGCACCCATGCAGGGAACAGGGCTGTCAGAAAGTGATTATGAATAACAGTACCTCTCTCCAGGGTGGTTGTGAGGGTCGGATGGGCTAATATGTGTAACAGGCTTAGCACAGTGCCTGGAACATAGTAAGTGTTATATAAAACTATTATTCTTCTTCTAGATCTAATAACTGACTTTTTAATGTGTGAAGACTAGTAGTAGTAGTGTTGGTGGTGGTAGTAGTAATAGTAGTGGTAGTAATAGTGGTGCCGGTGGTAGTAGTAGTAGTAAAAAGAATTATGTATATTTACAAAGAGCACTAAGGATCACAGAGCACTTTCCATACATGATTTCATTTGAACCTCACAACCAACCCTCTGTAGTACAGTATTATGCCCATTTTACAGATGAAGGAAAGGAGGCACCGAGATGGCCGCACAGCTGTGAGGTGTCAGAAGTCAGAAGTGGGATGTGAAGGCAGCTCTTGTGACTCCAAGGCCAGGACTCCATGTCAATGACACTGTGACATCAGTTCTCTCTGATCTCCAAAGATCTGATCAGTATTGGGCTTTTGAGTCATGGTTTTATAGCAAAACTTGTAACATCACCATGAATCATATTTTCTTAAGGCTTTTACAGCTTTCAGAGCAACGTGACATAGTGGACAGAAGTGGCTTTAGAGGCAGGGGGACCTGGGTTCAAGCCCTACCTCTGACACTTACTGGTTTAGTGACCCTAGGCAAGTCACTTAAACTTTCAGTGTCCCACGGCACATTCTAAATAAAGATTCTTAACCTGGGGTCTATGAATTTTAAATTTTTTAAATTAATTTTTTCATAACTATTTTAATATGATTGGTTTCCTTTGCAATGATTTGTATTTCGTTTTATGCATCTAAAAACATAATTTTGAGAAGAAGTCCATAGGCTTTCCCAGACTGTCAAAGCGGTGCAGGACACAAAAAAAAAGGTTCAGAATCTCCTACTCATGAAGAAGCCTTCCTTACTCCCTCTCTCCCTTAATTCTATTCCTCCTTCTGTCCTCCTTCCCTCCTCCCTCCCTTTTCTCCCTCTTTCCTTTCCCTCCCTTCTTCCTTCCTTCCCTCCTTCCTTCCTTCTCTTCCTCCATTCCTCCCTCTCTCCTTTCCTTTCATCCCTCCTCCATCCCTTCTTTTCTTTCTTTTCCTCCCTCCATCCTTCTTCTTTCTTTTTTCCCTCTACTCTTTCCCTCCTTCCTTCCTTCTGTCCTTTTACCCTTCTCTCCTTCTTTTCATTCTTCCTTCATCCCTCCTCTTTTCTTGCTTCTTCCTTTCCTCCATTCCTTTCTTCTTCCCTCCATCCCTTCTTCCTTCCCCTCTATCCCTTCCTTCCTTCCTTCATTCCCCCCTTCCCTTCCTTTTTTTCTTCCCTCCCTCCTCTGCCCTATTTCCTCCCATTCTTCCTTCTTCCCTCCCTCCTTTTCTTTTTCCTTCCCTTCCTTCCTACTTAGAGACAGAAGGGCCCTTGGAGGTCATCTAGTCCAATCCTCTCTTTTTTAGATGAAGATACTGAGGCTGGGATAAAGAAGGTGATTTGCTCCAATCACAGGGGATCAGGGAAAGGTCCCCTGTCCCAGGAGGACATTTCCATACCATTCCTTTAATGTATCTTCTCTATAAAATCTTTTCGTCAGCCTGCTTTCCATTAAGTACTCGAATGGGAGCCATTAAAAGAACAATGCCCATTAAAATAATAATAAAAAATTCCACTGGAGAAGTGAGTGGAGAAGTGAAATGATTAGACATTTGGATAATGAGGTACCACACTGATATCCATTTTCTGTCTTTAAGCAGGGGGTAAACATCCCAATATCCATCTTGAGACCTCTTTAGTTGATTAACGGTGCCTAGATAAAGCTTGAAAAATGAAGGATTTTTTTTTAAAGTGCCAAAAGGACTGTGTTTGAAGTCAGGAAGACCCAAATGAATGAAAAAACATATATTAAGGCTTACTATATGTGAGACAATGCAGCTGGGTGGTGCAGTAGATAGAGAACTGAGCCCTGGAGTCAGGAAAACCTGAATTCAAATCCAGTCTCAGACACTTACTAACTGTGTGACCTTGGGCAAGTCACTTAATTTCTATTTGAGTAGGTGGTTTAGCGGATAGAACTCTGGACTTAGAGTCAGGAAGACTTGAGTTCAAATTAATCTTCAGAAGCTTTCTAGCAAAAGCACAGCTCTTGACCCTCAGGAAGCTTCTATTCTAAAGAGAATAACATGCACATAAATATGGACATATTGGCTACCTGCGGAATAGATGGAAGGTAATCTCAGAAGGTGGCTAGGTAGTGCCTTAATGCAAAGAGCACCAAGCCTGGAGTCAGGAAGACTCATCTTCATGAGTTCAAATCCAGCTTCAGACACTCCTAGCTGGGAGACCCTGGACAAGTCACTTAACTCTGTTTGCCTCAGTTTTCTCATTTGTCAAATGAGCTGGAGAAGGAAATGGCAAACCACTCCAGAATCTTGGCCAAGAAAGCCTCAAATGGACTCAGAAAAAGTCAGACATGATTGAACAATGACAAATATGTCAGAGACTGTGCGAAAGCACTGGGAACACAGATTTTAAAAGGGAGATGGTTCTTGCCCTCAAGGAACTTGCTTTCTAATAGGAACAGACAACAGACCCTGGGGATTCATGGCTGGGGAGGGGTATTTCCTTCTGGGAAGTCCCAGGAGTGTTCAATGGGACCAACGGGGAGGTGAGTAACGAATCTTTCTCTGGGCAATGACAGCTTGATCTCATTGTGGTTGTGGAGCTGGAAAGGGGAAGTGTGGGCGGTGCTTTGGGTTCAACTCTGCCATTTCTGAGCTCTGTGACCACGGACAAGGCTTCTCCCTTCTCTGGTTCAGTTTCTTCATCTGTAGAGTGAAAATAATAATACTGAGTTGTTGTATGAAGCTCAGAGGAATTGATGATATGAAGTTCTTCACAAATTTTAATGGCCTTTATAACTGTCTGTTAGTATTGCTCCTGTTGCTGATTTCTTAGTGTATTTTGAAAATGCAAAAGCTGACTATTTTTAAACCACCCCCAGAATGATATTGCAATTATCCTGCTTGTGTTGACCGACTGCTTGATGATTAAAATTTGTCATTCAGTTGTTTAAAACTCTTCGTGACCCCATTTGGTGTTTTCTTGACAGAAATACTAGAGAAGTTTGCTATTTCCTTCTGCAGCTCATTTTACAGATAAGGAAACCGAGGCAAACAGGAGGAATTGACTTGCCTAGGGTCACACAGCTGGTTAGTATCTAAGGGTGGATTTGAACTCTTGAAGATGAAGCTTCCTGACTCCAGATCCAGCTCTCTGTGCACTATGGCATCCCCTAGCCACCCTCTGAGATTACCTTCCATCCTCTCTGTATGTAGCCTACATGCCAATAATTACGTGTATGTTATTTTCTTCATTAGAACAGAAGCTTCCTGAGGGCAAGAACTGTGCTTTTGCTAGGAAGTGTTTGAGGCTGGATTTGAACTCAGGTCTTCTTGACTCCAGGCCTGGTACTCTGTCCACTGCATTGCCTACCTGCCCATATGATTGAAATACCCTGGATGAAAGACTCAAGAAGTATTTCACTGAGCAGGGAGACATACTATAAGGAAGTCAGGGAGGGGTTACTAAAGCCCTGCTTGGTCTGAAAGATAAACAGAGTTATTTATTCATCCATGTGTTCATTTATTTGTTTGTTTTCACCAATTTATTTTTCATCCTGATTTTTATTTTTCTTTCATTTATGTATTATTATTATTTTTTTTTTGGAGGGCATTGGGGTTAAGTGACTTGTCCAAGGTCACATGGCTAGTTTTTTTTGTGTGTGTGTGTTAAGTGTCTGAGGCCGGATTTGAACTCAGGTACTCCTGACTCCAGGACCGGTGCTCTATTCACTATGCCACCTAGCCGCCCCCTATGTATTATTTTTTATGTTTACCTGTTTCTTTTTAAATTTTGAAATACTGAATTTACAAGTGCAAATAACATTCAACTGAGCAACAATTAAAGGTGGGTAGAAGCCAAGGACCAGTCTGACAAAACCCCAGTCCCAGAAGCAGGTTGGGCGTCGATTCTTAACCTTACCACCCTTTGTGATCTGTGGAGGGGAGGAAAGCCTCAGCTTCACAAAATTTAATCAATTACAAAAGATCAGGAAAGAATTCTTGTATCTTACTCAGAGATCCCACTCCTGAGGAAGGAAGGGAACAAACATTTACACATTTAAACAAGTATTGGGTCTTGGAGAAAACAAAAGACATGAATAAAAATGTATTTTTAAACAGAGACGGAGCCAAGGGAAGAGCGTGTGCAATGATTCCTAGAACATAAAAACAGCAATAATAATGAAAAGGCAGAACTCAGATAAAATGCAATGACCAATCTTGGCTCAGGAGGACGCATAATTAAAAACATCCCCTCCCCTTCATACAGATGTATGGTTTGCTCACGTGTGCTTCCTGGTAAAATAAAGGCACCTCTTGTGTCTTTGGACAGGGAGGTGGGGAGAATACAGATGGTGGGAAATATTTGTGACGTAAAAAACAGGACACTTCAACGAGTCTCTCTTTTTTTTTTAAATGCTGTTGCTAGGATAATTGAGGCTTCTAAAGACTTACTTTCTTGTTTCTGCAAACAATGCGCCAGGGCTCCGTCTTCAAGGATGGCAAAGTCTTGACAAACTGTCAAAAAAAACCCAAACCCCAAAACATAAGATAACAATTGATTGGTAGAAATAACGCTTTCTTTTGACACTGTCCAGGTATTGGAAATCTTTAATCACATGAGATTTCTGGACAATCAAAGAAATCAAGGTGTCTCAACCAGTTATTATTTATGGAATGTACTCTAAGTGCAACAGACCTTGGGTGTACAGAAGCAACCATATGCCATGATTCTCATCCTCAAAGACTTTATATTCTAATTGGAATAGAGGCCACACATGAAATGGAGAGGCTCTGAGCTGGAAGGGCCTCTTACCTGTGTGACAAGAGTACCTTAATCTGTCTTGGTCCCAGTTTTGACTGTGAAAGGAGAGGGTTGACTGGGCCAGGGATTCTCTAAGTTTCCTTGGGTTCAGATCTGGTAGGGTCATTTGGAGGCCATTTGGTTCAACTTCCAATCTCCTCACCCCTGCCCCCCCAAACAACCATCCAGCAGCTGGTTAACCATTCTCAGTGACATATAGATCACCACTTTGTAAAACTGCCTGCCCCGTTTGGAAATATTTCTCATCACTGGAAAGTTCCATCTTACACCAAGATACCATCTTTTACCTACAACTACCACCCACTGTCCCTAATTTCAGCCCATCTGGGATCAAACAGAAAAGATCTAAACCTTTTTTTGTGTGCCAAGGCTCCCTCTTGCATTCTAGTAAAACTGATGCTAGATGGTACTGTGAATAGACTTATCTTGCTGAGTTCAAATCTGGCCTCAGACACTTACTAGCTGGGTGACCCTGTGCAAGTCACTTAACCCTGTTTGCCTCAGTTTTCTCATCTGTAAAATGAGCCGGAGAAGGAAATGGCAAACCAGTCCAGTGTCTCTGCCAAGAAAACCCCAAATGGGGTCATAGAGAGTCAGGCATGCCTGAAGTGACTGAATAATGCTGTTGGACCCCTTTATCTGAATCATGTTTTTAAACAGATAAAACAAACAAAAACAAAAAAAACAAAAAAATAAATAGATAAAACAAAATACAGAGGAGCAAAAGGGAAACAAATTCTATTGAAATACAGTCATCAAAAAAAGATTTTCAAACCCAAGTTCATGGATTGTAGGTTAAGAACCTCTGGTTTCATCTGTCTTCCACCAGATATCCCTTCACATAACGGAAGGCAGCTGTCACGTCCCCATCTTCCCCTGGTCTTCTCTTTGGACTAAACCTCCCTAGTTCTATCACATATTCACAAAATTCTCAATATCATCATCATCCTCCTATGGAATATTTGTTTGCCAAAGTTTCTCCTAAAACCTGGGCCCTGAGATCAAACACAAAACTCCCTGTGTAGCAGTGGGCTCATTACTTCCACTGATTTGGACAAGTGGTTTCCTGTGGCTTCCAGGATGAAACACAAAACCCTCAGCCTGATATATGAAGCCCCCTACGATATAGCTGGTAAATGGGTGTGCTGGTCAATGTTTAACAACCAGGTCTTGGCAGGGGGGAGGGTAGTATAGGAAATAGCAGGGAGGACTGTATCCATAAAGCATTTTAGAGTTTAATGTGCATTATTACCGTATTCTCCGCCATCTTCTTAAATCTAGACAACAGCAATAAATCAAACCCCGATTTGCAGCATTTGAAAATCTGTGAGATCCCTAGTGAACATTTAAACAATTAAAGAAAGCAAATTGTCTCAATCAGTCTCAGTCAGTACTATTATTCTATTTCTCTCCTCCCTTTTGTGGCTAAACTGGAGGAGACCATCTACATGGATGCCTCCATTTTCTTTCCTTCCACTATCTTCCAAGCTACCTGCAGTTAGGTCTTCAGTCTCATCATCTGTCTGAAACTGCTCTCCCCAGAGTTACTTACAGTCTCTTCACTGCCACATCTGGTGGTCTTCTCCCAGTCCTCATTGTCCTTGACCTCTCTTCAGCCTTGATGCTCTTCTTGATACTCCCTTCCCTTGAGGTTTCCATGACACTGTCCATTCCTGGTCTTCCTCCTACCTTCCTGACCACTCTTTCTTAGTGTCCTCTGCTGAATCTTCATCCACATCACACTCTCCAACTGTGAGTGTTCTGGGTTCTCTTCTCTTCCCCCTCTATTCTACTTCACTTGGTGATCTCTTCAGTTCATGTAATGACCATCTCTATGCTGCTGATTCCTGCCCCCAACTCCTCTGACCTCCAGTCTCCAGCTGCCTTTTGGACATCTTGAATTGGTGGACATTTTAAACTCAACATGTCCCAAACTGAACTCATTATTTTCCCCAAAACCCTTCTCATTTCCAAACGTTCCCATTACTGTTGAGGGTACCATTGTTCCAGTTCCACAGGCTCAGAATCTAGGTCTCATACACAATGCCTTCCTAACTTTCAGCCTTCATATCCAAGCTGTTACCAAGGCCTGGCCTTTCTATCTGCATAATTTCTCTTGTACATTCCCCATTCTCTCCTCTGATACTGGCATTACCCTGGTGCTGTCCCTTATTACCTCACACATGGACAGCTGTAATAGGTGCTGGTTGGTCTCTCCTCTTCTAGTCTCCCTCTCTATCCCAATCCAGCCTCCACTCAGCTGTCAAAGTGATCTTTCTCCAGTACAGGTCTGATGATGTCACTCTCTACCCTTCAACACCCTTGGTATTTATTTAGCTGTGGTTACACGGCATGACCTCAATAAAATATAAGACCCTTGAGGGCAGGTATTTTTAGTCTTTGTATCTTCAGCACCTAGAGCAGAACTTGGCACATAATAAGCACTTAAATGTTTGCTGAATTAAATTGAATTAAAAAAATATTTTTATTAGTGTATCTAAGTGCTGAAATAGCATTTTTGGCCACCAATTTATCACCTGGCACACTCGTTAGCCTATTATAAACTAAATCCCCCATCCAGTACTTGGTACAATTAACTTTCTGAACCTAAATTGAGGACTTTATATTTCCCATGGAACATTTCACTAGTTAAGAGCATTAACTCTTGGCTCAAATCTGGTCTTTGAAACTTACTTATGTGACCTGAGGCAAATCATTTAGCATTCCTAGACCTCAGTGTTCTCATTTGTAAAATGGAGGGGGTTGACCTCGGTCAACTCAGGCCCCTTCTGGTTTCTAGAAGAGACCTGGAGAAATTAGCTTGCTTGTCCAGGAGGCAAATGTCAAAGCCAAGAAAGGACCCCAGGTCTCCTGACTCCAAATCCAGTACTCTCTCTCCTGGACCACACTGTCTGAGGATATACAATTATGAAAAGCCTTGAAAGCCAGGCAGGCAGACCTTCCCCAATGGATAATGATCCAAGGATATGAATAAACACTTCTGAAAAAAAAATTTCCAAACTATTATGAGCTTTGTGAAAGAATGTTCCAAGCCACTGTCAATTGAAGAAATGCAAACATCAAAACAACTCTGGGGTTTCTGACTCCTAACAAATGGGCAAGGATGTCAAAAAATGGGAATAGTCCATGACGGAGGGCCTGTGGAGAGAAAGGCATATTAATATACTATTGATGCAGCTGTGAATTGGCCCAGCCATTCTGTAACTGCAAATTGGAATTATGCTTAAAAAGTAATGGAAATATTTTATGCCCTTTGACCCAGAGATTTCACTGCCAGGCGCGCGCGTGCGTGTGTGTGTGTGTGTGTGTGTGTGTATACACACAGGTATATATCTGAATGAAGTCAAAGAGGTATGTCCCCATGGAGAGCCAATTGTTAAATTTTCAGTATGAGCTTTTACACTGCAGAAAAGCCACAAATCATGGTTTGATTTATTATTTTGCTTAATATGTAAACTTAAGAAAGTGATGGGAAAACTGTTAATAATGTAGATAAAACTGAAAAAGGTATCAGGTACATCTTTTTTTGAGAGCCAGATGTTAAACGTGTACCAGCATGCTCCTTATATCCCAACATATTCAGGGCATAGAACTGAAAATAAAGTAGATGTCATTTAATTGGGGAATAGCTAAATAAGATGTGGTACATGAATATAATGGAATATTATTGTGTTCTAAGAAACAAATACAAAGAATGCAGAGAAACATGGGAAGATTTAAATAAACAGTGAAATATGCAGATCCAGGAAAACAATAAAGCCAGTACAATAATTTAAATGGGAAAAAACAGAAACTCAAACTGAATCGTGCATAATTATAATGACCCAGAAGAAATGAGACAATATACCTGCATCCATTGTTGGGGACTATGGGTGGAAAACACACAGACGCAATTGATGTTTGGGTAAGTTTTACTGAATTGCTCCCCTCTTCCCCCCTCCTCCAACCCCAATTAAAAAAAATTCTTTGTTACAAGGATTGGAAAGTATAGAAATACATTAGGAAATGAGGATGATATGAAAAAAAAAGGTCATTGATAATTTGCTAAAAATCATGCAAAAAACAACAGTGGAAAACAGTATTGAAGATTTTTCAGCAGGAAGGAAAAAGAATGATAAAAATTCAGCTTATTTTAATCTGGCAATGGTGGGAAATTCTAATTAAAGACGGTAGAGAGACTAGGCAAAGAGATTACTAAGGAAGCTGCTAAAGAAATCCAGGCAGTGCTAAAAGGCTTTGCTCTCAGAGGGTGGTGGCAATGAGCCCAGATGAGAAGGGATGAATGAGTAATATTTCACAGGAAAAACTGAGTAGCTACTGAGGGGGGTGGGAAGAGGATGAAGAAGAGGGATAAATCAGAGTGGAAAACAAGGTGGTGAGTCTGGTTGACTGGGAGACTGATTACACACTGACAGAGGCAGTCAATTGGGGAAGGAAAGTCGGGGGAAGGTAACTGGTTTACTTTTAGACTTGAGTTTGAAGTGACAAGAGGAGTATGGGGGAAATGCGTAAATAGTTGGAAATACAGGACTGGAATGTGGGTGTGAGGACAAGAGATATTATTTGGGAGTCATAAGCATAAAAGTGAATTTTGCTGAGCCACAGCAATGGATGAATGAATGAATGGATGGATGAACAGCATTCATTTAATTCAGTTACTGTGAACCTGGCCTGCACTATACTAAGCTGGGGGCATACACACACACACACACACACACACACATACATATGCATATACATACATACTGAGTGTGTGCGTGCGTGTGTGTGTGTGTGTGTGTGTGTGTGTGTGTGTGTGTGTGGGTGGGTGTGTATAAAGAGAGGCAATCCCTCCTCTCAAGGGAATTACATTCTAATAAGGGGAGACAGCACTCAAGGATCCATAGAGTTTTTGTCATTCAGTTGTTTCAGTCATGTCCTACTCTCCATGGCCACATTTGGGGTCTTCTTGGCAAAAATACTGCAATCATTTGCCATTTCCTTCTGCAGCTCATTTGTACAGATGAGCAAACCGAGGCAAACAGGGTCAAGTGACTTGTGCAGGGTCACACAGGTAGGAAGTGTCTGAGACCAGATTTGAACTCATGAAGACTAGTCTTCCTAATTCCAAGACCTAGCTGCCCATTCACAGTGTAGGTCAACAAAATAAACTCAGGAATTGATTCAACAGCTGGAGTTTTAGTCTTTCCAGTTAATGGAAAAGTTTAAAAATTGCTAGCAAAGAAATTACCAGTTCACCACACAAACACATACATTTAATCATTTTCCCTATAATAATAATAATACTAACAGTAGTTGACTTTATACAGATAGTACTTTAAGGTTTTCAGAGAACTTTACATATATTATTTCTACTATTATTGAAATTGCTTCCTGATTGGTTTCCCCACTTCCAGTTTCCAAAATTGTAATCCTAAAACACAGACTACTCCCCTCCTCAAAAATCCTCCATGATTCCCTATTGTATTTAGAACAACCACTCAGCCTGGCATTGAAAGCCTGGCCCCTTCTTCTCTAGTCTCCTTTAATTAGGCCCTATCATGCCTCTGCTGCTGGGATTGCTAGCTGGTCCCATCACTCAACATTCCTTCTTTGCCTGTACCTTTACAAGGAGGGTCTCCCATGGCCAGAATGTACTCTCTTCCCCTCTTGGGACCCTTTAAAACAGAAGCCATCTCCCACCTCTTTCCCTCTTGAAATTGTTTTATATAACTTCATATATGATTTGGTTTGGCTAACATCATTCTGTTGATTGAATTCTCTCTCCCCATGCCCACAAGTAGAATGTAAGCTCTCCGAAGACAAGGTCTATTCAATTTCTGTCTTTGAATTCCCAGTGCCTAAGCTTGGTGCCTAAAACAAGCAAGCATTAAGTATCTGTTCAATTGACTCCCTATGGGAGCATCTCCAAAGTAATCTAGCCTTTCCTTTGAAAGGGAGGCATTTCTTTTCCCACAGAGAAAGACAATATTACCCCATAGATTTGGTCTGGGAGTCTTATACAGTTGTGGCTCTTTGAACCTGGCAGAAATTCAGTCCCCTAAAAATGTAATTAAATTATTTAAATGTAAATTAATTTAATTTGGATTATTTAAATTATATACATACATATATATTTTTAAGTGGCATTCAAATTCGTTCTAGAGCTCAATGCATACCTGCCTGCTGAGGGCAGGGACTTTCTCACTTTTGTATTTACATTGGGAGTTTCCCCTTCTTACCCCCTCCTCGTCTCCCATCTCTTTTCAACGATTTTCCTTACCCTTATCTCCTGTGAAAGAACTTGGCTATTTTCCTTTCCAAAGCAATCTACCTACAGCACAGTTCCTGGCACATGGTAGGCCCTTAAGAAATGGTTGTGAATTGATCTGTGTATTTACATTTGGATTCTGGTCTTTCTCTGGACCATGCTTTTATGCCTACAGCTGAAGGACTGGAGGACCTCCAGGCTTTGCTACCAGATAGCTGTGAGACTTTGGGCTGATCACTTAACCTCTGGGTTAAGAATCTCAGTTCTTTATTTGTAAAATGAGGGAGTTGGATCTTTGATGTTCTTTCAGGCACTGACTCTAATCCCATCTCATCTAAAATTTACAAACCTCTGCCCAGTCAAGGGTCTTAAGGTTATTCACTGATGATCTGTTTTTGTTTCCCTGATCAGCTCTTTTAAACTATATTAGGAGGTGGTGGAAAGGTGCATCCGGCTGCCAATCGGAGAGTCCATGCTGCTGCGTAGGGAGTAAAGGGAACAACAGAGTGTTGTCCAAAGAAACCCAGCGAGGGGGGAGGAGGGGAGACCCCAAATGGAAAAGACTGTGGGCTCAGCATGGCCTCTCAATGGAAACTCTTAATGAGGGGGACAGGGATGGGAAGGAGGAGAACGAATGACAGCCAGTGATGCCCATCTGCCCCATGGAATAATACTGGAGGGGAACGGACCATGAAATATTTGGCAGAAGGAAAACAGTGACATCACAGATAGGAACAAGCCCCAGCTGATGACCAAAGGGAAGGCACCGTTTGACTTCCCTTCATCAATCTTCTCCAGCACAGATTCCCCAAAGGTCACTGTCCCAGTGGGCTCCAGGATTTACAGGAAGAAAAGAAGTCCACTACAGAACCAGGGGATGAAATCTGTCTATAACCCAGCCCCAGCACAGGTGGTACAGAAAAAATGGCATTGGATCTGGAGTTGTTTGAAATAGGGCTCAGCTATTTACTAACCCATTAGTCTTATTTCCAGAGTTGAGCCTCAAAGGCTTACTGACTTACTATCCAACATGACCTTGGGGAGAATCCTTTAGGACTCTCTGGGCCTCAGATTCCTAATCTGTAACTCAAGGAGTTTGACATGGATGGTCTCTGTGAACCTCAGGGGCAGCAAGGTGGTGGTATGGTGCACAGAGCACTGGGCCTAAAGTCAGGGAGACTCATCTCCCTGAATTTAAATCTGGCCTCAGACACTTCCTAGCTGGGTGACCCTGGGTAAATCACTTCACCCTGTCTGCCTCAGTTTCCTCATCTGTAAAATAAGCTGGAGAAGGAAATGGCAAACCACTCCAGTGTCTTGGCCAAGAAAAGCCCAAGTGGGGTCATGAAGAGTTGGACACGACTGAACAGCAACAAATGAGACTTTCAGTTCTAGGCCTTGCTGTTGTTACACAATTAGTATGTACCTGAGGCCAGATTTGAGCTCAGAGAGATGAGTCTTCCTGAATCCAAGTTCAGTGTTCTATCCACTATGGCACCACCTAGCTGCCCAGGTCTGGGTCCGTGATCCTATAAATGATGGAATCATAGCCTCTATTAAGTATTGGAGTATTTAAATGTATTTGGATGACCTTTAGTCACATGTTTGGAGATAGAAGACTATTCCGGAAGGGATGTTCCACAACCCCCCATTCAATCAATGTATTTACCAAAGCAGAGACATTTCTAATTGAGGTAAAGGTATAAAATAGGTGTGAACAAGTCCTGGATACCTCTACTGATTCGGAAGCAGAAGTATGCACTAGGTATGGACAAGTCCTTAATTAATTGGGAAGAAGTGAAGTATCTTTTCAGTCCTTGAACAAAATCAGAATAGGATGCACCAAATGTACTGGGGCTGGCTGAAAGTATTAGCCATGTCTTTGGTCTATCAGAGAAGAGATTTTAGAGAGGAAAGGTAGTCAGTCTTCTGGAACACTGGAAGAAAGCAGGCCCCTTTAAGTCTATACCAGAGGGAAGCAGAGGGCAGGGAGGAATGAGGAGTATGAATTACACTCCTTTCCCCAACACACACCTCTGATTGATCAAGGCATGACCTTGTGAATTTTGGACTCGCCACTGGCATTATATCAGTGGCCCTAAAATGGCAGTGGTTGATGGGGTTGCCTTCATTAGGACTGGGGCACACCAAGGACAAATTAGACATTCCAAGGAAGGAGGCTTTAGGATTGACTCTAAGGAATGAGTGGAGGAGGAAGAATTCAGAAGGGGAACCACCCAAGGAGCATGGGAAAGGAAACTCTAGTAATCAGAAACTCTGAGTCATCCTAAGGTTTCTTAAGTTTGAAGCCACTCTTGCTAGAAACCTGGTGTGTGAGACAGTATGTCCCCTGGCCTGGGTGGAATGCTTTATACCAAGGGTTCTTGCTGTAACACCTCAATATATAATCCTCTGTAAAAGCTAACTGATATCAGCTGGTTAACTGATATTGGGAAACACTTTGAATAGTGTTTCCCAATAGTGAGCAACAATGCTAGAAAAACCCAAGTCCCTCAGGGTCACTGCTGGAACCCTGAGGGGAGAAGTAGTCAGCTACAATCTGGAGACCTAAAGACAGTCTGGGTGAGGTTTGGGAGAGAGCCCAGAAGATGGTCAGAATTCCATTACTTTCAGTTGCGCATCATCACAGAAAGGGAATTAGAGCACTTAAATCTACTAGTCTTACTTTAAGCACTGAGACCAAAACAGGTCTCAGAGGGGATCTGATTTTTCTCCATTTCAAGCACAGAGTTGGATGTAGCCAGTGGCTTCTCTTCTCACTAAAAATGTGTGTCTCTCAAAGTAATGAACAGCTACTGTTATGGATAGGGAGAGGAACAAATATGAGTCCTTAGGCAGTGTGTAGTACAACCCTGGGTTCAGACCCTTTCTCTGGCATCTGCTCTGTGACCATGAGCCAATCACTGACATGTAACCTGTTTCCTCACCTATAAAGTGGAGGTGATAGCTGGGGGAGGTTACTAATGTAAATGTTAATTTAAACCAAATACTTCAGGGAATCCAGTAGAATGCAAGCTCTTGAAGACAGGCATCCTCTCTTCTCTCCCTCTGTCCCTCTTTTCTTTCCTTCCTTCCTTCCTTCCTTCCTTCCTTCCTTCCTTCCTTCCTTCCTTTCTTCCTTCCTTCCTTCCTTCCTTCCTTCTCCTATCTCTCCTGTCAAATGTGAGAGAGTTGCAACCTTACCAGTTGGTTTGAGAGCAGAGACCTCTCACTCAATTTCAGTGAGTATTAGATCATCTTCCTGATCAAAATCAAAGGTGGAAATCCAAACATAGCATTAAATGGAAATGAAATTGTACACAGACTTAATCCTAGTATATACTTTTATTTATACTTTTAAGGCAACCTAATGAACGCTGAAACATTTTTCAAGGAAACTCATGAGTTTCAAAGGGAAGATTAGTTTCAGGATACACTGGGTTTTTCTTCCCTCTCCTTTCTTTCCTCTTTTTTCTTTTGTTCCTTTCCCTCTTCTCTTCATTTCCTTTCCTTTCTCTCTCTTTCCCTCCCTCTCTTCTCTTCTTCCTTCTCTCTCCTCCTTTCTTTTCTTTTCCTTTCTCTTTCTTTCCCTCCCTCTCTTCTTTCTCTCTCTTCCTTTCTTTTCTTTTCCTTTCTCTCTTTCCCTCCCTCTCTTTTCTTCCTTCTCTCTTCTCCTTTCTTTTCCTTTCTCTCTCTTTTCCTCCCTTTCTTCCCTTCCCCTTCCCCTTCTCCTTCATTTTCCTTGGGACCAAGTCTCCCTAAATCACTTAAGCTGGAGATATAGTGGCTACTCATAGACTGGTTCCCACTACTGATCAGCAAAGGAGTTTTGACCTGGGAAGGGAACAAGCATTTATTAAGCACCAACTACATGCCAGGCAATGTGCTAAGAGCTTTAGAAATACCATCTCATTTGGTTCTCCCAACAACCTTGAGAGGCAGGTGCTTTCATTATTCCCATTTTACTGTTAAGGAAGTGGACACAAACAGAGGTGAAGTGACTTGCCCAGGGTCTCACTGCTAGTAAGTATCTTAGGCTAGGTTTGCTCCTTCTTAGGCAACCTGGTGCCCTCAAACTTCTGGGTGCTGATCATATTGGTGCCAGGCAGCCCAAATCTCCCTCAGTTTACAGTGGCCTCAGCCTCCCTGGCAACACAGATTACAGGTGAACTCTCCCCCCTGCCCAAGGAGTAATCAAAACTTTAAAACTTGAAGAGATCAACCACACTTAATCTCCATTAATATCCTGGTATAATTTAATCAAACAAGGATTTATTATGTGCTTATTATATACATGGCATTGTGCTGGGCACTGGGGGGGGGTTAGACAGTCCCTGCCCTCAGGAAGCTTACATCCTACTAGGGGAAAACCAACATAAGTATATATGTAAGCAAAAATGAATTTAATTACATTTATTTATTTTTATATTTTTATAATATTAGTATATATAATAATATATTGATATAAATATTAATTTAATTAAATATAACTACATATAAGTAAATATGAAATACTAGACCAGGCCGATAATTTCACTGAAATAAGGAACTCCCTCTACCAATGAAGAGCTATACCAACACTACAATTTATAGTTTTAGATGGTTGCCTGGGGCATAGTGACTCGGCCAGGTTCACAAAGCCAGTATGAATCAGAGGCCAGCCTTGAGCGGAGGTCTTTGTTGAATACCCAGCTCTCTATCCACTAGGCTGCCACCCAAATTGGTGACATATTTGCAAAATAAACAGTTCTGCTATAATGCTTGCTTTGAAAAATGTCATTTTGTTCCAATGACAGTGATATATTAGGGAACAATTTGAGCATAATTAGAATTTCCCGTTGGCTTATGAGTGATTTTGTCTCCAAGAAAGTGAGTAATGAGGTGGGGGAGAGTGGAGCTAGCAACTAGAGAGGGTAGGATAAGAAAAATGTCAGAAGCAGCATCTGAGAAAGGCTTGGAAAGAACAAAACAAAATGGTTCCTGCCCTCAGGCAGCTTCCTCTCAAGAGGGGCAACACTACAAGTGTATATGATTGTCAACAGCTCTGGGAGTCAAGAATGAGACCTCCTGTAGGAGAAGGCAGATCCTGACCCAGCCTTGACGTGAAAGAAGCTAAGGTTTCTCAGAGGCCAAGGGGAGGAAGGAGGTTGGGAACTGGCTGGAATTTAAGAACTCACAAGGGAAGAATAATGTGAAATCAGGTTGGTGATCAGGGGTAAGATGGTGAAGTGTTTAAAATGTCAAACCAAATGATTTGTATTTGATAATAATAACCATCGACCAGATGGAGCTAGCATTAACATAGCACTTTTGGATTTACAAAGCGCTTTACAGAAATAATGATTTTATTCACATAACAACCCTGGGAGGTAAGTGCAATTTTTAACCCCCCTTTGCCCGAGAGAGGCTACAGTGACTTGTCCAGATACAGTAGACAGTTAGGAAGAGTACGAGGCCGTATTTGAAATCAGATCTTTTAATGACATGCCTCGAGCTCTGCCCACTGTGTCACTTGGCTGGGTTTTTCTTAATCCCTGGAAGACTTCAAACAAAGGCTAGATAACGGGTATGTTATCATGGGAATTCTTTTTCAAGTATCCTTTGAGCCAGTTGGCCACCGAAGTCTCTCCCTATTCTGAAATTCTGGGACATACTTGCAAATGTATGACAAACTTTTAAAATGACCTACTTGTAAAACATTGATTCTATTCAAAGACGTTAGTAGACACTGGGATAATAGCCACTGAAATTTATGTATCATTTTAAAGTTTGCAAAACACTTCCCGTATATTCTCTCATTTGATTCTCATGAGAGCCTAATGGGATAAGTGCTACAGTTATGATTATTCCCATTCTACAAATGGGGAAACTGAGGCTCATAAAGGTTAAGTGACTTAGAGGGCTACTGAGGTCTTTTCCAGCTCAGCCAACAAATTTGAATGAAATGCTTACTATGGGGCCAGGCAAAGTGGATAGAGCACCAGGCCTGGAGTCTGGAAGACCTGAGTTCAAATTTGAACTCAAATACTAGCTATGTGACCCTGGGCAAGTCACTTAACCCTGTTTGCCTCAGTTTCCTTATCTGTAAAATGAACTGGAGAAGGAAATTACAAACCACTCCAGTATCTCTGCCAAGAAAACTCCAAATGGGGTTATGAATAGTTGGACACAACTGAAAAGTGACTCAGCAACAAAAGAAATGCTAGTTTTTAAAAAATGTTGTTACTATTATTTCTTCTTATTCCCTCCATAACAACAATGAGATGGGGCCAGGCAGAGTGATAAGTGCCAGAGAGTTAAAAGAAAACCAAAAACCCATTCCCTCTCCTCAAGGAACTCACATTCTCATTTGGGAGAGAATATATGGAAAAACTGTATGTACAAGCTACGTAATGCAGTATCAGTGTAAGGTGATTTTAAATGAGGGGTTTTCAACCTGGGGTATGTGAACTTGACTTTTTGTTCTTTAAAAAATATTTTGATAACTGTGTTATAATTGATTTTCTTTTAAATACTATCAGGATGGGGAACCTGCGGCCTCAAGGTTGAGTGTGACCCTTTGACTGAATCCAAATCTGAATCACACGTGGCCCTCTAGGTCCTCAATTACAGCCCTTTGAATCCAAAAGGGCTGCACTGGAGGGACCTACGGGGCCACACATAGCTTTGAGGCCACATGTTCCCTACCCCTGTTAAAGATGGAACATTGGACCTGAAGTCAGGAAGACCTGAGTTTGAATATGGCCTCAAATATTTCCTACCTGTTTGACCCTGGGCAAGTCACTTCACCTTATTTGCCCTTTTCCTTATCTGTAAAACACAGAAAAGAGTATCTTCTACCTCCCAGGTATTGTGAGGATCCAACAGATTACTAGCTGTAAAGCACTTTGCAACCCTGAGTCTTCTCCTCTTCTCCCTCTATCCTATTTGGCTAGGTCATCTCATCAGCTTAAATGGATTTAATGACCATCTCAACGCTGGTGATTCTCAAATCTACTTTTCATGCCCCAGTCTTTCTGCCGACCTCCAACATCCCATCTCCAACTGTCTTTCAGACAACTCAAGCTCCATGTCCAGTATATGTCTTATATTCAATATGTCCCAAACCAAACTTACTATCTTTCCTCTCAACCCTCCCCACCTCCTGAACCTTCCCTATTACTATAGAGGACAACACCATCTTCCCAGGGGACGCCTCCCTCTCTCTCTCACTTCCCACATCTGATCTGTCACCAAGGCCTGGCCATTTCTCTCAAATATCTCTGATATTCCACTCTCCTCTGACCCCAGAATCACTCCAACACAAGTCCTCATCACCTCACAAGTGGGTATTTCTCTAAAGTGCAGGTCGAATCATGTCATCCTCCCCTATGCAATAAACTCCAGCAGCTCCTATTGCCTCTGACATCTCTGGGAATAAAGACAAAATGCTCTGTTGGGCATTCAAAGCCTTTCATAACTCAGCCCCCTCCTATCTTTTCAGCCTTCTTACACCTTTCCCCCTGAACTTTACATATTATATGATCCAATGACACTGACCTACATAAGACATAAGACCCTCTATCTCTGGGTTCTGGCCATGGTTGTCCCCCATACCTGGAAACGTCTGCCTTCTCATCTCTACCTGCTCCCCAACCTAGCTTCTTCTAAAACCTAGCTAAAATCCTACTTTCTATTTGAAGCCGCCCGACCTGCTTAAGTCTAATGCTTGCCTCGGTTAATTATTTCCTGTCCTGCATGCAGCTTGCTTTGGATAGATTTGTTTTTTATAGATTTGTTTACATAGAATTTATATATTTGTATATATGTTTGTTTATATCTAATTCATATATTTGTATGTATATAATTTATGTTTGTTTATATATTTGTATACATAATTTATGTATTTGTATATAATTTGTAGATATAATTTATC
>CM053596.1:29468357-29481365 GCA_028646575.1 Pseudocheirus occidentalis | reverse complement strand
GTGTATATATTTGTAATATACCTTATAAATATGTTTGTTTATATATTTTGTATATATATGAATATATATGTATATAGTATATATTCAATTCTAAGTTCTTTTAGGGCAGGGACTGTCTTGTGGCTCTTTTTCTGTCCCCAGTGGTTACTTAGCACAGTTCCTGGTACAGAGTAGGCACTTAGATGTTTACTGAATAATGATCCCTGATGATTCCAAAGGACTCTCATAAAATCAGATGCTGTCTACCTTCAGAGAGAGAGAGAACTGATGAACTCGGTGCAGAATGAATGATTTCTTCACTTTCTTTTTCTTGCTTTTGTTTTTTGTAATGTAGCTAATGTGGAAATATGTTTTTCATGACTTCATATGTGTAGTGAATATTGTGTTTCTTTTCTTCTTAATGGGTAGAGGATGGGGTAGGGAAAGGGAGGGAATTTTGAGCTAAAATATTTTTTTAATTATTAAAGATGTTTATTAATTGAATGCTAGAAAATATTATTATTACTAGTAGTAATAATTTGATTTGATGCATTTAAACACATGCTTCCGAGAAGGGTTCCATGGGCTCCAGCAAACTGTTAAAGGGGTCCGTGACTCCAAAAAGGTGAAGAACCCCTATCTTAGACTGTGATTCTGTGACTGACTAGTCCAAGGTCACACAATTAGTATCAGAGGTAACATCCTAATTTAGGCCTCTCTCAGACCCCACCTCCGCTCTCACCACCAGAGCTCAGCACCTCCAGGAACATGGAGGACAAGCCCGCACTTTTTTGACTAGGTGAAAGAAGCCATTCTCTGACTCATTTGTCACCTAGCCTTAATCACTAAATGGGTGTTGCCTCAGGCAAACCGAGACCTGGGAAAGATCTTGGCTTAAAAAGGCCAAGGTCTCCCACTGCATCTCCAGTTGTCCTGATCTATATTTTGCCACTAGACCCAGATGGCTCTGGAGGAGAGAATGAGGCTGGTGTCTTTGCACAGCCCTGCCTCACTTAAATCCAATTCACTTGTGAGTCATGGCATCACCTTCCTGATGTCATGGTCCTCTTTGAGAACAAAGGACAAACCACAACAGCCAAAACTGCTGGATTTCGCTTTCTACACTCCCTAGCCTGGGTCTTTCTTAGGACAAAATACACACATTTTCCAAACAGGTGGGCACTCATCTAAATCCACACCTTGCATCTATTAGCAATCTCAACCAATCCAACAAACATTTAAGTGCCTACTGTGTGCCAGGTGCTCAGCTAGAAACCAGAAACACGAAGGTAAAAGGTGCTTCCAAGGAACTTATGGCCAGCTCACAGGAACTACTCAAACAGACACCTAAGGGAAGAGAGGTTCCTGTAAAATAATAGAAAACACAGTTTCACACAAGCCAGCCTGCTCAGATAACTTAACGAATGAGCCGACGAGCTGTAGAAAACTGGGGAGGGCAGCAACAATAGAGAGAGAGACTAGCTGGCAGTAACACCACACACCGTCCGGCTCATTTTGGGTCAAGGTGGTGACATTATTATTGTTGCTGTTACTAATTATTGATAATAAATAATCAATCATTTTGAGGATTATTAATCATATTATATATGCATACATACGCATGCATAGATGTGTGTATGTGTAGTTATGTGGATGTGTGTATATATATCTGTATGTATATATACACACATAAATATACATACATATCAGTTAAGTGGCACAGTGGATAGAGTGTCAGACCTGGAGTCAGAAACACTTCTCTTCCTGAGTTCAAATCCAGCCTCAGACACCACTAACTGTGTGACCCTAGGTAAGTCACTTCACCATTTGCCTCAGTTTCCTTATCTGTAAAATGGGCTGGAGAAGGAAATGACCAACCAATGGCAATGCCAAGAAAACCTCAAAGAAGGTCATAAAGAGTCAGATACGATTAAAAATAATCGAACAACATAATATATTATTAATAATAATACCAATAATAAACAACTCTTCAAAGCGTGACTTATTGTCTCCATTACTGGAGGTAGGGGTGGATGTGGCGCAGTAAAGGAATGCCAACCTGAGGAATGGGTGGTGGGGTCTTTGTGTCCCCTGAGCCTGCTATGCTAGTCGTTAAAATCCTCCTAGTCTTTAACCTGAAATGTGGGCAAATTGGATTCTAGAATACCATTGATTGGGTTAGAACCAAGGGATGTGCTGGTAAATGTTTAACTGACTCTCTGGGGGAAAAATATAGGCACGATGCCTTTTTGAGCTTAATGAGTATTATGAACATTTTTTTTCTCCACTTTCTTAAGTCTTTGTTGTTTAGTTATTTCAGTCATGTTTGATTCTTGGTGACCCAATTTGGAGTTTTCTTGGCAGAGACACTGGAGTGATCTGCCATTTCCTTCTCCAGCTCACTTTATTGATGAGGAAACTGAGGCAGAGTGAAGTGACTTACCCAGGGTCACACAGCCAGGAAGTGTCTGAGGCCAGATTTGAACTCACAAAGACGAGTCTTCCTAACTCCAGGCCTAGCACTCTTCACACTATGGCACCACCTAGGCACACTAAGTCTAGACAACCAATAAAACACTCAATGAAGCCCTGCTCTGTGGTGTTTGCTTAGCTCACACTGAAAAGGGAACAATCACTGTGACTTTAGCATATCACCCTTGTGGCTGGAACCCCGACCTTCATGATTAAACTCAGTCTAAGAGAGGCTTGGGACGATCTGCTTGTTCGGCGGGCTACCAGAATCCTACCAAGTCAAACGAACAACGTTTGTTCATTCTGTGCCAGTTCAGCACCCGGCATACAAAGAACAGCACAAATCATGGTCCCGCCTTCAAGGAGCTCACCTTCCCCACGTGAACAATATAGAAGCTATACAGAGAGTATGAAGATGAGCCGATAGGTGGCGCCATAGTGCACAGAGTGCTGGCCATTAATAATATGGGTCAGGAAGACCTGTTCAAACCCAGCCTGGGACGCTTACAAGCTGAGTGACTGGTGGGCAAGTCACTTGACCCGTGTTTGCCTCAGTTTCCTTATTGTTGTGAGGGTCAAATGAAATAACCTATACAAAGCACATTGCAATCCTAAAAGTCCTACAGAAATTCCCGTTCTTTTTAGAAGTTTTTAGTCAGTGACAAAAAGCAGATATTTTATCTGTACAACTTGTACAGTAGTCCTGTACAACAGCCCACTATATAGAGAAAATAGTAAATATCAAGATAGTGACTTGTCCTAAGGCTGTTTCTATCTGAACCTCATTTAAAAAAATGCTGATGATGACAATGATGGTAATGATGAATTGTCCAAGGACTGTTTCGATTTGAACCCCATCCAAAAAAGAGAAAATTAACAACAACAACAACAACAATAAATAATAATAAAGAACTGGAGCAGGGCGGCAAGCTGTCCCAGGACCATCGCTATCTGAATTCCTTTGAACAATTAATCTTAATACTAATAATAGATAACTTTTATATAGTTCTTACTATGAGCCTGGTACCGTCCCAAGCCCTTTACAATGAACATTTCATTTGCTCAAGATAAGAATGATTTTTCAATATTAGTAATAGTAACTGTTATTTATGAAGCACTTAATTTTTTTCCAAAGTGCTTTGCATAAATTTATTTCATTCAAACCTCCCAAGAACCCTTGTGAAGTAGGTGCTAATATTATGTTACTTTGACAGGAGGGGGATCTGTGTCTATTCTCCTTGGACACATCCATAAAGGGAAGAGGCAGAAACAGGTTCTGAAAATGGCAGACCTAGCATTCGTGAAGTTGGATCCTTCATTTTCCAATACTGAAAATAATACACATGCAGTCTATTATCAGTACTGAGCCAGCCAGATGTCAGCCAAGGAATCTTTAGGATTTGAAGAAAAGCTGGAATCCAGTCTTTCAGAGAATAAGGCAAACCTCTGTCCCTGGGTCCCAGACACTGTTGAAATGAGATTGTATAGCAGAGGGTT
This sequence comes from Pseudocheirus occidentalis, assembly GCA_028646575.1. Taxonomy (NCBI): domain Eukaryota; kingdom Metazoa; phylum Chordata; class Mammalia; order Diprotodontia; family Pseudocheiridae; genus Pseudocheirus; species Pseudocheirus occidentalis. The sequence goes on along the minus strand of CM053596.1, from coordinate 29,477,417 downwards.
CAAAATCCCTTGAAATGTATTAGAAGGCTGAGTATGTGGAGGGCGGGGCAGAGGGAGGGGTGTGGTATTTACTGAGAAAATAGTCCAGAAAGGAAACACTGTGTACAGATAGGTTAAATCGGAAGGACATTAGCAGCTTCTCAAAACATTAACAACAAAGAAATTGCTTTCTGAACAAAGGCATACTGAGGGATATTTTCTTCCAGAGGAAAAGAGCTGGCATTGGTTTTTTTTGGTTTTTTTTTTAAAGCCAGTGCTCTTGAGTTGCGTGTATTCCCTACAAAGGAACGTGGTCAAATTTCCTATTCTCCCTGGATATTTACTGTCAGTACCAAGGGGGCCGTGCATTGCTCTGCTTGTTATCAAAATCCAATAAAAGATATTCTTTATAGGAGACAAATACAGGGTGAAGGCACCCACGGAGCTAAGGCTATGCTTTTTTCTGTACAACTCCATCTTGCTGTGGGGAATGTACAATTTCCTCCAGTAATGCTTTAATTTCTTTCCTTGAACTGCATCAAAATGCCTGGTTTGCTTTCTTTTGATTAACTACAAGGCTAGATGCCTGTCCATTTGTTAAGAGGCACACTGGGCAAATAACACCTCCCCAAATCTGCCCTACAGGGATAAGCACCATTCCTGAAGCTTCCCTTGGCTGGGTGGCTTTCCCATCTGAATAAAAAGACATCCTGTGAATCTCAAGAACAGGACAGAACAGAAAGATTGTTTTACTTGAAAGCTTTGTTACTGGGAATGTAGCATTAATGATGGGGGGGGGGAATCCTCCCCTCCAAAGTTTTGCCTTTTACTAAAAATTATATAGTATTTTCTGCAGTTTGTAAAAAGCAATATTATACATAAAACACCCATCCAGTAAGCTCTCTATTGTACAAAAACACAGAGTTTTTAAAATTTGCTTCTTCTTAAAAGCAAAATCTGCTCCTAACCCCTTTGTCTATCCAGTGGTGAAATTAGCTGTTTATCATCCTTTGCCTTATACAATAGTGGGAAGTGTTGGCTAGTTAACTTCTGTTAAGAAAAGAAAAAAAAAGCTTGGTTTCCCCCCAAATTCGTGCCTTAGCTTCTTGACAATATAATGGTGAATTTTTAAAAAGTGAAATACTGAACCTTAAAAATATGAGCTTTGTTACAACCCAAGTCACTTCCCTGGAGCTCAATATTCTTTGGTACCTTGAAAGATCTGCAATTCCACAATCATTGACAGAAATCACAACTCTACTAAACCTGTCCATGCAATCTTGTCCATATTTTTCCATAAATATTCCAAGGGCTAAATAAAGATTACTTCCCTCCAAACCTAATGCTACCATAAAAGGGGAGAGGGGAAGGATAAGCATTTACATAGTGCCTACTATATGCCAGGCATTGTACTATTATTTTCCCTTTTTTGCAACTGAGAAAACTAAGGTTAGGTGACTTGCCCAGGGTCACACAGTTTGCAAATGTCTGAGGCTGAATTTGAACTCAAGTCCTTCTCCAGATCCATTGGTCTCTCTATCCACCTTGCCACCAGCTGACTCAAAGCCAGATATGACCTGGTTGGCCCAACAGCTGTCAGCCCTGTTCTGTGACAATACCATTATTAGGGGTTCCACTGTAATTTCGTGAAGAGGACTATCTGTAATTGAAGTCATAGGAATAATAAAAATAAAACTGTGGACTGACTTTTCAAGCTAGACAACCAAGGAGTCTCCAGACACTTGACAAAGCTGTCTACAAATGCCAGTCTGGTTTCTTGATTCAGAGGGAGCAGAGACTCTTGGAGGTGGATTTACAGACAGGGAAACTGAGGCTGAGGTGGTGAGGTGACTGCTGGTTAGTGGAAGAGTAAAAACCAGAACCCAGATCTCTGGAGTTCTCCAAGGCATGCAGTAGGTGCTTAATAAAGTTCATTGATCCATTCTCTACTACATTTTGCTCTAAGTAGCATTCCTCCCCTTTGATACCTCATTTTGTGCTACATCAGAAATCGAGGAGTAGAAAGGATTTTTTAATACAACAGCCTCATTTTATTGGATGGACATTTTACCTGAAGGACAGAGATTCAGTGACTTGACCAAGATCACACAGGTTGCACTAGGGCGAAGCCAGAATCCAAATCCCAGCTCCTCTGGGTTCCAACAGTCTTTCCACTGTACCACGGGGTTGTGGTTGCTTCTAAGGGGTTCCACCTTAGGGGTACGCTGCAATACTAAGCCAACTTGAGAGGCAGCCTGGTACAGGGTAAAGCCCGCTGGACCTGGATTCAAAATTCTACATGCCATTTATTTGCCTTGTGCTCCTGGGCAAGTCACTTCAAGGCAATCTCTTTGAGCCTCAGTTCCCTCATCAGTAAAATAAGGGGGTTGGGCCAGATGGCCTCTGAGATCCCTTCAGTCTCTAAATCCTTGAGAGAAAGCGCTGTTTCATCTTCGTCTTTTTATCCGCCAGAGCTTGGCTCCCAGAAGCTGTTCGTGGAATAAGTAAGCCTCAGATCCACGCTGGGAAGGGGAGGGGCCGGGCAGCAGGTATTTCCACCACTAAGGGGAAGTCTAGGCTACCTGATGGCCCTGAGCGACACACCCTGGCTCCGGGAGGGTTAGAGCTAGGGCTGGAGACAGGGGACCTGGGCTCTGTAGAGTAATGGCCCAGGGGGCGCGATGCCAGAAGAGGAAATAGAGGGGACCTTTGGAAAGCGGTGGAGAGCCAACCGGAGGTGGCAGGGACAAAGGCTGGGGCGTCAGAGGCACCCGATCAGGCATCCACCCAGGAGAGGGGGACCCCCAAGCCCGGCACCCTACCCCGGAAGCCCCTTCCTCGGGAGATGCCCTACACAAAGCTGGTCTGTTTAGCATCCTCTTCAGCCTTCCCCGCCCACCTGGATGGCGCTTCACCTGGGTCCCTTCCCTCCCGTCCCAGCGACCCCGCCCCTCGGGCAGGCTAGGGTGTCCCGAACCGGCCTTACCCTCCTGCACCCCGGGCAGCCGGGCCCGGTCAACGTGCAGCCCACTCATCCTGGGGTCGGAGCTGTCCCAGCTGTCGCTGCCGCCGCGCGCTTCTTTCCGGAGCTCCAGCTCCAGCCACCGCGCGCCTGCCCGTGGCTTCCTGTCCGCCTTCCTGCCTGTCTGAGTGCCGGAGAGATGGGGGAGTCGGAGAGGCAGTGAGCGAGCAGGCCGCGGAGGCTGCGGGGTCCGGTTCCAGCCCCAGCTCCGCCCGCCGAGCTGCTCCCCCGGGCCACAAAGAGGTTCCCACGCCCCGCCCTCTGCAGTGCTCCCCGGTGGTCCAGTAGCCGCGGGAGCTCTGGTCCTCCGGCCGAGCCCCCTCCTTTGAGACCCCCGCCCTATTCCACCTCCCCACCCACCCCCCAGACTCTGCCCAACAAACTAACCCGTCAGCCAGTACCCTAGACACTCCTGGGATCCCAACGTTTGGCCGCACCTTCTTGCCACCCACCCCCAATGTGCTGGTAGCTGCTGAGAATTTTTCTCTCGAAATAGGGAAAAAGGGCTTGGGCACTTAAGGCCTTAGCGGTGTCAGCCCCCGTGTTTGCCAGCCCAAGTCCCCTCCTGCTGTTTCTCAGGCCCATTGGGACTTTCCATCCGACAGAGAGAAAGGGGACTAGAGAAAATGCATTTATGTTGACAAGCAACACACCCAACCTGGTGTTTCTGGGCCGCTGCTTTCTCGGAGGAGAGAAGGCAGAGAATAGGGAAGAAAGGGGTTTGGGGAACTTGACTGGGGAGAATGGGAAAGATCTCCATTGTCACTTAATTTTCCAGAAAACTTCTAAAATATAATGATTTTTTAAAAATCATGCCTCCCAACCTTCACCCACCAAAGATTCCAGGATAAAGATTCCCCAGTTCTTCCAACCATTCCTAGCATGGCCTTTATAGTTGTTCTGTAATGTCTGACTCTCTGTAACCCCGTTTGGAGGTTTCTTGGCAAAGATACTAGAGTGGTTTGTCATTTGCTTCTCCTGCTCATTTTACAGAGGAGGAAGCTGAGGCAAACAGGGTGTAGTGACTTCTCCAGAGTCACACAGCTAGTGTCTGAGGCCAGATTTAAACTCAGGTCTTCCTGACTCCAGGTCAGGAAGCTCACCTAGCTGCCCCTAAGCCTGTGATTTTAGAAGTGAGAACATCTAAAGAGGAGCACATTTCTCACTCAGCAGTCCCGATTAAAAATAAAAGCTTAAAAGCTGAAAATGAGAAAGTAGATATTTACCACCCTGAAAAGGAAGTCTTTGATTTTTTTTTTAAAATAAAGCCTAGTCATTCACAAGCCCTATCCATCCTTCAGCTGTTTCTCGAATCAAACAACACAGACAACAACAAATCTTCAGGCTTTTTGTAAAGCTTTAATGTAGGTAAGCTCCCCTTACTAGTTCCTTCCTAATTTGCTTCAGTCCAAAGAACTGGGAACCCTTTGATCCAGCCCATCAGGCATGTGCAGATCTGGTTTTACATAAGGCTGCAGGGTCAAAATTAAATTAGTTCTCTGACCTTTGCAGTGAGAACATTACTTCCTGGTTTAAAAAAAAATCCCATAGAGATGAAAGCAAAGTGCTGACTGTCTATGGGTAGTGGCTAATACAAAAATTAATCTGCATGACCGTGGCTTGTTTTACTTTCACGTGTTTTACTGTTCACATAATTAAAAATAATCAGATGATAAACATTTATTAAATGCCTGCTCTGTGCCAGTGAAGATACAAAGAAAGGCAAAGGAGAGTCTCTGTTCTCAAGGAGCTCATGCGGGAGACAATGTGCAAACAGCTATATACAAAAAACTGTATGGAAGCTAAATTGCAGAAAATCTACAGAGGGAAGGAATGAGAAAGAAGGGGAGGCTTCCTGTAAGAGGTGGGATTTTTAGCTAGGACTTGAAGGAAGCCAGAGAAGCCAGGAGGTGGAAGGAAATGAGGAGGGAGAACATTCAGGGGATGGGGGACAGCCAGAGATAATGGCCAGAGTCAGGAAGTTGAGGGTCTAGTTGGAGGAACAGCCAATAGGCTGTTGTCCCTGGATCTCAGAGTCCAAGAGAGGGAAAGCGGGAAGACTGAAAATATCGGAGGGGCCAGGTTATGAAGGGCTTTTAATCCAAACAGTGTTTGATTTTTTATTCTAGAGATGATAAGGAGTCACTAGAGTTTATTAAATAGGGTAGGGGACAGTATAACAGATAACTGAGTGGGAGAGACTTGTGGCAGGCAGCCCAACCAGCAGACTGTCTCAATAGTCCAGGGATGGGGCAATGAGGGGCCACACCAGAGGGATGGCCATGACAGGGAAGAGAAGGGGGTATATTGGTGAGATGTTACAAAGGGGAAATTGATAGTCTTTGACAATGGATTGGGGCAGCACTTGGGCCTGAGTTCAAATTCTGCCTCAGACACTTATTAGCTGTATGACCCTGGAAAAGTCACTTAAATCTCTTTGCCTCAATTTCCTCAGTTGTAAAATGAGAATCACAGGGTTGTTGTGAAAAGTCAAATGAGATATTTATAAAGCATGTGGTGCAATCAAGATTGAGGGGAATAAAATAAATTAGGAGGGGAATAAATAAAAACTGGGAATAAATTTTTAGAGCCAGTGTCTTTAATAAAAGTGTCGTTTCTAAAATATAAAAAGAACAGAGTCGAATTTATAAGAATATAAATCATTACTCAATTGATAATTGGTCAAAGGATATGAACAGGCAGTTTTCAGAGGAAGAAATTAAAGCTATCTAGAGTCATATGAAAAAATGCTCTAAATCACTACTGACTAGAGAAATGCAAATCAAAACAACTCTGAAGTACCACATCGCACCTATCAAATTGGCTAACATGACAAAACAGGAAAATGACAAATTCTGGAGATGTGGAAAAATTGGAACACTAATGTATTGTTGGTGGAGTTGTGAACTGATCCAACCCTTCTGGAGAGTAATTTGAAACAATGCCCAAAGGGCTATAAAAGTGTGCATGCCCTTTGAATCAGCAATGGTACTTCTGGGTCTGTATCCCAAATAGAGAATACAAATGGAAAAAGGACCCACATGCACAAACATAATTATAGCAGCTCTTTTTGTGGTGTCAAAGAATTGGAAACTGAGGGGATGCTCATCAGTTGTGGAATGACTGAACAAGTTGTGGTATATGAATGTAATGGAATACTGTTGTGCTATGAGAAATGGTGAACAGGTAGACTTCAGAAAAACCTGGAAAGACTTACATGAACTGTCGTTGAGTGAAGTGAGCAGAACCAGGTGAACATTGTACACAGTAACAGCTACGTTGTGTGATGACTAACTTTGATAGACTCATTTTTTCTTAACAATGCAAATATCTAAGATAATTCCAAAAGACTCATGATGGAAAATGCTTTTAATATACAGGAAAAGAACTATGGATTCTGAATGCAGTTTGAAGCATATTGTTTGCTGTCTCTCTCTCTTTTTTGGGGGGGAGCTTCTTTTTTCTTGTGGTTTCTTCCATTGGTTCTAATTCTTCTTTACATCATGACTAATGTAAAAAATAGATTTAATATGAATATGTATGTAGATCCTGTATAAAATTACATACTATCTTGGGGTGGGGGAGGGGAGAGATGGGGAGAAAATTTGGAACTCAAAATCTTATGGCAGTAAATGTTGAAAACTAAAAACAAATAAATTTTTAAAAATTAAAAAAATAAAAATGAAGTGAGAATTCACAATATTTGAAGGGGAAATAAACAGGATTTATTTTGTCCAATTATATGCTAACAAACTGATAATTTAGAAGATAAACATGAATATACTTAGAAAAATATGAAATATTTAAATTAGTAAAAGAAGAAATAGATTATTTCAGTAGATTAATATTAGAAAAAGAAATTGAAAAACCATAAATGAATTCCCAAAGGAGGAGGGGTGAAACAAGGACCAGATAGATTTCTTTCCACTTAAATATTTTAGCTTTTTTCAATTACATGTAAAAATGTTTACTATATATTTTTAAATTTTGAGTCCAAATTCTCTCCCTCCCTCTTTCCCCTTCCCCTAATTGAGAAGGCAAGCAGTTTGATATAGGTTATACACGTACAGTCATGAAAACGTATTTACATATTTGTCATGTTGTAAAAAGGAAACATAGACTAAAAAAACCCAACAATCTAGTCCATGAAAAACAAAGTTAAAAAGAGAATGCTTTGGTCTTCATTCAGACTGCATCAGTTTTTTTCTTTGGAAGTGAATTGCATTTTTTGTCAAAAAATATATAATTGTCTTGGATCTTTGTATTACTGAGAATAAGTTATTCACAGATGATCATCATACTATATTGCTGTTACTATGTACAATGTTCTCCTGGCTCTGCTCACTTCACTTTACATCAGTTCATGTAAGTCTTCCCAGGTTTTTCTGAGAGCATCCTGTTTGGGATTTCTTATAATATAATAGTATTTCATCACAATCATGTACCACAACTTGTTCAGCCATTCTCCAGTTGATGGACTTCCTCTCAATCTCCAATTCTTTGCCACTACTAAAAGACCTACTATAAAATTTTTGTACATATAAGTCCTTTTTCTTTCTTTCTTTTTTTCTAAATCTCTTCAGGATAAAGACCTGGTAGTTGTATTGCTGGGTCAAAATGCATGGTTTTATAGCCTATTGGACACAGTTCCAAATTACTCTCCAGAATGGTTGGATAAGTTCACAACTCCACCAACAGTGAATTAGTAGGAGCATATAGATTTAAAAGTGAATTCTCTCAAGCATTTAACAAGCAATTGCTTATTCCGATATTACACAGACTATTTGCAGGATAGCAGAGGAAAGCACTATTCTAATCCCTTTCTATGACACAATGGTCTTGATTTCTAATGGTCTTGGTTTCTGTGGTCTTGATACCTAAACAAGAGAGTCAATGCAGAGAAGAAAAAGTTTAGAACAATATTCCCAATAAACACTGATGTGAACAATTTAAGTAAAATATGAATATGCTGCAACAGCACATTAGAAAGATTATATATTATGACCAAGTTGCATTTATACCCAGAATGTAGGTTTGGTTCTACAAAAGGAAGATTTTAAATATGACAAATCATGTAATAGAAACACATATGAATGTGCTTAATATATTATACATTATATATTTAATATATAAATATATAAAATCATGTGTGTAAATAACAAAGCACACATAATTACATCAAAAGATGCTGAAAAGGTTTTTGACAAAAATCCAACAAGTCAACAAGTACTTATAAAATGTGAACCATGCCCAGGCATTGGGCCAAGCACAGGGGATAGAAAGAAAGTAAAAAACCAGTCCCTGTTCTCAAGGAGTTTGTTTTAATGGGGCAGGCAACATGCAAACAACTATGTCCAAACAAGATGCATATAGGAAAGGCACTAAGATTAGAGAAGCCTGAAAAAACTTCCTGTAGAATATAAGATTTTAGCTGAGACTTGAAGGAAGCCAAGGAAAACAGAAGAGGTAGAGGAAATAGGGGAAGGGAATTCCAAGTGACAAAGAGTAAAATTCCCCCAAACTAATTAAGACAATTAATAATTTCAGTGAAGTTGCAGGATATAAAATAAAATCACTTTTAATAGCCAGTATTCTTGTATGCTACCAACAAAACCCAGCAGGAAGAGCTAGAAAGAGAAAATTACTACAAGAGACATAAAATAAAAATTTGGGAATGTTATCTATCAAGATACATCAAAAAATAATATGCATCCAATGATAAAGCACTCCTTGCAAAAATAAAAGCAAACCTAAATAATTGGAAAAATAGTAGTGGCTCCTGGGCATATCACGGCAATTTGATAAAAATTACAATACTGCCTAAATTAATTTATTTACCACCCAGCCAATCAAACTACCAAGGTATTATTTTAAATTGAGCTAGGAAAGAAAATAATAAAATTCATATGGAGGAACAAAAAGCCAAGAATCTCAAGAATCATAATGAAAATAGTGGCAAAGACTAAGTCTATCAATACCAGATCTCAAACTATACCAGAAAGTAGCCATTATTAAAAGTATTTGGTTAAAAATAGAGAGATCCATCAGTCAAACTCACA
>CM053596.1:29451137-29468257 GCA_028646575.1 Pseudocheirus occidentalis | reverse complement strand
AAGACTAAGTCTATCAATACCAGATCTCAAACTATACCAGAAAGTAGCCATTATTAAAAGTATTTGGTTAAAAATAGAGAGGTCCATCAGTCAAACTCACATTTTCTTTAGCCAATTGTTCCCATCTCTACCATCCCATCTCTCTCTAATCTCATTTCTTCTTATTTACTGGTTCCTTCCCTGCTACCTTCAAACATAACCAAATCTTCCCCATTCTTAAAGAATCCAGCTAACTTTTGTCTTTCCTTTCTTAGCCAAACTTCTTGGGGGGTGGGGGGAGTGGGGGGAAGAAAACTGTCCACACTCGCTTCTTTCACTTTTTCTCCTCTCATTCTTTTCATAGATCCCCTGCAATCTGGCTTCCGGCTTCACCTCTCTGCTGATGCAGCTCTCTTCAACGATACCCCAAATCTCTTGATTTAGCCAATTAAATGGCTTCTAATCAATCCTAATTCTTCCTGACTCTGTTGACCACCCCTCTGCCTCACTACTCTTCACTCTCAGGGTTTTGTACCACTGCTTTCTCCTAACTCTCCTCCTAGCTGTCTGACTGCTCCTTTACTCATTCATCATCTCACTAACTGTGTGTGTGCCCCAAGGCTATGTCCCTGGACCCTCTTCTTCTTTGGTGTTCTCTAACTTGGTGACCTTATCACTTCCTATGGATTTCATTACTATCTCTATGCTGAGATCTCACATATAGGAGTGCAACTGAGTCCCAAAGTCCAATAGAATGGGAATTTATCCTCATTGGTCAGATCAATGCCTTGAGCCTGCGTAAGGGGATGGCTGATGTTGGTGAGAGAGGGAGAGGAGAGTTCCAGGTTCTTCCAGTCTTTTCATTTTCCCCACACTCTGACTTCCAGTTTTGAGAGAGAAGGCAGATAATTGCATACTCCACTTCAGGTTGCTAAAGAGAAAATAAAACTCTGGGAAGAAGCCAACATGAGAAGAGTCTCTATCATGTCCCTATCTCTCACTTGCCCTACTAGAGACTCAGGGAAGTTTTCCCTCTCTTGGTTGAGTTGAATTATCTTGCTCCCATTGGGAAAGGGCCTTCTGTCTGTATAATCTTTTAAAAACTTATTATATTTTTCATTTATTATTTTTTGTTTCTTCTCCTTCGTCTCCTTCTTCCTTTCTTCTTCTTCCTCTTCTTCTCCTTCTTCCTTTCTTCTTCTTCTTCTTCTTCTTCTTCTTCTTCTCTTCTTCTATTTCTTCTTTTATTTTCCTTTGTATGCTTTCTTTGATTTCTGTTTTGCTATCAACTTGGTTAAATGGACTTCTTTGCTAATGACTGTATGTGTTCATCATGGAATTGTATTTGGGGAGAAGTAGTCAAGTCTTGGATATAAAGCTTGGGTCCTGCTTCTCTCATTAATTAATAGGGATTAGAAGTTTAGCCTGAACTTGAAAACCACACCCACTATATTGATAATATTTAAGGGAGAGGATAAATATAATTCTGGTCTGGTACCACCTCTCTCTGAGAAAAGCAAAGTGGCCAAGTTCCTGGCCCCAACCTCCTGCTTCCTTCCCCTCCTGGAAGGAACTAAAATCTCCCTTGGAGAAGAATGGAAGGAAGAGGCTGGAGGTGTTTATTCTGTCTCTCTTTGAGTCACACAATGACACCCTCATACTACATGTGAAGCATGCAATTCTCCCGTGCATACATGTATGTACACACATGTTCATATATGTGTACACATATATTTATACATACATATTTATTTATATTTACGTGTGTGTGTGTGTGTGTGTGTGTGTGTGTGTGTGTAGGTCTGTGTATAGTTTGATTCTCCCTCTACAGGTACATTACCTGTCTCTTGGGTATTTTGAATTGGATACCCTGTAGACATCTTTTAAACTCAACATATCCACAACAGCAATCTGTTTTCAATCCCCATGTTTTCTGAATTTCCTTATTACTTCTAAGGTCCTTTTCAGTCACCCAGGTTAACAATCTCAACATCGTCCTTGGTTTTCCCCTTTCACCCACTGCACATATCCATAGAGTGGCCAAGTCACCACCTAGAGTCCACCACACCACTTAGCTGCATAAGCAGTTTCCGTTCTAACAAGAGTAGCATGTTACACAGAATGGCTGTGTGGGGTGTTCAGGGAGGATTAGCACCTCTGATCTGAGGGCTTGGGGAGCCCTGTTCAGGGTTACTCATCCACCTTTGGCATCAAGAAGCCGTAACATGCACAACGGCCACAGCCTGGTAAAACCATCTCCGTACATGGTTCTGTCAATTTCTTAAGAAAGTCAGATTTTTCTACATAGGACTGTGGATGTCCATAGGTGGCTTTTCCTGAACTTGGAAGAATTATATTCCTAACAGTCCTATTTACATTTCTGCCATCTGGAAGGTCATTTCTGTTAAGAAGATTGATCTATGAAGGAAATGACGGCCAGAGCTTGGATCTCATTCGTGCCAGGATGAGTCACGCATAGAAAGAATGATGCCCGTGGCAAGTGGGCGAGAAGGGTAAATGACGGATGTTTCAACAATTAACTGATTGGGTTCATCAGGAATTGCTTTGAAGGAGATTTGAGGAAGCAATTTCATCTGAATAATTAGAAATGGGGGCTTAGTTATTGCTGCCATTATTTCATCTGGGAATGAGAAGCTGGAACCCTAATATGAACTTTGGTTTTTATCTACTACACCCTAAAACCTCTTAGTAAGAGAAGGAGGGAATCATAGAATCATGGACCTAGACAGAGACTACCTTGTCCAAGGTCCTAAAGCTAGAGGAAAGTGAGGTGACCTAAAGCTAAGTCATATCTTAGCTTGAATAGTAGAAAGTGCCAGAGGTAAGAGCTGAATCCAGGGTCTCTGACTTCAGAGCCACTGCTCTTTCTACTGTACTTTGGTGCCTCTGAGGTTCTCACCTTCCAGAGGAAAATGCCTAGGCCCAAGGAGGGAAGATGACCTGCCCAAGGTCATTGCAAACAGAATTCTTCTGATTTCAAGTCCAAGGCTCTTTCTCTCCTATCATGTTAATAAACTTAAAAGAAGGTTGGCCTGAGTGACCCTGGCTGAATGTAAGCTGCTTGAGGCCAGGGGATGTTTCATTTTTGTCTTTGTTTTTGCATCTCCTGCTTCAGATACTGGTAAAGTCACTTAATCTCTAAGCCTCAGTTTCTTCATCTGTGAAATGGGTACAAAAGTACCAAAGTCAGAGGGTTGTGAGGATAAAATGAAATAATGTATAGAAAGGTATCTGTGTGTGTGTTTGTGCGCGCATGCACGTGTGTGTATGTGTATAAATATATAAATGTTAGCTATTACTATTATCACTCCCTGTACCTGGAACAGAGTAGGTTCTTAATAAATATTTGTTGATAGTCAACTAATTGACTGTTGAATTATTACTTTTAAGGTTGCTACCACACAAAAGCAGCAATAATGAAAATGACAAGAAAAAGCTAAACACCGTCTAATTATAATGCCCATTAGTGGCCCTGAAGAAGAGATAAGAAAACACAGGTGGGAGACTATAGGTACAGAATGTTGCATACTTTGTCCTACTATGGTCATCATGTGAATTGGTTTTGTAACAAGGGAAGGCTTACTGGGTGGTGGTAAGGGTCTAGTATATACAGAAATGATTGTGAAGTAAATACAGCTGGTCAATAAATATTTATTAAATATTTACTATGTGCTGGAGATAAAAATAAAGACAAATTTTGTTCCCTGCCCTCAGGGAGCTGCCGTCCTGATGGGGCAGAAAGTATGCATGTGACTATGTACATACATGCAGAACAATTATATACATGTAAGAGATATGCAGTGTGTGGTTAGAAGGTATTGTTTTGTCCTTTGTTTCAATAAGGACCAATCACAACACTGGTGATGTCTTGACTTATGTATGAGTTGTATTTAAGTGAGGCAGAGCCACACAAAGTCACCAGCCTCACTCTCTCTTCCTGAGTCATCACAACCCAATGGCAAGGACAACTGGTGTTGGCCTGGGATGCAGTGGGTGACCTTGGCTTCTTCGATGTCTAACCAAGCCCTAAGTGATCCACAGTGTCTACTTCAGCTGCCCTCATGGCCATTGGAACAAATTATTCTTATCCACCCCTCCCACAGGAGAAAGTCTTCACATGCTCAGGATACATACCCCCATGACTCATTGACAGGTCTGAGACCCCTCTTGGGTTACCTTCAACCTGGCTTAGCCTGTCTGCTGAGATGGTTGCCAGAGTGTGGCTGTTGCTCATGTTGGACCTACAGGAGAGAGCTGGGTGACAATTGGATACCAAATGTAGATGAGTGGCCCTAAAAAGGCCTTCATACCCGATGTGCTAGTCTTCCCTAAGCACCCATACACTCCACATGGAAGGTAATCTCAGGGAGAAGGCACTAAGGACATTGGGCAGGAAAGGCCTCCAGTGTAAGCTGGGAGTCTTGAGAGGATCCAAGGAAATCAGGGTGGAGGTCAGGAGAGACAACATGGCGGCAATGGCCAGAGCACTGATACAGAGACGGAACACAGAGTGTTGTGTTCAAGGAACAGCATTGACTAGGGTGGCTGAATTGTAATGTGTGGATGGCAATAAAATGCAAGATTTTACTGGATGGTTAGGAAGCTTGGGAAGAGATTTAAATGCCAGCTTGAGTATTTTATATTTCATCCTGGAGGTAAATAGGGAATTTATTTAGTGGATTGGGTGGCGTGGGGTGGTCACATCTGCACCTCAAGAAAATCACTTTGTCAGCTGAGTAGAGAATGGATGAGAGTGAACAGAGACTTAAGGCAGGAAGACCAACCAGTGGACTATTGGAATGATCCTGGTAGGAGGTGAGGACAGCTTAGTCCAGGGAGGTGAAGGTGAGAGATGACGTGAAGGAAGAGACAAGATCTGACCACAGAGGACATGCGTGTCGAGAGTAGGAATGGGGAGCTGAGGAAGAAGCTGAGGTTATTAATTTAAAAATTTTAATTGAAAAAGTCAATTCCTGTCCATTTCTAAGTTTATGAATCTCAAAGTAATAATCAATTCCATTGGAGAGAGTGACCTTACATGAGATTCATCTCTTGACTCAGGGTATTTTCACTGCTTGTTCCCTTTGCCTGAAACTCTCTCCCTTCTCATCTTTCGCCTCCTGGCTTGCTTGACTTTCTTCAAGTCCCTTCTAAAATCCTGTGTGACCCTGGGCAAGTCACTCACCCTGTTTGCCTCAGTTTCCTAATCTGTAAAATGATCCAGAGAAGGAAATGATAAACCACTACAAAACCGTTGCCGAGGAAGCCCCAAATTGGGTCATAAAGAGTCAGACATGACTAAAAACCAACTGAACAAAGAAAACCCAGCCTTCTACCAGAAAGAAGCACTTACCCCATTCTTTTTGTTCCATCTTCCCTCTGTTCATTGTCTCCAATTTATCCTGCCTATATCCTGTCTGGATGTTATCTCCTCCACTAGACCGGGAGTCCCTTGAGGACAGGGGCTGTCTTTTGCCTTTTTGTGTGTCCCAAAGGCTTAGCACAGTTCCTGACGTGTAGAAGTTAGTTAGTTGGTGGTGGTTGTCCTTTGTTCTGGAAGAGGACCAAAATGACAACTCTAGGTTGGAGTCAAGGTACAGTAGGTCCTACTGTGGCTGATCGGACCAATACAAGCCCAGAAGGCTCTACCATGGACCAGGCACAGATAGCCCATAGGAACATTTGGGGTGGAGACATCTCTACATTCATGCATCTCATGCTTCTTTTGAGCCACTGCAATTCTGCTTTGCTCCTGGAACACAGCATCTTCTTTGATGCTGGCACACTATGCTGAATGATTCTTTGCCAACATTTCCCATGTCACAAACTGACTCCCAAAAGAGTAGGTGTTTAGGAAACAGGTATTGACTGACTGAATTTTCCAGTAGGATCTCCATTTGTCTGACAAGATATACCCACTCTGCTCTGTCTAGGTGGGGGGCTCTGATGAGAGACCCCAAGTCCCAATAGTAACAGATGTCTCAATTTCCCCATCTTTGGCTTCCCCAAGTCACTCTTTCATCTTTCTGAACTCAATTAAGGCTCTGCTTGTGAATTTCTAGTGTGCTGGGCCAGGTGGACATGCCTCTGGTGGAAAAGACAAGCCCATAAATACATGTGCTCACCAAGCAGGGTTTCTTCAAAGGAAACTTTTCTCAAAAATCAGGAAAGGGAATAAAAATGTCTATAGAACCTACTATGTGCTAGACACTGTGCCAAGCAGTATCTCATTTGATCCTTACAATAATCCTGCATGGTAGGGGCTATTATTATCCTCATTTTACAGTTGAGAAAATTGAAGCTGATGGAGGTTAAGTGACTTTCCCAGAGTTACACAATTAGCCAGTGTCTGAGGCTGGATTTGAACTCAAGTCTTCCTGATTCAAGGCTCAGTCTCTTATCTAGCTGCTTCCTAAATGAACTTCACCTCTGAAATGCTGAAATTCTCAGTCAAAACTGTTCTAGTGACTGTAATCTGGTAGAAATTTGGAATCACAAGGAACAAAGAAGTTAGTGTTTCATGTTCCACTTATGTCTGTGTATCCCCAGGACCTGACACACAGATGACAGTGTGCTTGTTGAGTAGTTGAATGATGTGTACCCATAGTTGTCAGTCTACAAGAAAATGTGTTTGTGCAGTGTATGCATACACATCCCCATACCTTCTTTTTTTTTTTTTTGCTTTTAAGAGGGGGGAAGGGAGGGCAGTTGGGGTGAAGTGACTTGCCCAAGGTCACACAGTTAGTAAGTGTTAAGTGTCTGAGGTCAGATTTGAACTCAGGTCCTCCTGACTCCAGAGAGAGACAGAGACAGAGAGAGTGAGAGAGAGAGAGAGAGAGAGAGAGAGAGAGACGGGGATATAGGGAGAGAGGGAGAAAGAGAGGGAGACAGAGGGAGAGAGAAGGAGGGAAAGAGGGAGGGAGAGAGGGAGAGACAGAGAGAAACAGAGACACAGAGGCATAGAGGCATATAGGTCACCCCTCCTTTTAGGGCACTGGACAATTCTCTAAAATTATAAGTTGTCAGGAATGAATCAAATTAGACAGGTAGAGGGAACTTCTTACCTTGGAATTTCTTATGCCAATGAAACCATTATCCCTCTCTCTTGCCAGCAGAATTTAATCCTAACCCTTGCTCATATTTCTGACATTGCAAGTAGAAAACACTCTCACTTAGTACAGGTACTGTATATATCATAGTCTTTACCCCAGTTCCCACATGTAGTGACAAGTCAGAACCCAGAGTAAGACTTGGGATTTTAAGGCTATCTCTGAGAGGATTGTGATTTCTTTCTAATGCTATAGCTTATAAACTTCCCTCCTTAATTAGCAGTTGATATTAATTTGTCAGGGGTGGGGGGCAGCTAGGTGGTGAAATGAATAAAGCACTAGACTTGGAGTCAGCAGACTCATCTTCCTGAGTTCAAATCTGGTCTTAGACACGTCCTAGCTGTGTGACCCTGGGCAAGTCACTTCACCCTGTTTGCCTCAGTTTCTTCATCTGTAAAATGAGCTGGAAAAAGAAATGGCAAACAGCTCCAGTATCTTTGCCAAGGAAACCCCAAATGGGGTCAAGGACAGTTGGGCATGACTGGAAACGAGTAAAGAAAATGTGTTGTGCACTGCAGATATAAACTGAGGAAAAGTCAGTCTCTGCTTTCAAGAATTTTGCAGTCTAACAGGAGACAACTGCAGACAATTGCGATAGCCAGGCAGAAGAGCCCTTTGAACTCTAATTTTGTATACCTCAGAGAGTGGGAGACATCCTACTAGGGACCTGGGGAAAGAAGGAGGTGGACGAAGGGAGAATTCCATTGTTTCAGCCAGTGGAAAATGTAGACTCAGGTGGGGTGGGACAGGTAGTGGGTGGTTTCCAGAACGTGAAGTAGCCCTTTGTTTGTAGGGTGGGGCTCGGGAACTTGGAAAGAACAGAAATAATAAATAGCCCAGAGCATTTTGGCTCTGGAGTCCCAGAACACTGTCTGCTTATGCAGATAATAGACAAGGGCAAATTACTGGACTTTCCAACCCTCTACTCCCCCACCAGAAAATGGGGGTGGGGGGGTGGGAAGGAGGAAAGAGAATAGTGAAATTCAAGAACTAGGTGGTGAGTCACTCCAGACTAATCTTATTTCCTTTTCAGATCAGCAACTAACCTGGGAAGGGGTGGGGCTGGAAAGGGAGAGAAGTAATGCTAGGTTTATAATTTACCTATCTTGACGTTAGTGTAATGAGGAGATTGGCCATTGAGGACAGAATATTTGGACTGTGCTCAGATTCACCTCTGGATGGGTTCTAGAGAGCCTTTGTCCTGTTCCCTGACCAAGACACATCCAACAGGAGGAACTTTGGGAAACTGGTTTTGACCAGCATGACTCAGAGTTGTGATGATGAAAACGTGATGGTGAAAATCCTAATTGGCTTCAGAGATGGAAGGACTGATAACTGAGAAGGGGCAGAGCCAGAACAGAAAGTTTTCTGTCTTCCATGAGTGTACACAGTCTCTTCCCTGCTGGTTTCTGAGTGAGGACTCCCATGAATGCCGGTTGAATTAGGGGCAGGCTGTCCTATTTCCCACCCAACTGCCATATGTTTCTCAGTGTAGGACACCTTTGTTCCCAATATGTTTTTACTCTCCTGAGCTTAGATGAATGAAATTCTGAGATGAGAGTGCCCAGGCAGCTGGTGATATTGAGAGGCCCATCAAACCAGCTAAGGTTCCACCAACAATCAGAATCCTGAGGCCAATGTTCAGGTGTGACAAAGGGACCAATGCAGCAAACAGGCAACCTGCTTGAACTAGGTCAGTACCGGGTGGACTTGTAAACTGAGATATTAATTCCTAGAAGGAGCTAACCCAGCTGAGCAAAGTAACAAGTCACCCATGTCTGACACCATTTGCTATAGCTAACTTCGTGGGGATTCCTCAAAGGGAGAAAAGGATGCCCAGGGCAAGACAGCCTTCTGTTGCTGTCACTGTCATCATCATCATCATCATTATTATTGTTGTTTAGTCATATTCAATCATGCCCAATTCTCCATTTGGCATTTTCTTGGTGGAGATACTGGAATGGTTTGGCATTTCCTTCTCTAGCTCATTTTACAGATGAGGAAACTGAGGCAAACCAAATTAAGTGACTTGACCAGGGTCACATGGCTAATAAATGTCTGAGGCCAGATTTGAACTCAGGATGATGAGTCTTTCTGACTCCAGGTATGCATTTCTCAGTTTGCTGGGATTATTATTTTTCTCTATTTATGTAATATCTACCCAGCCAATACCATGTAAAAACAATTAATATTTATTTTTCAAAAATTTTGAGTTCAAAATTCTCTCCCTCCCTTTCTTCCCTCTTCCTCTCCTCCCAAATTGAGAAGTCAAGCAATTTTATAGGGGTTATACATGTGCAGTCATGTGAAACATATTTACATATTAGTCTGTTGTGGGGAAAAAAACAGACAAAAAAAAAGAAACCAAGCCCAAGAAAAATAAAAAATCTATCTGCATCAGTTCTTTCTTTAGGGATGGATAGCATTTTTCATCATAAATCCTTCAGAACTGTTATCAGGTCATCGTATTGCTGAGAATAGCTAAGTCATTCACAGTTGATCATCATACAATATTGCAGCTACCATGTACAGTGGGCTCCTGGTTCTCCTCATTTCACTCTGTATCAGTTTGTGTAAATCTTTCCAGGTTTTTCGGAGAGCATCCTGCTTATATTCCATTACAATCATATATCCCAACTTGTTCAGCTATTCCACAATTGATAGGCTTCCCCTTAATTTCTAATTCTTTGCCACCACAAAAAGAGTTCTATAAATATTTTTATACATATAGGTCCTTTTCTTTTTTAGGATATAGATCGAGTAGTGGTCAAAGGGCATATGATTTTATAGCACTTTGGAAATCGTTCCAAATTGCTCCCCAGAACGGTTGAACAGTTGAATCAGTTCACACCACCACCTATAGTGCATTAGTTATTCAATTTTCCCCTATCCCTTCCAACATTTGTCATTTTCCTTTTCTGTCATATTAGTCAACCTGATAGGTGTGAGGTGGTACCTCAGAGTTGTTTTAATTTGCATCTTTCTAATCAATAGTGATTTAGAGCATTTTTTCATGACTATAAATGGCTTTGCTTACTTTGTTTGAAAACTGCCTGTTCATATCTTTTGACTATTTTATCAGTTAGGGAGTGACTTCAATTCTTATAAATTTGACTCAGTTCTCTATATGTTTGAGAAATGAGACCTTTATTAGAGAAACTTGCTATACATTTTTCCCACAGTTATGATGACTAATTGTGTACTTCCCTCCATCCTATTTCCCACTAGTTTATCCTACTTTCTCTCTCTCCTTTTACCCTGTGCATCCTTGAAAATGTTTTGCTTCTGACCACCACCTCCCTCAATCCACTCTCCCTTTTATCAGCTCCTTTCTCTCAACTCCTTTCTTTCCTGTTTTCCTGTAGGCTAAGATAGATTTCTATACCCAACTATTTGTGTATGTTAGTCCCTCTTTGAGCCAATTCTGATGAGAGTAAAATTCAAAGACTCCCCCCACCTCTCCCATTTTCCCTTAGATTATAAAAGATCTTTTGTACCTCTTTTATGTAAGATAATTTACCCCATTCTACCTCTTCTATTCCCCTTCTCCCAGTGAAATCCTTTCTCATTCTTTAATTTTATTTTTTTAGATATCATCCCCTTATATTCAACTCACACCTATGCCCTCTGTCTATGTGTACTCCCTTTAACTGCCCCAGTAATGAGAAAGTTCTTAGGCATTACAAATATCATCTTCCCATGTAGGAATGCAAACAATTTAACCATATTGAATCCCTTATGATTTCTCTTTTCTGTTTACCTTCTTATGCTTCTCTTGAGTCTTGTATTTAAGAGTCAGATTTTCTATTTAGCTCTGTTATTTTCATCAGGAATGTTTGAAAGTTCTCTTTTTCATCAAATATTCATTTTTTCTCTGAAGGATTATACTCAGTTTTGTTGGGTAAGGTGATTTTTGGTTGTAATCCTAGCTCCTTTTCCCTCTGGAATATCATAATCCAAGCTCTCTAATACTTTAAGGTAGAAGATGCTAAATTTTGTGTTAACCTGACTGTGGCTCCAAGATATTTGAATTGTTTCTTTCTAACTGCTTATAACATTTTCTCCTAAGTCTGGGAACTCTGAAATTTGGCTATAATATTCCTGGAAGTTTTCATTTTGGGATCTCTTTCAGGAGGTGATTTGTGGATTCTTTCCATTTCTAATTTACTCTCTGGATCTAAGGTATCTAGATCTCTGGATCAAAGAAATATCAAGATATTTCTTGATATATGATATCTAGGCTGTTTTTCTAATCATGGCTTTCAGGTAATCCAATAATTCTTAAATTATCCCTCTTCAATCTATTTTCCAATCAGTTGCTATTCCAAAGAGATATTTTAAATTTTGTTTTATTTTTTTCATTATTTTTTCTGTTTGCTTGTTTTATTGTTTCTTGATATTTCATGGAGTCAGTTTCTGCTTGCCCAATTCTAATTTTTAAGGAACTATTTTCTTCAGTGAGCTTTCATATCTCCATTTCTATTTGGTCAATTCTACTTTTTTAAGGAGCTCTTTTACCATTTGGCTTATTCTGTTTCTTAAGGTGTCATTTTATTCAATATTTTTTGTGTCTCCTTTAGCAAGTTGTTAATTATTTTTTCATGATTTTCTTGCACCACTCTCATTTCTTTTCCCAATTTTTCTACTACCTTTCTTATTGGGTTTTAAAATTCTTTTTGAGCTCTTCCAAAAATTCTTTTTGGGCCTGAATCCAATTTACATTTTTTCTTTGAGGTTTTGGATGAAGCAGTGTTGACTTTGTTTTCTTCTGAGTGTGTGTTTTGATCTTCCCTGTCATCATAGTAACTTTCTATGGTTAGGTCCTTTTTTTGCTGTTTGCTCAACTTTATGTTAAAGTTGGGCTTTGCTCCTGGGGTAGAAAGGACACTGCCCCAAGCTTCACTTTTTTGTGTATGTCTTTCCTTTTTTTTTTGGAGGGCAATTGGGGCGAAGTGACTTGCCCAAGGTCACACGGCTAGTTTTTTTGTGTGTGTGTGTTTAAGTGTCTGAGGCCAGATTTGAACTCAGGTACTCCTGACTCCAGGGCCGGTGCTCTATTCACTGAGCCACCTAGCCGCCCCCTGTGTATGTCTTTCCAAAGCTAGGTCTAGAAGTTTATAAGTTTTCAATTCTTCCAATATGGGATGATCTAAGGAGAGGTGTGTTTATTACACTTCTGGCCTATGCTCTAGTTTGTGAATGACCACAAACACTTTTCTTTATTCTGAAACTATAACCAGAGTCCTTGCTCTCCTGTGGCCACAAGCTCTGGTGTGCTGGTGTTCCTCCTCACCCTGAGACTGAGACCCAGGACTAGGACCTGGATCTACATATGGGCAATGCAAAGAGTCCTGCCCCCAGTGCCAGCAAAGGGACCTCTGTAATCTCCTTCTGACCACTTGTCCAACCCCATTACTCTCTGTGGGTTGAGACCTCTAGTGGCTGCCACTGTTGCTACTGATTCAGTCACCCCCAAGGCCTGCTGCTGTCTTGTTGGGGTGTTACCTGTGCTGGACTATTAGTCCCACACAAGTGAGACTGACCTTTCTTGCCAACCTTCTAAGTTGTCTTGGACTGGAGAATCATGTCATTTCCTCTTTTGTGGATTCTGCTGCTCCAAAATTCATTTTAAAGCATTTTAAAAAGTTGTTTTGAGGTTAATTTGGGAGAGCTCAAGTGAGTCCCTGTGTTTTCTCTACCATCTTGGCTCAGCCTCCTTGAGATTATTATATAAGGGCTATTTTTCTTATTCTTTTTCTGTACATCACCTCTCATAAAAGCAAATTAATGTCAACTGGTTGATTGATACTGGAGAGCACAACAGATGGGGGATTTTGAATGACAGTACTATCCCAATTTCTTAAGGTTACTTGTATGACCCTGAGGAGAGTGGTAGTCAGCTGCCTGACTGAGAACTTAAGTGGCTTGTCCATTGCAAGTTGGAGGAATGAGACTAGAAGGATATAACATTAGAAAAGCATTTGATAAAGTATTTCATGCAATTTTGTGGGGAGGATGAAGAAATGTGAATTAGGCAACGATGTAATTAGCTGTCTTCAGAGCTAGAATGGCTTGATTTAAAGGATAATCATTAATGGTTCAAGGTCAACATGGCAAGGGGTCTATAGTGAATTCCCCATTGCTTTCACAATTAATCATTTAACATTTTTTTAAAATCAGTGACTTGGATAAATGTGTAGATGCTGTATTTATCAATTTCGCAAATAGCACAAAGCTGAAAGGTGTAGCCAACATGCTAGATGATAAACTCAGATACCAAAAGATCTTGATTGGCTAGAACATTAGGTTGAATCTAGAGACAAGGATAGTGACTAGACCTGTGATTTCATTGATTTAAGCAACCTCAGGTATGGAAACCCTCTCTACCAGTTCAGATTGGCACTTTCTATGGACCTTAAAGCCTAAGAAATTTGCCTAGTACAGGTGAAACTAGGACCACCAAACTGTATAAAAGTGTCCTCATAGGCAGCATATTAACTTAGAAAACCACATGTTAACGTTACATTCTATTGTATTTTAATTTATTTTGTTAAATCTTTCCCAATCATTTTACATTTTTTTTTGCTCTGAGAGCCCATATTTGACACTTCTGGCCTAGTGACTTTCTCCAAGTCACATAGAATGTGAGTTATTGTCTATTTATGATGCCAGGCTGCCTCTTTGAACCTAAAAAGGCAGAATTCAGTGGGGGATAAATGCAAAGTCCTACATTTGGGTTCAAAAAATCAACTCTACCATTTCAGGTTGGGGGAGGAATGGCTAGAAAGCAGTTTGTCTGAAGAAGATCTGGAGGTTTTAGTGGGCCACAAACTCCCTATGTGTCAGTAGTGTGATGCAGTAGCCCAAACTTGTTAAAAGGATCTAGGACTGCATTAAGGGAAGGTAATAGTTCCACTGTGCTCTGCCTAGGTCAGATCACATCGGGAGGTCTCGGTTTAGCCTAGACTTGAGCACCACAGTTTAAGAAGGACATTAATAAGCCACAGAGGGTTCAGAAAAGGATAGACAGGATGGGGAAAGGTCCTAAGTCCTTGACACACAAGGATCAGTTGAAGGAACTGGCCAAGCTAACATTAAGCATATTATATTACCATCAGAGTCAATCCATATTTGTCCAACATTCACAGAAAAGGATTTTCAAGTACAGATGAATGGTATACACCAAAGCCAGAGTCCTATAATAAAACATATATTAGAAAACTTTTTTAAAAGGATGACTACATCTGATGTGAAGGTTTGCTGAGCCCTTTTCAAGGATACTCATACACTCTTGGTGTTTGGCTTCACCCCACTCTCACCCATGGCTCCAAGTAGTAGTAGCATGTGCAGCGGCCATACCCCTATAGAACCATCTTGGCGGATGGACTAACCCATGTTGAAGGTAAATAACAGGTCTTAAACCCTTTGGTGAATTAGGGGGGTATCTACCTGAAGCATGTGAGACCTTCTTCCAGTGAATGGGTGAATGAGAAGGCAGCTGAAGCAGGCACTGCAGAGCATTTAGAGCATGGCCAAACATCAAAGACACCAAGGTCATCCACTGTATCCTGGGCCATCACCAGTCATCTTAACTTTGGCTGCCACTAAATTTTGATGATTCAGAAAGAGGGAGTGAGGCTGATGACTGTGCAACTCTGCCTCACTTGAATACAATTCACACACAAGTCAAGACTTCATCCCGTGATTTCAATGATCCTCTTTGAAAACAAAGGGCAAACAGTAACAACTAGAAAAGTGAAGGCAGAGAGAAATGGATTCTAATGAGAATCAAACCAACAAGTGAAGGGATGTTTGGAGCTTTTCACCATCCCAGCTCATCTTATCACCACATTAATAAAAAGACTTGCAGAGTAGCTCAATACCTGTCTTCTTCATTGCTCTGGGAACTCTGTTATTAAGTGTCATGTACAGTCAAGTCTTGTACAAGAATAGATGGCAGAGCACTCATGATAGAAACCCAAAAATGAACCAGCATTGGCTTCAAGGACTTTACATTTTTTTCAGGGGGAATAAAGGGTATATACATATCTATATAAAGATTTTCATTGTTTCTCAGTCACGTCCAACTCTTCATAACCCCATGGATGATAGCATGTCAGGTTCTCCTATCCTCCGCTATCTCTCAAAGACTATCCAAGTTTACATTTGTTGTTTCCATGACACTATCTACCCATCTCATCCTCTGCTGTCCCCTTTTCCTTTTGCCTTCAATATTTCCCAATATTAGGATCTTTTCCAATAAGTTCCATCTTCTCATTATGTGACCAAAGTATTTAAGCTTCAGTATTTGACATTTCAAAGTATAGTCTGAATTAATGTCTTTAAGTATTGACCAATTTGATCTCCTTGCTGTCCAAGAGATCCTCGAAAGTCTTCTCTAACACCACAATTCAAAAGCATTGATTCTGCAGCATTCAGCTTTCCTTATAGTCCAACTCTCACAGTCATAAGTTGCTACTGGAAAAAAACCATAGCTTTGATTATATGGACCTTTGTTGGCAAGGTGATGTCTGTTTTTTAGTATGCATTCAAATTTTCTATAGCTTTCCTTTCAAAGAAGAAGTGTCTTTTAATGTCATGGCTGCAGTCACCATCTGCAGAGGTCTTTGAACCCAAGAATATAAGATCTGACACTGCTTCCATTTCTTCTTCTATTTGCTAGGAGGTGATGGGGCCAGTTGCTAAGATCTTAGTTTTTTGGATGTTAAGCTTCAAATCAGCTTTTACACTCACCTCTTTCACCCTCATTAAAAGGCTTCTTAATTCCTCTTCATTTTCTGCCATCAGAGTGGTATCATCTACATGTCTGAGACTATTGATATGTCTCCCAGCAACCTTAATTCTGGCTTGGGATTCATCCAGCCTGGCATTTTGCATGATGTACTCTGCATACAAATTAAATAATATATAGCCTTGCCACACTCCTTTTCCAAACTTAAACCAGTTGTTCCATGTTCAGGTCTAACTGTTGCTCCTTGACCCACATACAGATTCCTCATGAGACAAGTAAGATGATCTGGTACTCTCATCTCTTTAAGGACTTGCCACATTTTGTTGTGATCTGCACAGCTAAAGGATTTAGCAGAGTCATTGAAGCAGAAGTAGATTTGTTTTTTCTGGAACTCCTTTGATTTCTCCACAATCCAGTGAATACTGGCAATTTGGTCTCTAGTTCCTCTCCTTTGAAAACCAGTCTAACTCTTCTGGTAATTCTTGGTTCACATACTGCTTTATCCTTGCTTGCAGAATCTTAAGCATAACCTTGCTGGCATGTGAAATGAATGCAATTGTTTGGTAATTTGAACATTCTTTGTCATTGCCTTTCTTTAGGATTGGGACATAAACTGACATTTTCCAATTCAGTGGCCACCTTAGCAACGTTTTCTAAGGCCAACTTGACTTCATTCTCCAAGATGTCTAGCTCTAGATCAGTAACCAAACCATCATGGTACTATCAGTGATGTTAAGATCTTTCTTGTGTAGTTCTTTTGTGTATTCTTGCTGCCTCTTCTTTTTTTTAAATTGATTTGTTTATTTAATTTTAGTTTACAAGATTCAGTTCCACGATCCCCTGAGTTTCAAATTTTTTCCCTTCCCTCTCTCTCCGCCCCCTGCCCCATGGCAGCTTGCAATCAAGTATAGGATCTGCAAATACTTTCATATTGGATATTAGTCTGGTTGTATAGAAGGGTCATAACCAATGGAGTGAACAATGGGAAAGAAACAAAACCAAACATGGAAAAGAACAATAGCATGCAGATTGCTTCAGTCTCCATTTAAACTCTGTTCTTTCTAGATCTTACTCTGAATGTAGACATCTTCTTCCATCCTGAGACTTGTAGAGCTGTCTTATAACTGTGTGTTGCTGAGAAGAGTCCAGTTTATCACAGTTGGTCATCACACATACGATGTGTCTGTGATTGTGTACAAATTTTTCCTGGTTCTGCTCTTCTCACTTAGCATCAGTTTGTATAAGCCTCTCCAGGTAAA
>CM053596.1:29437064-29451037 GCA_028646575.1 Pseudocheirus occidentalis | reverse complement strand
ATGCAATTATTTATACCCTTTGGGCATAGTTTCAGATTGCTCTCCAGAATGGTTGATTCAGTTCACAACTCCACCAACAATGTATTAGTGTTCCAATTTTTCCACATCCTCTCCAGCAGTTGTTATTTTCCTGCTTTGTCATCTTAGCCAATCTGACTGGTGAGATGTGGTATCTCAAAGTTGTTTTGATTTGCACTTCTTGAATCAATAGTGATTTAGAGCATTTTTATATGCTTATAGATATTTTTTATTTCTACCTCTGAAAATTGCCTGTTCATATCCTTTGACCATTTCTCAATTGGGGAATGACTTGTATTCTTATAGATTTTACTTAATTCCCTGCATATGTTAGGAATGAGGCCTTTATCAGAGACACTGGTTGTAAAAATTCTTTCCCAATTTCCCACTTCCCTCTTGATATTGGTTACATTGGCTTTACTTGTACAGAAACTTTTCAGTTTAATGTAATCAAGATTATCCATTTTGCATTTTATAATGCTCTCTAACTTCTTTGGTCATAAAGTCTTCCGTACTCCATAAATCTGAAAGGTAAACTATTCCTTGCTTCCCCAGATTACTTACAGTATCAGCCTTTATACCTAGATCATGCACCCATTTAGACTTGATTTTGGTGTACAGCATTAAATGATTGTCTGTGCCCAGTTTCTGCCAAATTAATTCCAATTTTCCCATCAGTTTTTGTCAGATGGTGAGTTCTTATCCCCAAAACTGGGGTCTTTGGGTTTATCAAACAGTCTATTACTATAATCACTGACTACTGAGTCTTTCGTACCCGATCTATTCCATTGATCCGCTACTCTATTCCTTAGCCAGTACCCGACAGTTTTGATGACTACTACTTTACAATACAGATTAAAATCTGGTACAGCTAGGCCACCTTCCCTAGCACTTCTTTTCATCAATTGTCTTGATATTCTGGACCTATTGTTCTTCTAAATGAATTTTGTCACGATTTTTTCTTTGCTACTTCTTCTTAATCTCTTCTGCTTCTATTAAATCCCTACCATTTTTATCTTTTACCATGCCTGTTATTATGTGACAAATTCCTTTGATATCTCTGATTTTCTTGAAGAGCTCTCTTGCCTTTCCCATTCTATTGTTTTCTTTATTTCTTTGCATTGTTCATGTAAGAAAATCGTGTCTCTGCTATTCTCTGGAATCCTTCCTTTAGTCGTATCTGTCTTTCCCTTTCTCCTTTTCCCTTTCCCTTTCCTTCTTTCCTCAGTCATTTGTAAAGCCCCATCAAACGCCATTTTGCTTTCTTGCTCTTCTTTTTCTTTGGGATGTTTTTGTTGCCACTTCTTGTACAATGTTGCAAACCTCTGTCCATAGTTCTTCAGGTACTCTCTCTACCAGATCTAATACCTTACATCTATTCATCACTATATCTATTGAAATATCTATCTATATATGTATATACACACACTCACACACACACACTCACACACACACACATATGTGTGTATCTATATTTATTGATGTGCCTGTAAAGCACTACATAGGTGTTAGCTACCATCATCATCATTAACAGTACTAATAAGGTGTCCTTCATCATCTGAGTCATGACTTTGCCAGGCATCTCCCTAGACCTATCTATTTGGCAACTAGGAGAGGTAGGGGGATCAGTAGGTAGAGCATCGGGCCTGAAGTCAGGAAGATCTGAGTTCAAATCCTGCCTCAAAATGATGCCAAACCAGACATTTAACCATATACAAACTACAGGGAGAGTGCCTGAGTCTATGATTTTAGTGACCCAGAGAATCCCCAGATGACAAATCTCCCTCCACCAGTGCAGGCTGGCACATTTTTAACAACTTAAAATCATAGCATTTCCCAGATCACTCAGTCAGTATGTATATTCAGAGATATTTCTTGAACTCATGTCTTCTTTGCTCTAAGGCTAGCTTTCTATCTATTAGGCAGCTAGAGACAGAGGATAGAAGGCTGGGCCTGGAGTCAGGAAAACCCAAGCTCAAATCTAGCCTCAGACACTTTTGAGCTGTGTGTCCCTGGGCAAGTCACTTAACCTTTGTTGGCCTCAGTTTGACCAATTGTAAAACGGAGCTAATAATAGCATCTGCCTCCCAGGAGTTGTTGTGAAGATCAAATGGGATATTTGTAAAGCACTTAACACAGTGCCCGCCACATATAAATACTAGCTATTATGATTAGGCTGAGTATACACAAAACACAGACAGGATAATTTTTTGGAGTTGGGGGAGGGGGCCAAGAAAAGTTTCTAGTAGATGGTAGCATTTGAAGAAGATGGGGAAAGCCTGTGCCAAGGGACGGAGAAAGAAGGTGGAATGTCATGGGGGGGAGATAGCAATAAAGAAGAGTGGTTTTAACCTTGGTTCAGGTAGACGTTAAGTACAGGTGCACTTTACGGGGGACGTGGTCACCAAACATATGCTCATTAGTGTACATGCCCTTTTTGCCTAATGAGAAAATGCATCAAGACTCGGAGGATGGAATGCAGATTTCATTTACATTTCTGGGAAAAGGTGACATTGTCTTTGACAGCCAGTGAAGGAGAATAGACTATTCTATAGGCTAAGCTTCCAGGACTAATTTAATTAGGACATGTAGTAAAGCTGGCGGTGCCACTTTTCAGGAGAGATGGTCTATGAGTCACTCAGATAGAAAGCCAAAGTTGGGGGTAGATCGCCCTTTCTGAAGGGCGAGGGGGTGGTGGTGGAAATTGTTCTGTTAAGCACTCGCTTATTATACAAACCTTTCTCTTTTTTCCATGGTTCTAAAAAAAGGAGTAAGGTATGAATTGTAGGAAGTAGGGCTAAGTTACTTAAGGATAATAGGAAGAGGAAGAGGAGGAGGAGGAGAAGGAAGAAGAAGAAGAAAAAGAAGAAGAAGAAGAAGGAGAAGGAGGAGAAGGAGGAGGAGGAGAAAAAGAAGCATTTGCATAGCCCTTTAAGGTTTGCAAAGCATATATACACATCTATATATTTATATATATAATTTCATTTGGTCCTCACAACAACTCTATGAGACAGATGCTATTATGACTCCCATTTTATAGGTGAAGAAACTGAGACTGAGAAAAGTTAGATGACTCAAACCAGGATCCTATAGCCAGTAAATGTCTGAGACAGAATTTGAACTCAGATCTTCCTGACTCTGAGTGCTGTGCTCCAAACCCTACCACCTAACTGTCTTTCAGAGAGGTTGACTCTGCAGAGCTGGATAGTATCACAGAATACCGCAGTTCTCTCTCTGAGATGGGACCCCAGAGATCATCTAGTTTGACCTGTGTGTGAACAAGAATCCCTTTGAAAAGTGGTCACGTAGCCTTAGCTTGAACACTTCCAGTGAGGGGGAAAACCACTCCCTCTAGAGGCAATCCATGCTCCTTTGGGATGGTTGTAACTTCGAGAAAGCATTTCCTGACTCTAAGGCTCCATCTGCACTCCCTGAAAGTTCTACCCATCACCCCTCAAAACTGAATCCTCTTCCACTCAAGGAGGCTTCCATTTTGCCTTATTTAGCATCTTTCCAACCTTTGATCTCATCACTGTGGATTAGGGGAAAAAAACATTCCTGCCCAAGGGAGAGGCTTCTTCAACCTTGGGCAGGATGGGAGATCCATTCAATCACTAAGGCTATATGAACTCAGCTACATACATTGTCAGATCAACGAAAAAAAAAAATCAGTCTTCTTGATCAGTCAAAATAGACAAAATTCTAGAAGCTCCTCTTAAAACACACACTATATACTGACTTAAAGAGAAATTGTTGCTGGTTGTAGAGGAGGTTGGCAACAAGGTAGCCCAGTGGATAGAATATGGGACTTGGAGTCAGGAAGACCTGAGTTCGAATTATGCTTCACATACTTACTATTCTTTATCATCTGTAAAAATAGGTATAATATTAACATGTACCTCAAACGGTTATTGAGACGATCAAACGAGTTAATATATGTCAAGTGCTTTGCAAACTTTAAAGCACCATATAAAGATTAACTTTTATTATCATCATTAATAATATTGTTGCATTTCAGTCAAGTCTGACTCTTCATTACCTCGTTTAGGTTTTTCTTGGCAAAGATACTGGGGTGGTTTGCCTTTTCTTTATCTAGCTCATTTTGTAGCTGAGAAAACTGAGGCAAATTGGGTGAAGTGACTTGCCCAGGGTCACATAGCAAGTAAGTATCTGAGGCCAGATTTGAACTCAGGAAAATGAGTCTTTCTGATCCCAGGCTCAGCATTCTATGCACTATGGCACCACTTAGCTGCCCCTCATTAGTAATATCATTATCATTAATAATAAGAATATAATAATAGCCAATTTTTTTTGTCTTCTGGGGAATGCCTTTGCTGGATATCTCTGGCAACTAGAAGACAGGTGGAGCCATGGTTAGCACAGTGGACCTGGATTCATGAAGTTGTCGCTAACTCATTTTCAGTCATATCCATCTCTTTGTAAAACCATTTGGGGTTTTCTTGGCAAAGTGGTTTGCCATTTCCTTCTTCAGGAGTCCTGAAGATCTGGGTTCAAATATTGCCTCAGAAACTTACTAGCTGTGTGACCCTGAGCAAGTCACTTCACCTCTCTCTTCCTCAGATTTATAAGATAAGGACAAAATTGTTGGAAGCATAAAATGAGGTAATTGTTAAGTGCTTTGCCAACTTAAAAGCCCGATATAAATGCTGCCTGTTATTAGGAGAACTGAAGAAAATGGAAGCTTCCTCAAAGTGCCATCAATGATCATCCATGAGGTCCATCCTTACTCTTGGTTGGAGATGGGATGCATTGTCTTTGCATCTGAAGAACAGCACATTGTCCATTCTCTCTCTCCTTAAACAATGGGAAATCTTTACATGAGGTCTCTGTTGAATGAATGAATGAATGAATGAATGAGAAGGGATGGAGAAGCATTTGCCATTTACTTATTATATGCTAGGCAATGGAGATAGAACAACAAGAAGTCCCTGCCCTCAAGGGGCTTACCTTCTATTGATGATTTATGCAGAGTTCTTTTTAAACTTTGAGGCAATAGGTCAGTCAGCCATTATTATTAGTAAGAAACAGTTAGGTGGCACAATGGATAGAAAGCTGGGCTTGGAGTCAGGAAGACAGTGCCAAGTCATTAGTTCTGTAACCCTGGGCAGATATGTTAACTGCAGGTGCTCAGCCTCAGTTTCCTTACCTATAAAATGGGAATAATAATCACATCGAGTTTGCAGGATTCCTGTGATTATCATTGAGATGACACATATAAATATGTGAGTGTTAGTTAATAATGATACTATCATGATATCACAGAGATGACACATATAAAAGTTTCCCAAACTTTAAAGTTCATATAAATGCTAAGCTATTAATAATTATCATATAATAACTAAATATATTGTTATAATATAGAATATATAATACCCTATATTATATTTATAATGATGTGAGACCCCATCTTTATAAGATGCTTTTTCATTGCTAGTGCCTTCACTCTGAGATTGTCTCCAATTTATCCAGCAGGACAGCTAGGTGGCACCATGGACAGGGTGCTCATCTTCCTGAGTTCAAATCTGACCTCAGATAATTACTATGTGACCCTGGGCAAGTCACTTAATCCTCTTTGCCTCAGTTTCCTCATTTGTTAAATGAGCTAGAGAAGGAAATGGCAAACCACTCCAATATCTTTGCCGAGAAAATCCCAAAAGGGGTCACAAAGAGTTGGACACAACTGAAAAAAAGACTCAACAACAAAAATATCTGTGTGTAGTTGTTTACATGTTGCCTCCCTCATTAAAATGTAAGCTCCTTGTGGGCAGGGACTATGCTTTTGCCTGTGTATTTCAAGCCCTTAACACGGTGTTTGGCATACAATAAGCATATAATGTATGTTTCTTGTTGTGGATGATCATGATCAATCCTCTTCCTATTATTTCCTCTTCCTAACGAGCCACAGAGCAAAACCTGGTTTTCTGCACAAGAGAAATAAATGAACAAAAGAGAAGGAAGTTCTCTGTTGCTGGGAGAGTTTGCAGCCCAGTGGAATCTACTGGTCAAAAGTTTTGATCCTCATATCATAATTCTTCTGACACCGAAATCCCAAATACACTTGACAACTCATTCATCCACCTTGTAAAAGGAAAAACCCCAGCCCCCTGCATGTCATGCCATGCGTCAACCTCCCTAGGATTCATTCATCAGCTGCCTCACTGCCATAGTCATCTCAACCAACGTCTGACCCTTCCTTTAGGTCATGATTGAGCTCAGGAAGTTACTTTTTTCATGCCAGATTTATAAACTTTCCTGTTGTTCTCCTTTGATAAAATATCCACTCTGTCCACTAGGTAATAATACAGCGGTAAATTTATTATCAGTCTGTCCTGCTGTCTTGAAGAATGACATCAATGCAAAATGGCTATTTGGGCATCATGGCCAATAAAGTCATTTTGGGGGTGGGGGAGAAGGATGATATTTACAAGGTTATGGGGGTATATAAAGGGTGATATCGGGAGGGAAAGTATCTTCAAGATCAGATCCTCTCCTACAGACGCCAAGGAGGACGAGCCCTCCTCTCCCAGTCAGCATGTACAAGCTAATATTCTGCTTCTTACTTTTTGCCGGCTTCTTAAGCCCCTTCTTGTCTCTTCCCATCATCGATTCCAGTGAAGTGGCATATGGGCTCTCAGGTAAGAGGCATTTTCCTTTCCTTAGCTGTGATATTTCTTAGGTCATAAGAGCAGCAGAGAGAGAAATGGAGAAATTCTTGTTACTAAGGAACCTTCTTCCAGCTGAAGTTTCAGCTACAAAAAGAATGTTATTCTAGGTTCTTTAAATGACTATTTTAAAATCAATTTCTTCACAGATTCAAGGAATAGGAGGGTTTCATGAGTATTTCATCACATCTTCACGTTAAGCTTTTTTACTTTGGCAAAGTAGCAGTAAGAATGAATGAATGAAATTATTTATTCCTATGTGCCAGGCACTGTGCTCAGTTCTAGAGATGAAAAGAATGAAAAGATCCATACACTCTAGGTGCTTCCATTCTCTGGTCATGCCTAGAGACCTTAGCGGTCATCTGCTACAGACACTTCATATTACAGATGAGGAAATTGAGGTCCAAAGAGATCGGAAGGGGAGGTAGCAAAGGCATATATACAAAGGATAAATATAAAGAGAACAGACACAAAGTAATTCTATTGATGATTTATGGAGCGTCCTTTATAAACCTTAAAGCAACAGATTAATCAATTGTTATTATTCGTATGAGGCAGCTAGGTGGCACCATGGACAGAGGGCTAGGCTTGGGCGGTAGGGTTCCCGCGGCAATCAGACGGGATGTTATAAGGCTTTATGTGGAAGGTGTTGCTTGAAGGAACAGAGGGAACCTTTGAAGTGGGGATCAGGGGTGCACTAATAATAGCTAACACTCATATAGTACCTACTATGTGCCAGGTGCTTTACAAATACTCTGTTTGATCCCCACAACAACCCTGAGAGGCAGGTGCTGTTCTCACCCCCATTCTACAGATGATGAAACCAAAGCACAGAAAAGTTAAACCCAGGGTCACACAGCTAGTAAGTATGTGAGCCTGCAGCCCCCTTCACAGAATATTATTAAATGCATAAGATAAAATACATAGAATTACAAAGGAAGCTAATTATATTGAAATACTACAGATGTGTAAAAAAAAATAAGGTCACAGACTCCAGATTAAGAACCCTTGTTTTGTTCCAAGTTTTTTTATTTGACACAATGAAAAAGGAAATAACTTATTCACTGTCACATAATAATATAGGTAGGACTAATAACCAAGGTGGGATTTGAACCCATGGTCTCTGACTTCAGCCTCAGTTTCTGCATCTGTAAAATGGGGATGATAATAGCACCTATCTCAGAAGGGGCATTGTAAAGACCAAATGAGATAATATTTGGAAAGCTCTACATAAATTCTGTTATTCTTTAGTAATATAGTACCATTATTAACACTCTATTTTAATTAAAAATAATTACTGCAATAGTTACCAGAATACATTACTGGTTGATTCATCTAGAGGTTCATCATAATATGTTTGTTTTACTTTGAGCTAAAAATTAAGCAGTTGAAAATGAAAATGCATCTCTTGACTACATCTCACTTTTTACCTGTGGATTCACGTTTTTTATGGAATTAAAATTCTGACACAGAATTATAGAATGGTAGATGTGAGAGAGCTCAAAGATCTAACCCAATCTTCTTACAGAAGAGGAAATTGGTGCTCAGAAAAAGTGAAGAGATAGCTTTAATTTAACATCAAGAGAAAGCTGGGTAATTTTTCAAACCCCAGATTTTGTAATTCCTTGTTTCCCTCTCAACCTACAGTTCCCAATAGTCAATATGCAGTTGCCATGTTACTAACTCGGCATCTCTCAGCATGTAGAGTCATTGATCTTATACCTGGCAGTAATTTTAGTGGCTTGAGACAAACATTAAGTTTATTAGATCTCCACTGCTAAAAGAGGAACAAAGAGCATAAGAGTAAATCAAAAGACAGCCTCTAAATAAAACTCCCATTTCAAACCAAAGATGTGTAGTAGTTTTACAATGGTGCATGCAACCCCAGAGTCTTACATAATGTGTATCTCGTCACAAATTTTCGCTACGTAGAAAAGCTTGTCATACAGGTGGGTTAAAAAAAAATAACACACAAACATTTTCAAGTGTGTTCCTTCCAACAGTAGTCATTTATATTATGCCTGATGAAATTTTTGCAAATTGTTGTAGCTGATTAATCAGTAAGCATTTATTAAGCACCAGTGCCAAATGCTGCTAAGTGCCGGAAACATAACACATTTAATAAAAAAGCTTACATTCTAATTGGAGAAGGCAACAAGGGCATATATAAGTATACAAAGAGTAAATATGAAGAGAACAAACAAACACAAGATACATGAACACTGAGGAAATGGGGAAAGACTTTACATCCAAGGTGATGCCCGGATTGAAGCTTGAAAGAAGAGAAGGGTTTATGAAGCATTTTTATGGACTGTCCATAAAGTAAGTATCAGAGCCTCTGGACTCCTGCGTAGAATGTTTATGAATGCATGAAATAAAACACATGGAATTACAAGGAAACTATATTGAAATACTATGGTGGTCAAAATATATATTTGTTAAGTCCACAGACTCCAGGTCAAGAACCCTTGATTTGGGCCAAGTATTTTATTTTACATGTAAGAAGGCAGCCCCAGACTGTTAGATGACATGTAGCTCATACAAATACTAACACACACTAATAATAGCTGATTTTTAGTGGACTACACTTTAAAAAAAGCTAGCATTTACACAGCACCTACTATGTGCCAGGTGCATGACAAATATCCCATTTGAATCTTCACAACAACCCTGCCAAGTAAAGTTGCTTTTATAATATCCATTTTACTGGTAAGGAAACTAAGGCACAGAAAGGTTAAGTGACTTGCTCAGGGTCACACAGCCAGTAAGTATTTGATCCTGTGGATCCCTTCAGAAAAGCATTTTTAAACGCATAAAATGAAATATTTAGGATTATAAAAGAAACATCTTGAAATAGTTATAAAATATTATATGTAAATATCTGTATAAAATGTATAAATGAATAAAGTGAAATACATAGATTACAAATGAAACATTGAAAAAGTTATAAAATATTATATATTATGTATAAAATATCTGTATATATAAGATATTATATATAAAGGCATACAATGAAATACAGAAGATTACAAAGGAAACGTTGAAATAGTTATAAAAATATTATATATGTATATAGAAGTATCATCAATAGTAAACCACTGATTAGCTTCCAAAGCTTTTCATGTATTCATTACTCCCACCTCCTCCCTAGAACACACACACATATACATATGTGCGTGCACATGCACGTGCACACACACACACACACACACACTCACACACACAAATGGTAAACACCTAATTTGAAAAACTCCACGCCATGGGGCAGCTAGATGGTACAGTGAATAGAACAATGGTCCTGGAGTCAGGAGGACCTGAATTCAAATCCAGCCTCAGACACTTAACACTTATTAGCTGTGGTCTCTTAACCCTAATTGCCCTTTTCTTTAGCTTTTTGTAGGGGGGAGGGCAGGGCAATTTGGGTTAAGGGACCTACCCTGCCCTCCCCCCTCCAAAAAGCAAAAAGAAAGAAAGAGAAAAAGAAAGAAACAAAGAGAAAAAGACAAAACTCCATGCCAGGTGACAATTAAGAAAGACAGAATCAGACTGATACCCATCCCCTCGTCCTTTTTACCTTCTCTCTTTAGCAGATGACGAGGATGCAAAGCTAATCTTGGAAGACCTGGAAAGAGCTTCTCTCTTGCAAATGCTGCCAGAGATTTTTGGTGCAGAAAGACATAAAGAGTCCAGGAAAGCTGGTAAATAAATAAATAGACTTTGTACTGACTAGCAGATTAATGTTCTAAGTAGTGAATATGGTCCCTTGAATTTACCAGTTAGTTCCATGTACTTGATGGGATGAGGTGATTTGCAGAAGAAAGCTTAGGCAACCACCATGCCTTCATGAGAATTCCTCTGCCTGCCTTGATGGCTCTCTCTGCTATATTCTACTCTGTCCTAGACCTGACCACTAGATCCTGTTCTGATTCATCTGTAAACGTCACCTTTGTCTTTCTACCTTACCCCCTCTTTTTTTCTTCATTCTAAAAACAGTTTTTTAAAATGAAAGATAAGGGAGTTTGATGGTTATAGTTTAAAAAAATAATTTGGTGGCCAGATGGAAGTTGTGCTTTCTTATAAGAAAGATGCTATAGAAAGGAAATCATGGTTTTCACATAAAACATTTTAATTATGCTATTAGTTGGAGGGCAGCTAGGTGGTGAAGTAGATAAAGTACCGGGTTTGGAATCAGGGAGACTCATCTTCATGAGTTCAAATTTGGCCTCAGACACTTACTAGCTGTGTGACCCTGGGCAAGTCACGTAACCCTGTTTGCCTCAGTTTCCCCATCTGTGAAATGAACTAGAGAACGAAATGGCAAACTACTCCAGTTTCTTTGCCAAGACAATCCCAAATGGGATCACAAAGAGTCAAACGTGACTGAACAATTGGTTGGGGAAAAATAATCATATTAAAAATCAGAAAAAAATTCAATTTTGGAGAAATATAAACTGTCAGAGCTCTCCGCTGGGAGGTCATGTATCTAATCCCTTCACATGACAGATGGGACAACTGAGACCCAGAGACAAGAAATGAATTGGTCAAAACCATATAGACTAGATCCCCAAATGATCCAATTTCCCTGACTCCTACTTTAATGATTTCTTTCCTTTCTAAAATTAAATGTTTTGATTTTTTTTCTTTTACATTGCTTTCTTACTTCCTTCCTTCCGACATAATCTCTCACTTCGGAGTTCTGATGCCATATAGAAGCATGGCCTTCATATATTAATTAGAAATGGGGAAGACAAGATGGTTCTTGAATTTCTCCCTCTAAACACTGACTCAAGATGAATAAATGTTCAGAATCTTTGAAATTCGGGAGCCATTTTAATAACAGAAATATTTTGTGATAAAATGAATACAATTCAATTTCTTTGACTACAAAGACGTTTGTGGCTACTGCTCACTAAGGAAGATAATATTAATAATAAAAATAGCTAGCATTTATTTAGATATTTAAAGCTTGTGAAATAATTCACATACATTTCTTTTTATTCTAACAACAACCCTGGGAGACAGGGATGATGATGATGATGATGATGATGATGGTGATAATGATGATGATGATGAAGATAATGTCCATTTTTCAGATGAGGAAACTGAGGCAGACAGTGGCAGATTTTATTGGTTTTTTTAAAAAATCTTTATCTTTTTAAAAAAAATTTATTTATTTACTTTTAGTTTACAACATTCAATTCCACAATCTCTTGAGTTCCAAGTTTTCTCCCCTTTCCTCTCTTCCCCCCTCCATCCCCCCATGGCAGCATACAATCTGACATAGGTTCTACAAATACCTTCATGTTAAACATTGGTCAAGTTGTAAAGAAGAATTATAACCAATGGAATGAATAACAAGGAAGACGAAACACAACAAAATGAAAAAGAGAGAGAGGAAGTGGTTTGCTTCAATCTGCATTCAGAATCTGTAGTTCTCTTTCTCTGGATGTGGATAATCTCTTCCATCGTGAGTCCTTTGGACCTGTCTTAAGACCTCACATTGCTAAGAGGAACAGCCCAGTCTATCCAAGTCAGTCTTCATAGATACGATGTGTCTATAATTGTGCACAAGGTTCCCCTGGTTCTGCTCTCCTCAGCAGTGGCAGATTTTGAAGTCAGTTTTGGAGGTGCTCTGTGATAGCTAGTATGTCTTCAGAGCTTTAACATTTGCAAAGTGTTTTGCAAAAAAAATTATCTCACATGATCCTCATGATAACCCTTTGTGGAAGATACTAATACTGACCCCATTTTATAGATGAAGAAACTGAGTCTGGCAGAGTCGAAGGACTTGCTTAGGGTCATGCCACCAGTAAATGCTGAAGGCAAGATTTTAACTCAGGGCTTTGTGCCCAGAAGTCTCTTGAACTCTCAACTAAGCAACTTAGTTTAGAACGGAAAAAAGTAACACCAATGACAACAAGAGGCATTAGCACCCAGAGAAATAATCACATCTAAGGCAGGAGGTAAAGACTCCGGACCCAGCAATGAATAATTCACTTACCTAGTCCCTTTTCAGTGTTTTGAGTTTTGCTCTTACCTTTACTCGAGATATCCACTGGCATTGGAGGACTCATCTCCTAAATACATTGTTTTTCAGATCTTAGTGCTGATGTTTTTGATCCAAGAGAAAATGGGAAAAAGGTAAGTGGCTCTATTTGAGAAGTTCTCAGTCAATAAGCATTTATTAAGCACCTACTGTGCGTCACTGTGCTAAGTGCTGGGGGTGGGGGGACGGGGAGGTACAAAGGCAAAGGATTGTCGCTGCCCTCAAGGAGTTGTTCAGTCATGGCTGACTCTTTGTGACCCCATTTGGGGTTTTCTTGTCAAAGACAAAGGAATGGTTTGCCATTTCCTTCTCCAGCCTATTTCACAGAAGAGGAAACTGAGGCAAATAGTTAAGTGACTTGCCCAGAGTCACACATTTAGTAAGTGTCTGAGGCCAGATTTGAACTCAGGAAAATGAGTCTTTCTGACTCCAGGCTCAGCACTCTCTCTACTGTATCATTTAGCTGCTCCTAAATGAGCACTAGTAGGTAACAAGTAGGATGTAGGAATCATACTATTAGAGGATTATGAAGCAAAGTTGGAGAATTATAGGCACGGGGCCCTTGAATTCTGAGGAATGTGATTCATCAAAGAGGCAAAACTCTTGGGAAATCTTCTAAGACCAGTGACTCAGTAAGAAGTTAAACATGGCCACTGGAGACGGGCACACAGTGCTTCCATTGTCTTCAATCAAGAAACAACAGAAAGGGAGAAAATCAGGAGAATGGTCCCTAAAATGAACCAAGGGATGAAGTAACTTCTGAGGAAGATAGGAATTAATGTCTGTTTGAAAAAAAAATAGGGATGAGATTTAAATGAGGTGCATGGATTCATGAAGAGTATAGAATGGATATGGGAATGAGGGGCTGCCCCTTCTGGGGGGTTAAGTTTAGGACAAATGAAAGGAAGGATTCTTTTACACAGTGGGTGGAAACTGAGGGAACGCGTTACCCTAGGGGCAGCTAGGTGGTGATCTGAGTTGAAGTTTGGCCTCAGATACTCAGTAACCGTGTGATCCTAGTTTCTGTTTACCTCAGTTTCTTCATCTGTCAAATAGGAATAATAATAAGCTCTGCCTTCCAGGGCTGTTGTAAGGATCAAATGAGATCAAGTTTTTGGCACAATGCCTACCACAAAGTAAGTCATATTAGCTATTTTAGCTGTTCTTACCTTGACCGGTCTTACAGGCTAAAACAGAAACTGATTTAAGAAGAGTTTAATCAGAGA
>CM053596.1:29412252-29429955 GCA_028646575.1 Pseudocheirus occidentalis | reverse complement strand
TACTATTCTCAGAGTAAGATAATTGGCTTTTTTTTTTAAATCAAATTCTGAGGAATGAGCATTTGACAGTGCTCAAAAAAGTGTGTGTTCATTACCACAAGGAAATCCTATGGTGACGGATACTTCCCAGACAAAATATTTTTTTAATGTGAAAAAATGTAATTTTACAAATGGAATGTATGTTTCAGAAACCATCCATCTGGTTCCAGGGCACTGTGGAATATAAAGGTTCTCTGCTAATAACAGATTTAAATGGCACATGTTTGATTTACTCACAGAGAAAAAAAGTTCATTTTATATAGCAATTGCTCAGCAAAAATGCAAAACTTCTGAGGGGGATGAATTCCCCTCCTACAGGCCAGGGCCTTGTGTCTTCCAGGTGCCGTGCTCTTTGTGCTGTTGGAGGTCATACACATGTAAAATCAGAGAAGGAATCATTCTATGGAGCACCAGGGAATAAGCGAGCATGAGAAGGAACAACATATAAGAGAGGGGCAAAAAGCAACCTACACATCATTTTCTTCTAACCGGCATCCCTTGGTTTCCCTGGTGCTGCCCTAATGCTCTAGGCAGAGCACAGCCCAGTGGACTCTGGTGCTCAGGACAGGGTGCAGGGGATGTGCGGACAGATCCATCTAAAGTCTGGGAATGCTAAACAGGAAGAGAATCTAAAAATGCTCACGTTCAAATTCCTGCGAGGACAGAAATGCCCATCTCTGCCTACTAAGGTTTACGAATGTTCGTTCACTAGACTTTTTTATTCCTTACTGAACAAGGCAAAACTGGAGTGCAAACATCTTGCTTGAGTGGAAGCACCTCTGTGGGCTTGAGGCAGAGTTCATACAGCCCCCAGGTCAGCCAAAAGGGATGGGCCCAACACAGGGAAGGCTCCGGGCTCACTGGAGTCGCCCTCCTGATAACATCCCACCTGGACAAGACTAACCTTGTGCTCTGCCATCCACTGCTGTGATCTAACCTCTTTGGAATTGTGCGGCTGAAATCAGGGCCAAATGCAAATGATGGTTTCAAGATGCTGGGAACACATTTCAAATTTAAGAGTAAAAGATTCTATTGAGAAAGTCATTCTATTTGCAAAAATAAAAGTCTATTAAAATTGAGGAAGAAAACTTCTGGACAGCTCTAAGCATTCACTGATAACTGCAAAGTCATTGAAAAGGCAAGACTTTTATAGAGGATATGCAAGGCTTTAGAAGAGGGTCAAGTGTTCAAAGCATCAAAGTCTTCTGTCTTGAAAAGGCTGTGCAGGTACATCTTCATGGTCAGTCACCCAATTGTCTTCTTCCAGACTCTTCTCATAAGGATGAGCCCCAACACCCAGCAAATACTTGCTGTTACACATGACACAGCCCTCCAGAGAGGAGAAAGAGAGGACTGTTAGGTGAGGTTATAGCCATTCTGGTCAGAATGTCAGAAGAGCAATGAGCTGACCCCTCCCCCACCAACTTGTTCCACTGTCACCTAAGACTATGAATCAATTTAATATTTATGTAAACAAATGGTGCTACTTTATGACTCAGTCTTACTACTGTCAAAAGCCTTTAGGACTTTTAGTGAACCCCAAAAGTAAAAGGTCAGACTGACCCATTTCCAAACAGATCTGTACCTAACAGTGTGCATCCACCCATTTTTTTGGAAAACAGAAGGGGATTAATTTCGGTGACTTTCCAACCTCAACTTCTCATGGTAAACTGCTTTCCTGCTCACCTTATCTGAAAAAATACCCAATATTTGTTGACTTACAAAGTCCCAAGACAAGAACGGAAGCCCTCCTGGTTGTGAGGCCTCCACCTGCTCCTCCCATCTCTAGCAGTTCCCAGGAGGTCACGCCTCCTCCTCAGACTCCTCCCCTCACAGCACTCAGCACCACTTACATGGGTGTCTATTTCTCGAGGGACCGTTTGGCTTTGAATCCAAGGGTGCACTTCTGCCAACTCTTCTTTCTGTCCATCTGTAAACCAAGGCTGATGCTGCTTCATACTTTCCAGCTTCTCTAGATCTTCTTTTAACACGTCTTCTTTAATCCTTCAAGAAATTGCATCACCTTTAATCTGCACGTCTTTTGATAGGGAAGATTAAGCTATTCCAATAAGGTAGACAGTTTTAATTTAGGGAAGGTGGGGAATACACATTAGGACTAGACCTGGAGGCCACATGTAGCCCTCTAGGTCCTCAAGTGCAGCCCTTTGACTGAATCCAAATGTCACATCAGGCAAAGGGCTGCACCTGAGGACCCAGAGGGCCACATGAGGCCTCAAGGCCGCAGGTTTCTCACCCCTGGTCTCACCTTTTTAACATGAGTGAAACCTTGATAATCCTTCCAACTCTATTACAATGTAAAGACTGATTCCTAAGCCAGAGAAAATTATTCTCCATAGGCCCAGGGCATCATTTCTCCCCTTTCTTCCAAAGAATGCACTTGCTGCACTAAGAGTTATGATCTAAAATGCCATTGAACCAATAAACACAAACGATGCTATAAAATGATTTCCTTCCATCCAAGGCTTATTAGCCAGAAGTCCCTAAGACAATAGAATCCTTTATTGCCTTACCTCTCGGGGACCTGATATGTCATCAGGACACATTCCGGGGTCTGCTCTATCATCCCCCAGATGGCGTCTCTACCTGATTTGTGGGGTGCTTCTTTTTCCTCTGATTTCTGTTCATTCTGGGAGGTTTCAGAGGAATAGTCGCTACTTGCAAAGTATTTGCTGCTATCACTGCTTCCTATTAAAAAAAACAAAGAAAACCAAAAGCACAAAAACAAAACCACTTTGGCTGAGCGGCCCAGCCAGGCTGGCCGATCACCTTCTCTGGGGATGGCAACTCTGAGTAATGGGAGTCGCTGCCCAACAATTTCAGCACAAAGTCTCCTTCTTGCTTTTTACTCTCCCCTTACCTACCTGTGCCACAACCAGATGTGTCATGGGAGAGCGAGCCAT
Source organism: Pseudocheirus occidentalis (assembly GCA_028646575.1). Lineage (NCBI taxonomy): Eukaryota > Metazoa > Chordata > Mammalia > Diprotodontia > Pseudocheiridae > Pseudocheirus > Pseudocheirus occidentalis. The sequence goes on along the minus strand of CM053596.1, from coordinate 29,426,995 downwards.
TGGCATCGGAGCTCACAGAGCCACTAACTGATGCCGCCAAATCAGCTCCAGCTGGAGAGTCCTTGTGAAGTAACAGGGTGAACAGGTCCTTGGCCACAGAACCATGGTTGCTTCCATTACTGCCTGTCTGATGCAGCTGGGAAGAAACAACACAAGAAAATATAGTATAACTTCTGTATTTCCAGCACCATGAGACGGCATCCTGCCATCTGAATAACTTCATCTAAACAACAGGAAAAACTACAGAAATGAGAATGTTTCTTCCTATTTCTAGGAATATTGCAAAAGTTCCTTTTAAGTGAATGTTTCTTGGAGGTCTCAGTCACAGCTCACCTTTAGATGCTACCTGCATGTTTGCAAAGCACTTGTTTGGTCTGTGATCTTGTCTGGTCCTTACAACAAGCTTGTGAGGTAGGGAGGCAGTGCAAAGACTATTGTTCCCACTTATAGATGAGGAAACGGAATCTCTGAGAAGTGATGGAACTTGCCCAAGGTCACACAGATATAAGTGCTGAAGATGGGATTTGAACTCAGCTATGTCATGTGGTACTTTTGCTTTTAATGCCTGGATTACTTTTGTCAGATGAACTAAAACATTAGGATGCAAAAAAGATGTTTTGATTCTGATGAGATTTCATCAGTTAACACAGATGTATACCATAAACGTGGGGAAAAGCTAACGAACAATTCCTATAAGGCTCACAATCCTCTGAGAGCCTACAGCTGAGCAGCTCCTGCTGCTAAAGCTCCCCAGATGCCAACGATTCCTTTGCTCTGACTGCCCCTGGGCTCTCCAGGCCAGGGTGCTGACTGCCACCATCCTGCTTATGCCTGGTCACGCAAGAAGGAGGTGCGTGCTCTGCCATGGGCGCTGTGGCTCTGCCTGCCGCCAGCTGTGCACAACTCTTTCGGACTCGTAAAGCCCCATACACACGAGCACATCTGGGGGTCCTTCCCAGACACCCTCTGTAGGCTTGCAGGCACATGACAGAGCCACATTTTAATGCCCATTTCAATGTCTGATAACAGGTTATGTGACCAAAAGATACTTTATCCCAACTGGGTTAGAAAATAGTCACCCATCACTCTGACCCCCACCCCCTCAAGCCTGCCTGCTGGCGACACCAGCGGGCTCTACGCAGTCAGCGTGGGCCTGAGGGACTGTCTGAGAAGAGAGACTGTTACTCACATCCTGCACTCCTGTGCCTGCTTCCTGTCCCATGGGTGGCAGGGGCTCAGGAGCCCCTGGCATTTCTTCCTGAAGCAAGTTCAGCTGCAGTGGGGAACTACTCCTGGAATGACTAAATAAGGGGTGCTCCTGATTGCTCTGGAGCACCCACTCCTCTTCAGCTGATCTCTGGCTGGAGGCTGGGGAGGCTGGGGATGCTGGCTCTGGAAGGTCCTGCTGCAGCACTGGTGATGAGGAGGGCAGCAGCGGTGGGACGATTTCAGAGCAACCAGGCATACCCCAGAATGGACAGGGGGAAGAGAACGGCTGGCACATCTGGGGACAGGCAGGAGGGTTGTGCAAAATAATGGTCATAAAAGCACCCACATAAGGAGAAGGGAATGCTGGCAGCGGCTGCATCCTGTAGGCAGGGCTCGGTCCTGGCTGAGGTCCCAATCCAGGTATGGATGCTGTGCATTGTGCTCTCAGAGGGGACATTGGGGGCAGGACAGGAAAGCCAGCAGTTAGGGAAGGGGCCAAAGGAGGGCATAGTGACCCACATGAGCCAGGAGGGGCCACATCTGAAAGTGACCAGGGTGGTCTGCCCGGAGATGGCGTTCCCAGCAGAGAAGGCAGGTTCCCACATGAGCCGCTGCTGTGAGAGGACACTGGCAGCTTCAGGCGCTTGTGTTTCCCCTTTTTACAGCCACCTGACGGGGCCTGCTTGGAAGGAGCATCTCCTAAATGATGGTAACAAACACAGCAACGGATGCCTGAGAAGTCTGTCAGGCTGAGAGGAGCCCACTCCCAGCCACGTTTACAAAGAATGTAAGCAACAGGAGAAAGGCTGAGAGGAAAAGGAGCTATACTGAAAGGTACTGGTGGTTCATGACTAGGACTATTTTTTTGTTTGTTTGTTTGTGTTTTTGGAGGGCAGTTGGAGTTAAGTGACTTGCCCAAGGTCACACAGCTAGTTTTTTGTGTTAAGTGTCTGAGGCTGGATTTGAACTCAGGTACTCCTGACTCCGGGGCAGGTGCTCTATTCACTGCACCACCTAGCCACCCCTAAGACTATTTTTTTTAAGGAACTCCCTTCCCCCATTAAAAAGATACTCGACTCCAACTAATAAAGAGATGGCCAGCAGGTGGCTCCTAGAAAAGGGCCCAGAATGGCTCTAGAGCCTATGCAGCCATGGCCCAATGCCTCCAACTGTACCAGCCCCCGGGGGGGGGGGGGAGACGGCCCTCGCAGCATACAGGAGCTCTTTGGACACATTGTGAGGTCATCATGTGACTAGGTGTACAAAAACCCACCAATTCAGTACCTTGGACAAGGGGGTATCTCCTCCTGCTTCTGCCATCTGGCTGAAGGTAGGAGCAATATGGAGAAGACAGGATCTTTTCTCGAAATCTGTCCACGTAGTTCTTCTCTTCCTTTTGCGTGTGAGCAGAGAGCACTGCCTTGGTGAGCCCCACCTGCCTGAAGCCCTCTGGGGCCACAGGGAAAGACTGGAGGCTCAGGCTGCGGGCCTCTGCCGGCTCATTGCCTGCAGCCACATCATCTCCAGCAGTCACTTCTGCCAAGGGAAGGGAGAGGAGATGCTGATTTCAAGTGAATCCTTTATCAGCATTGATAGAGAGAGACTTACACGTATTCTTTCAGGGGCAGAGAATATATTACACAGACTACTCTGATGCAACCATGAGGACATAAAACTAGGAAGACATTTCTAAAAAAGTGTCTATTTTTTAAAAATGTCGTTTTTATTACTGACACTGTCCATGGATGAGCCCTTTAGTCTATGTACACTAACTTTACAAAACACACATTTACAAACAATTTGAATATTGCCAAGACATATATGTATATATGTGTGTATATATGTATGTATACACACACACATATATGCCATTACAAACGTTGCAACATTTTGTGATAATACCAACAAGTGGGGTTAATTATATGTCGTAAATACTAAATGTGCTACAGGTAAAAATCCTATCTCACATTCAAATCATTTAAATGTTAGGGAAAATGTGACTAAGGTTCAAAAACACTGGGAGTAGGTATTCATAACCAAAACATCGATCCATCTAACTTCTATGAGATGACCTACTGAGCTGGCAACTGGGCCAAGAACAAAGTGCAAGTGTATGCTTGGCTGTGCCAGGAGAGGGGACCAGAAGCTGCTCCTGAGCCTGCCTTTCTCAGCCTCTCCTAATTGTGCCCTAAGTGAGCATCACCACAGTACCCACCCCCTTCTGGACAGTGCTGCCAGCACCTTGAGGAGATGAAGCTGGTCTGTATTTCCTTCTACCAGTCTACACAGGGCACCCTCAACCACTAGACAACAACCATTGTCTCTGGGCAATATGACCATCTCTTCCCATCCCCACCCTCTCTTCATCCTCGTTAGATGTTACCCAGGAAGCAGTGCACACACGCTATGCCAGCAGGATCAGGAAGAAGAAAATTAAATCTATAGCTGATTAAGAAACTTCATTTTAGCCTCTAGCCTCAACAGCCTCCCCAACCAAACCTTTTTTTTCTTCCCATTTCTGAGATCATCTTCCAGCAAAAGTGAAAAGTAAAACAGCCCCAAAGGGATGCAGAATGACTCAGAAAATTGGTCTCCCAAATAAACACTCTTATTGTCAAAGAGGAGTGACTTGTTCATTTGTTTTATACACAACCACCAACATCTTACCACCTGAACAAAATGCATTCTATGCAGTTTGGCAGCAACTCAAATCAGCCCCATCAATGTGAGGACTAAAAAACCAAAACTAAAATGAATGATCATGCTTCTTACAAACCCTTAAAAGTCAAGGACAGGAAAGAGTCCTTAAAGTCCAGAGGAGTGTGAGAAGAAAACAGGAAGGTGGCAGCATGTCAGCCTCACGGCTGGGGCAGCCCCCAAGGGTCCATACCTGATTCTGGGTGGGGAACATGCACCAGGGTGCTGCGGTAGCTGCACTGGCTTGTGGCAGAGAGCACACTCATGGCTTTGGGGGAGAGCCCCAGCGCTGCGCCGTTGTCCTCAGCCACTGTGGGGGTGGCCAGGACCGGAATCTGGGGAATGGCTAGTGAAATCAAAGACATACCGTGAGCAGAATATCAACCCTTCCCTTTCCTGGGCAACATTCTAATCAAATCAACAAACTGACTGGTACCGAGTGACTGCCCTGGGCAGGCCAGGATACAAGGATAACAAGAAATAGGTCTGGCCTTCCATGGGTGGGGGGGGGGTGCTCAAGGGTGAGAGGAGGAAATCCAGAAAGGCCTCAGGCAGGAAGTAGTACTGGAGCTCAGTCTTGAAGAAAAAGAGGGTTTCTAGGATGTGAGGACTCCACTACCTGTGCGACAGTGAGTGGAGAGGAGATGGTGCAGGAGGTGGGCTTGAAGATGGGGAGTGAGGCAAGAGGGAGAGGGGCTGGGAAGGATGCTGATGCCACTGACAACAAGGAAGTCTGGTGAGCTGTTCTGGACGTGCTGACTCTGAGATGCTTCTGAGAGATTCCACTTGGGACAAGCAGCATGAGCTGCTGATCTGTGCCTGGTGCTCTGAAGACAGTTATGGCTTGGCACAGAAAGGGAGTTTATCTGAATCAAGGGAGCCACTGAGGTCACAAAACAAGGTGTGAAGCAGAAAGAATATTGGGGTACAAATGCAGCTGGAGGGCATGACATGAATGATGACTGAGTGAGATCTAGAGATGAGAAAAAATAATCAGAGAAGCTAGAAGGAGAACCGAGAGAGACGTCATGAAAAGATACAGGAGAGGATACAGGGGAAGGCCGGGCAAAAGCGTCAGAGCAAAAGCCACTGGACTGGCAACTAATAGATCACTGCTAGCTGGGAAAAATGCTTTCAGTTGAAGGAGGTCGGAAAGTCAACCAATCAATATGCATTTAAGTACCTACTATGTGCCTGGCCCCATGCTAAGCACTTAAGATATAAGAGGAGGCAAAAGACAGTCCCAGGCCTCAAGAGATCATAACCCAGTGGGGTAGACAGCAAGGAAACAAATACATACACACAAGCCATACGCAGAACAAGCAGGAGGAAGGCACTAGAACAGTGGTTCTCAACCTCCCTAATGCTGTGACCCTTTAATACAGTTCTTCATGTTGTAGGGACCCCAACCATAAAATTATTTTCACTGCTACTTCATAACTGTAATTTTGCTACTGCTATGAATCATAACGTAAATATCCGATAGGCAGGATGTATTTTCATTGTTACAAATTGAACATAACCCACAGGTTGAAAACCACTGCATGAAAACTAAGAGGGGTTGGGAAAAACTTCCTGAGGAAGATGGGACTTAGAGGAAACCAGAAGGTAGAGTTTTCTAGGCATTGAGAAGAGACAGAAATGCTTGAAGCCTAGAGGTTACTGGTGGAAAAGTCAGGAGGCCAGCGGTCCAGGATCAAAGAGCATACAGAGTAAGGTGCAAGAAGACTGGAAAGGGTGGGGGGAGCAGGTTATGAAGGGCCTTGAAGGCCAAAGTGAACATTTTTTATTTGATTTGGGAGTTCATTGGGAGCCACCGGAGTTTACTTGAATTAGGGGGATGATGTGGTCAGACCTGTGCTTTAGGAAAATCACTGGTGGCTGAATGCAGGATGAACTAGAATGGGGAGAGACTTGAGGCTGGCACACCCCTGCAGCTATTGCAACAGCCCAGGCATGAAGTGATGAGGGTCTGCACCGGAGCTGGCACAGCGTCACAAGAGGAAGGGGCACGTGTGAGACATGCTGCAAGGTGGCCAGCTTTGGCAACAGCTTGGATGGGGGGAGGCTGAGAGTGAGAAGCCCAGGACGACTCTGTGGGTGGAAGTCTGGAGGACTGAAGGATGGCGATGCCCTCTATTGTCATAGGGAAGGGAGGGCGGGAAGGGTTTTGGGGGAAAACACAGTAAGTTCAGTTTAGACATGTTGACTTTAAGATGTCTACTTATTATCCAACTTGATATGTCCAAAAGGCAGCTGGAAATGCAAGATGGGAGGTCAGCAGAGAGTCTGGGGCAGGACAGGCGGATTTGAGAAACATTAGCATAGACGATACGCCAGAGTGTGAGGGAATTCAGAAGTGAGTAAAAGAAAAAAAAAAGGTAGATTTAATACAAAGAATCTTTCTTTGTTCTTCAGTGTGGGAAATTCTCCCTCCTCTCTGATTTAGTAGTTAAATCCTAAGGAAGATACTAAGCAACTGCCTGAGGCCCAGGGTCACAAAGCTGGCCAAGGCATGGTTAGCATTTACACTCCCCTCTTCTTGAACCCAAGCCCAGTACTTTATTAATTACACCGCATTATCTATATAAGGATGTATTATGCACATCAAAATCTTAACTTACATTAGGAAAAAAACCCCCACCAAAAACCCCTTCCCTAGGATGGTAACAGAAGTTATGTGAAACTGGGACTATTTTATGAACAATGAAATGTAAGAGTTAATCCTTTAAAATGAGTCACATTTACTGTCACTGATGTTCCCAATCTTGAGGAAAACGAGTCTCCATTTACCGTCCAGTGTCTGGGCCCCCGCTGGCCTCTGACTGATATGCTGATCTTCTTCAGAGGAGGAGGAAGTTGTATTGGAGCAGGAGATACACTTCCTCTTCAAGGCCGGGATGTTGTAGCTCTCCAGATACCTGTACCAGAAGCAGGCCACACACACCCTCTTAGCATATGCAGGTACACACATCCAGCCACACACACACACACACACACACACACACACACACACACACACACACACACACACACACACACACACACACACACACCATTATAATGATGCTTCAAATCGGAAACTGCAGAACCCTATGGATATGACACAAACAGGCTTTCTGTGTAGATCATTGCTCATGCTCTATATCTCCATAATAGCACAGTTAATGTCTCCCAAGAGAAACATCTAGGAGATACCAAGATTCCCACCGTGTTAGAACTTTTTCCTAACATGAAAGGGGAAAATTAAAGACAACCTAAGATAAGGCAGAGGGCTACCAAGTGAGTGCACGAATCAAACGTGCCCTTGTGCGACCTGTCCAGATACAAAGTCTATGACTCTGGGATAAATTGCCCTTTCTCCCAACCACACCTGCCCTTCTCCTCTGCACTGCTCAGCCTCCCATCTGCCCTGTCTGCAAAGGCCTCCTGTCTCTCCCCACAGGACGCACATATGTTTTACAAGCCAGAGCAAGGCCCATGTTTTTCACCGTCTTCCCTGACTGCCACTAACCTAAGGTGGGCTCTAACCCTTCAGAGAAAGGGGCCATAATCAATACAGCCCTGGACACGACCAGACGCACCCCAACTATGCCTCTTTTATCATTAGCTTGACCAATCACTTTAATTACGGATTGTTCAGTTTTTCATGCTTTTCTCATCTTCTCAAACTAGATTATAAATCGAGTGAATCTTGTCTTAGGCTACTTTAGATTCCTCTGGCATTTATAAAAGAGTCTTCAGAGTAGATAAACTGATTGATAACTGATTGATAAAGAAATTTAAGGCAGAATGTATTTAGAACAGATGGCGTCTACAACGATCACTTGCTTTCACTTTTCTTCCCCACCTGATAATGCTGTCCACACAATTGATCTGCTGATAGGATGGAGTGTGCTGATCTTTTCTCAAATCATCACAAGAATCAGTGCCCAAACTACTATTTCTCAGCTCCTGAAATGAAGGATGAGAAGACTTCTTGTTGCCTAGAAAAGAAAAATAAATTTCCACAGCACACATTAGCGTACTTCAATCTGGATGAGGCCACTGCTGCCAAAACGATCATATAATCAAGGCAGAAGTTTTCACTCTCTCAAACGGCCTCACTGAGCCAGAGGAAGGGGAGCAGCCGCATCCCAGTAAAGCGGCCAGCAGGTTGGACAGTGGGAAGGGGTCTGCTGGGCTGGCTAACAGCACAAGACACTGAGTTTATCTAGCTGAATGAGGAAATGTCCTTTAGATTCTAATGAACCATGGAATGAGGATGAGGCTATCGAGAAAGAGAAGAGCTGGCTTGAGGTTTGCAAAAAAGAGGAAGATGTGAGAACATCAATCTGGTTCAACAACATACTCCCCCAGGGCAGGGGTGAGGAACTTGCAGCCTCAAGGTCACATGTGGCCCTCAAGGTCCTCAAGTGCAGCCCTCTGAGGATGTGACAGAGGACTCAGTCAGAGGGCTGTACCTAAGGACGCAGAGGGCCACATGTGGCCTCGTGACTGTGGGTTCCCTGCCCTAGTGCATAAGCTCCATGAGGGCAGGGAAGTGTCATAACTAATCTTGTCTTCTATCTCCCCTCACTCCTAGTCTAACATAGCATTCTGCTAATAACACGTGCTTAAGAAATGTTTTTTGAGTCAGTAAGAGTAAAGAGAAGCTAAATCTTGCAGGTGGGGAGAAACAGTTTATCATGAGAAATACAGGAGTCAGGCCAAATTGTGATTGCAGAGATGGGTCTGGGCAAAGACAGTTAATGCTCCTTGGTGAGAGCTGAGACTGAGGAAGGGAGGCTAATGCATACATGAAAAGGGAAACTCCTCAGTAACTCAGATCCAGAGAGGAGCTACAACTGAGAAATGCCTCACTGTCAATGGAACCTGAGAGAGTACAGGCAAGGAACTTGCCTAGTCATGACAGGATGTGGCCAGTTTTGCTGGACACATGCTCCATAAGGGGCAGTGACAACTACAAAAGGTTTTCTATCCACTGTGATGTCCTTGAGTCATTAAAAAACAAAATAGAAAAACTCACCATCAAAAACAAATGGTCCACCACGGAGTGCTGAGCAGCTCATGCAAATAAATATAGCAGGAAGACAGTCCTTCTGGGGGAAGCAGTGACATTACTGCGCCCCCCTGGCAGAGAGGCAAAGCCTCTCAACCATGCCGTTGTTCAGGCATTTTAGTCAGACTCTCTGTGACCCCGTTTGGGATTTTCTCAGCAGAGACACTGGAGTGATTTGCCATTTCCTCCTCCAGTTCGTTGTACAGATGAGGAAGCTGAGGTAAACAGTGTGAAGTGACTTGTCCAGGGCCACACGGCCACGTTTGACCTCAAGAAGAGGACTCTTCCTGAGTCCTGGTCCAGCACTCCATCCACCGCACCACCTGGCTGCCCTTTTCTGACCATGTCATGTCTTGATAAAGAAAGAGCTACTCTTGCTATGTGGGCTATCAGAACTGAATCAAAGATGAAATGAGTGTAAAGGGCTTTACCAACCTTTGGGTACAATTCTTACTATTATTTTAATGGCAGTAGAAAGAACTGACTCTGCGCTCTTGCAATTGCTAACATGAATGTTTATGTACCATACAAATAGGTACCAAAATTAATGTTTAGTGACAAGAACAACCCAATGGCCAGTGCTATTAACCCTCAGGTCAAACAGAGGGTTAAGGGAAGACAAGACCCTGGCAAACAGCATGCAGATGGAGCTCCATATTTAAGGTTTTCTTCTTCAGTGCCAGTGAGCTGCAAGAACTGTTCAGAAGAGGGGGAACTCCCAGAACTGCTCCACCTGTGCAGCGTCCACCTTACCTACCATCAACAGGATACATTTCTGTACACGAAATGGCAGGGTTCCCATCCAAATGATGGTAAGGATACAGATTCTTTGTGGGAAAGGCTTACTTTATTCATTTTGCATTGAATATGCATCTTTTAAAATTGTATTAACTTATTATCTGAAGCATGATCTAAAAAAAAACTGGGATTCATACTTTGTAGTGGGTAAATTATCAGAAAAAATGTCCAGATTTGTTCTACTACTCCTTGACATTAGTCTAATTACTGGCATTAAGTTAACTAGTTAAGTTACTACGATTACAAAGACATATTATTAAGAAACAGAGCACTGGCCCTGGGGTGAGGAGGACCTGAGTTCAAATCCAGCCTCTGACACTCGACACACTTACTAGCTGTGTGACCCCGGGAAAGTCACTTAACCACAAATGCCTTGTCATAAAAACAAAAACAAACAAGAGCTTTTAGCTGCACGTTTTAAAAGATTCAGAAGCATATATGAAAATAATCTGGGAAATGATGCTGACTCACCTCCTTGTCGCTCTGTACCTGACCCTACAAACTGTTGGTTTGATAATTTGGTCCTTGATTCAATATACAGTTGCTGACCCAGGTTTTTGATTCTGTTGACAGTAGCACAGACCTGCTGCAAAGTCATCTTAGGAGGGAAAAGGAAACAAAAGCAAAATGCATCAAAATATGTGACACAAGAAGATGCCATAAGGTCACAGTTTGATTTGGTGCTAGAAAGGTTCTGAGTGCAGCAGCCTCAATCTACAGACAGATAAACTAAGGCAGAGGGGAGGGGCCTTGCCCAGGGCCACACACACCACTAGGTGTCTGAGGCTGGCTCAGCTGCTGACAGCTTCCTGCTCCCACACTGGACACGGCCTTACCCGGGGCTGGGCTGCCTGTGTATCACTCATGACCCCACCAGCACAGGGTCACACCGGCCCAAGCCAGCTCCGAACCATCTAGTTGGTTCCACATGCCCATCTATGGAAGGAGTCCCAGCAATTGGGTCAAACAGGGACACTCCCAAGTCTAGTTTTGCCCATGGAGGTCACCAACTCCACAGGGCATAGAACTTGGGACCTGGAGTCAGAAAATCCAGCTTCACACACTGACTGGCCAGGTGACCCCAGACAAGTCACCTCCCCTCTGTCTGACTCACTTTCCTCCTCTGTAAGACAGGGATCATAATAGTCCTCACCTCCCAGAACTGTTATAACAGCATTCAATGAGATACCATTTGTAAAGCTCTTCACACAATGCCCGGCATGTGGTAGGCACTTAAATTAATGTTAGTTATTATTTTGAATTGATCCAGTCATTTCAGCAAGTGCTGAGATTAGAATGAACACTTCAGTTCATTCTAACAAAAGGTACAAAAGTAAATAAAACTGTACTCAAATAAAAATACTGAACTAAGGAACTTACTGGCTCCTTCTGCACTTCCTCGACGTAGTTCCCGCTGGATTCGCTGGACGATGCGATGCTAATGTAATGTTCCTGTGACCCGTTGCTTCCCAGGCTGCCGTAGCCACTGGACCCACTGACATGGACTGGCTGTGAGAACAAACATCTCTGAACCCCAAGAAGACGCATCTAAGGAGCTCCCAGCTAAAAGGGCTCCCTGTGCTTCCTTCCCAATCTCAGTGCATGGCATGGGAAGCTTCTGACCCTGCTAGCTGGAGGCCAAGACCTGGCCCAGAATACCATCAGGGACTCAGAGCGAGGACACTGAAGAGCTCAACAAGAAGCTGCAACCCAGAACACAACCACTCTTGTCAGCTCTTAGCACGCTTTCTATCTGCCAAAACCAGAGTTTCAAGCTCTGTTCTCTTCTATGGCCTTGACTCAGCTGTCTTACATGCTGGTGAACTACTTTTAAGGACTGTCCTTTTGACTTGTCAATTCTAAGGCCAAAAGAGTCTCCAGGCCTCTTCAAGAAAGCCCCTTTTAGCTGAACTGTTCTCAGGGCCGGGTTCTAGTCCGTCATCTTGCCTGATGAATGAGTGATTCTTAAAACAAGAGCCTTAGGCTCACAAGACTCTGTCCAGCTAAACCATTTAAGAGGAGAAAGTTGGCCAACAGAGGGATTTCTAAACACCAAGCTTATATGAAACTTTTCATTACACAGGCCCTTGACCCCCTGGGCCACATTCAGGGAGAATTGAGAAGTGAACAAATTAAAACAAAATGACGATACTTCCAAGCATCTTAGACAGAATTTTCAGAGCTGGAAGGGATTGTAAAGATGATACCACCTAATGCCTTCATTTAACAAATAAGGAAATTGAAGCCTCAAGAAGGCAAGTGACTTGTTCCAAGTTACACAAGTGGCAAAGCTGGGATTTGAATATAGGTCAGTCTTTCTGCTTCCAAACCCACGGAAAGCCTCAATCTCTGGGAAAGTCTGAGAATCACAGGGCTCACATAAGAGCTTACACTGTATAAATATTTACATCAGAATATACCCTGCAGAAATAACTTTGTATTTTAGGAAAGTACTGAAATGATTCTAGAAATAGCCACTTTTAATAATTCATTCCACAGCCTAATTTTACCTTCAACCTCTTAGTGGCTAGGGAGAATGTAAAATTCCATATTCCCAATGGATTTTTTTTTTCCTCTCGGACTCATTAAGATATACTTAAGTAAAACCCAGAGACTGAATGCATTGGTATATCTGGGAGAAAAAGAAAGAATTAAACAGAACCTCTAAGAAATACAGAGAATAAAAGGTCTACAGCTGACTATCCCCCAATGAGGTTGGAACATAATCCGTTCTCACAAATAAAAAGAGGTTACCTGCGCTGACCAAGAACAAGGATAAGAACTATTTACCCCCAACAAAAGGAGTAAGATACAAACTTTTTCTGAGATTAACAGAGGGTCATCTCTTTATTGTGCATGTTGTGGGCAGCTCATTGGTGCTGAGGAAGTCTGAGCTGCGGTGGGTTGTGCCTGAGTCTGCCCTAGGTCATGATGGAAGCCCCTGGGAGCAGAGGGTAAGCAGGCCTCCTGGGGAGGGGCAGTCTGCCTGGCTCAAGGTGCCTGTACCTGCAGCAGCCACACAGTGGGGTTGTCTTGTGCATGCTGAGAGAACTAATCTCCAGATAAAACAAACCCCACAGAGCCTGGGAAGAGGGCACATTTTTAGATCTTATTTTACCTGTAAGAGAAGTTTGTAAATTTGATCTTGTAATTCCATTATATCTTTGTCAATACTGTTCATCTTCTTGATTCTGGTAGCAAAAACATCTTCATTTAACGGGCTCCTGTGAAATGCCAAGTGAAATACAGTGTGCACCAAGTTGGATGGAAAGTTGACTTTAAAAAATACATATATATGCATTTTATGCAACAGATTACTCTTAAAATGACTTAAATACTTCTCTTCTTTTAAAAAATATTTATTATTTTTAGTTTATATCATTCATTTCCACAAGATTTTAAGTTACAAATTTTCTCCCTGTCTCTTCCCTAACCACCACCCCAAAACAGTGATCCCACTGTATGCCCCCTCCACCATTCTGCTCTTCTCCTATATCCTCTCCCATCACTCCTCTGATTTTCCAGTAGGGCAAGATGAATCTCCCTACCCCAGCGCCTGTAGAACTTATTTCCCAGCTTCATGTAAATAATAATAGCAATAATAATAATAATATACATATATATAAATATAAATTTTGGAAACATTCGATTTTAAAACTTTAAATTCTAGATTCTTTCCCTTCTTCCCTCATTATCCACCCCCACTGGGAAGACAAACAATTCAATACAGGCTGTATATGTGTAGTTACGCAAAGCATCTCCACAATGGACATATTGTGAAAGACTGACTATATCTCCCTCAAGCCTATCCTGCCCTCCACTTGTTCTATTCTCCACTTTGTCCCTGTCTCTTTACAAAAATGTGTGCTTCTAACAACCCTTCCCCCCAACCTGCCCTCCCCTCCATCATCCCCCTTCTCGTCCCCTTACCCCCTGCTCTCCTGTAGGGCAAGATACCCAATTTAGAGTGTACGTGATTCCTTCCCTAAGTCACATTCAATGAGAGTAAGGTTGACCCATTCCCTTTTGCCTTCCTGTTCTTCCCCTCCATTGTAACAGTTATCCCTTGTCTCTTCTATATGAGATGATTAACCCCATTCTGTTTCTCCCTGTCTCCTCTCATTCTATTCCTCTCTCACCTCTCAATTTCACCTTTTAAATGTCATCCCTTCCTATTCAATTGATCCTGTGCCCTCTATGTGTACTGTACACATATATACATACACCTAGATATGTATTCATATGCAGATATACCCTCCTATATAGACATATATAATGTACGTATACATATACATACATTTATATTCCCTTCAACTATCCTCATACTGAGAAAAGTTTCATAAGTTACAATTATTGTTTTTCCATGCAGGCATGTAAATAGTTCAACTTTTATAAGTTTCTATGATTTCTTTTCCCTGTTTACCTTCTCATGCTTCTTGTATTTGAATGTCAAACTTTCTATTCAACTCCGGTTCTTTTTTATCAAGAATGTTCGGAAGTCCTCCCCTTCATTGAATGACCATATTTTCCCCTGAAACATTATACTCAATTTTGCTGGGTAGGTGGATTCCTGGTTTCAATCCTAGCTCCCTTGATCTCCAGAATATCATATTCCAGGCCCTTCAATCCCTTAATGTAGAAGCTGCTAGATCCTGTGTTATCCTGATTGTTTCTACAATATTCAAATTGTTTCTTCTTGGCAGCTTGTACTATTTTCTCCTTGATCTGGGAACTCTGGAACCTGGCTATATATAACATTCCTAGGAGTTTTCTTTTTGGGATCTTTTTCAAGAGGTGGTTTGTGAATTCTTTCTATTTCTGTTTTGTCCTCTGGTTCTAAGATATCAGGGCAATTTTCCTTGAGAATTTCTTGAAGGATAATTTCTAGGTTCTTTTTTTGATCATGGCTTTCAGGTCACCCAATAATTTTTAAATTGTGTCTCCTGGATCTATTTTCCAGATCAATGGTTTTTTCAA
>CM053596.1:29391479-29411752 GCA_028646575.1 Pseudocheirus occidentalis | reverse complement strand
AAAAAATTCCCTGATGCTCAATAAACTCCCTAACATAAATTACCTAGGAAAGAGCTCTCAATTCGATAAGAATTATTGGGAAAATTACAAAACAGTCTAGCAAAAATTATGTTTAGGTCAACATCTAACACCATATACCATAACAAATTCAAAGTGGGTAGGTGACCTAAATATAAAAAATCACAGCATTAAATAATAATGATTAATAATCATATACCTGTGCGAGCTACAGTTGAAGGGTGAATTTGTAACCTAACAAAGGATAGAAGGGATTGCAAAAGATAAGACAGGTCATTTTCATTATGAAACTTAAAATAACAACAATAGCTAACATTTATATAGCGCAGACAACGTGCCAGGCACTGTGCTAAACACTTTACAAATATTATCTCATTTTAGCTCACAAAAATTCTGAGGTAGGGGTTATTTTTATTTCCATTTTACAGATGAAGAAACTAAGATAGTCACAAGTCAAGTACTGGCCCAGAGTCTCACAGAAGTATCTCATGCAAGACCTGAACTCAGATCTTCCTGACTCCAGGCCATACTATGCCACCTAACTGTCTTCCCAGGCCCAGTAAGGAAGAGGGGGAAGCTTATTTATATGGATAAAATTACTGCCAACTAAGGTAATAAGGAAGTGGCAGGGAAAAAAAATTTTTGTATCAAACATGTACTAAGTAACTTCCATCGGAGACAAAGAAATACATAAAACCAAAAGCTATTCCTTCAAAAATAAAAGGTCAAAGGATATCAACAAAAAAACTCTTAAAAGGACTACAAACAACCATATGAAACAATGCTCCAAATCATTAAACATAAAAGAAATGCAAAAATCAAAACAACTCAGAAGTCACTCCTCATATTTGCAAAGGAGCAAAAAGGACAGAAGATACAATCAACGTTGGGTAGAAATGCAAACTGTTCTTGCTGTTTTGGAAAACAATTTGGAATTATGTGAAGAAAGTGTTTAACAGGCCCCCATGCTCTGACCCAGGGGTTCCACTGCTAGGTATATGTCATGAGGAAATCAATGCAAAAGAAAAGCATCACAAACCAGCATATTCACTGCCCTGATTTCAGTAGTCCACAAGGACAGGAAACAACTAACCATAGAGTGAGGTATCAGTAGCACAAACTGTGGTATGAATGTAGGGGAAGACAGAGTGTGGGAGAGTAAAACACAGTAGATCAGATGGCCCTAAGGATGCACGGGAAGACCTAGAGAAACTGGTGCCAAGTGAAGCAGCAGATGGAGGAAAACTAACAGACAGGGTCACTACAACACTGTCAGTGAGAAGAACCACCGCCATGTAATCAATGCTGTGTGCAGGTAAATGGGGATCCTGGCTGTCTCCTGGAGAGATAGGAGAAGGCCCCCCCCACCTCCTTTTTCCTCCCAGAGGTGGGAGGCCAAGAGTATGGAGCACTACATAAAACATCAGCCTATTTTTATATTGGGGCTAATTTTGCTGAACTTTTCTCCTTTGATATAAAGGATTATTCTCTGGGAAGGGAAGAAGGGAGAGATACAATGGGAAATGATAATACAAAGACAAGAGATCAATAAAGACATATTAAAAACAAGCAGCTGGGTAAAATTGTTGGATAGCTGGAATTCAGTACATTGCTCATCAGGCTGAAAGCCAAAGAACAATGATCAGAATTAGGAGCTAGGGTAATGAAAACAGTAAAAGATGTAGGACGTACATGAGAAAAGCCGTGTCTCCATACAGAAACATTCACTTACTTTTTTGGTGCACAGCAAACATCAGAGGACGGTCTTCTGGATGCAGGTACATTAAGATGGAGGTTCCAATCAGGTCCTGAGGGAGGTAGCCCAGCAAAGGCACAGCTCTGGGATTGACATACAGCCCCACAGAGGAAAAATCCCAAAATGGTAAGATTTGTGAACACTTTCTAACAAAATCTAATTTCCAGTATTTTCCCCTGAAAGGTAATTTCAAGTGGCAAAACTGACACACAAAGCTCTGTCTAGAATAATGGCTAAGGCCTGAGACTCTAAGGGAGCCTAAGAGGAAGGCTTTAGAAAAGCTCACTGTACAAAGGTTTCTTTCCTGTAGCTAAAATAGAGAACAAGTTTACAAGGCAACTAGTTTCTGTCACGCCCCTTCCCCCCCCCCCCACCAGACCCCCACTGCCAGGTGAAGACGGTCTCTTGCTATCTGTGTGATGGGGGCTACATTATATAGTAAACAAACCACAACAAAGCCCAAGCCTCAAATCCAGGGCAGGGCAGCCCAGTTTCAGCTTCTGTTTCAGATGGGAAGGCCTTTTCAGGTCAATCCTACTTGACTACCATTCTGAGTGGTTGTGAGGTCAGACATTTACAGAGTGGTCCAAACAGGATGAGCTGGAGCCTCATCCAACTAGCCTGCCTTGAGCTAGGCTCTCTCTGCTCTGCCTACCTGATGTGGCTACTATCAAAATAAAGTAAGACACACAGGGGAAGCTCTTCATTAAGGTGAAAAGCAAAGCGTTTTTAACTAAGCCACTGGAACAAAATTTTTTAAAATGGTAAGATCTAGTCTATCAGACAAAAGAAAGATGTAAGACACAGTAAAGCCACGTCCTCCAACAATGTAAATCTCAATGTACTGAATGGGAATTCATAGTCAGAAATGCATTTCTCACTTCTTACAGACGTACCCACCTTTCATCCACTTCAAGAAACACACACCCCGGGGTATGGGTTGTTGTAAAGATCCTTTTATTCACAGGGATCCGGGGAGCTAGGAAAACACACACTTGATATCTTTAAAATGCCAATAAATACTCATTAACAATATATTAAACCATTTTGTGAATCTTTCATCTATCTTAACAATGAGAATGCACATATGGAACACAAATTTCTCTTAAATTCAGTGACATAAATTTCACCAGCAATTTTACATGCTGACAGTTTTCATTAAAATCCCATCAATATCTTAATCTACATGATTTTGAAATGGTGGTGGGGGGGGGGAATGGTTAGGCACAGCCCCTGTCTTCTATCTACAAAGTATATAAACAGATATAAAAAGCAATTTAAATTCAAATTTTAGATATAAAAAGTACAGTGATATTTAAGAATTGTAGAGATGTGAAAAGGTATCTAAAGATCGCTGGAGAAACTGGGAAAATTTAAAGAAATAAAAATTTCTAAAAATCAAACAACAACCTTCTGAAATGCACGGTAAATAAAATTTAACAATATGACAAAAGGCTTTTTTCTGCCTTTTTTTTTTTTTTTGCAGGGCAGTTGGGGTTAAGTGACTTGCCTGAGGTCACACAGCTATTTTTTTTTTTGTGGTAAGTGTCTGAGGCCGAATTTGAACTCCGGTCCTCCTGACTTCAAGGCTGATGCTCTATTCATTTCCACTTAGCCACCCCAAGCTTTTTTTCTGTATTTGAATTTCCTGACTCTAACTGGTAATGTTAAACAATAGATAATTATGTGGGTTTAGACATATAACTTTGTCACTAAAAAATCTCTTATACTCTAATCAGAAATCTTCTAAGTACTTTTAAAGTTAAGAAAACATTCCCGTGCATACGTTGTGATCTACCTCTAGGGAATTTCAATAGGCAACCTAAAGACCACAGGTGTTCTATGGCTGGAATCTTCATTAGATATCCCGTATGTAATTACTGCCCCCAGATGTAGGCTGTCCCTTAATATAAAATCACTTTGAAAGGAGAGAAAGATGTGGGTGTGTGCTTCACATATGTACTTGGTGAGTAAGCATGAAGTATGGTTTTATTTAAATCAAAATGTGGAAGGGGGGATGGGAGGAGAAAGACAGAGAAGGTGGGATATGGGAGGAGGAATGTAAGGACACTATTCTGCTCTTGTACCTGAATGCTATTTCACGTACAGCCTCCAACCCCCAAATTTTTAGGTCACAGTGAACCAACATCTTGATGAACTTATTCCTCACAATAGAATGTAATCTCCTTGATGGCAGACATTGGTTTTTCTTTGGGATCCTCCAAATGCAGCATATGGCAAGCCCTTAACAAAGGCCAGATGAATGAATTCATTTGACAAGTACTCCCCAGTGAAGTACAATTCCTTACTGGTATCGTTTTCATGAGGGAGCAGAACAATTAAGTGTCTCCCAGCAGGCCCCTCTGCCCCGAAACAAATCCCCAGCAGAGAGAAGTAGAGTTCTAACTCTGTTGTCATATTCTGCGCCTGGTTCTTTCTACCACACTGCCCCTCAAAGGAAATGACTTGAGATTCTAGAAAACATCACAGAAACAGGCGTGAGCAGGACGAGGGCAGAGCCCAGGAAAGTGAAGCCAGGGCCTTTATATACCTGTGATATAGACACAGCATACACCACACACCCACCTACACACCCCTGTGCCTACTGGGCTGCTGTCTATCTCTACAAGCTGAATGAACAAAGGACTGACTTGCCTTCATAACCGGAGTGGATCTTCTCAACCAGAGTCAGGCAGCAGGGCTCTGACTCTGTGTCAGCAGAACTGCATACATTGATCACATAGGGGGTGATCCGGAATGGATAATAATGAGCCTCCTGCTCTCGGTCTTTACCTCCCCTGAGGAAATTTCACATGATTAACTAATGGATGGTGCTATTTAAACATGGTTGGGCAAAATATTCAAACTTCTCACAGTGACCTCTCTGAACATGAGAGTGTATAAATGCGTTTCTTTTCAAAAGCAGAAAAACATGCTTAATCTTGCTGCTGTGCCCAAATGCAATTTCCTCTTTGCTATCACAGAACCACAGATTCTGGGCTGCAAAGGACCTTAGCCGTAATCAAGTCCAACCTCCTGACTTGAAAGATAAGAAAACTGAGGTAGATAGCGCTGACAGCACTTATAAAAGTCTGAGACCAGAGTGGAGCCCGGTCCTAATGCTTCCAGGTGCTCTGCCCATCTTGCTACTCGATCACTCTATGATGGTAAGACAGAGAGAACCACCTCAGATACCACCACCGTAAGGGAGTTGCCTCACTTTACCTCTCCATGTCCTTAGAATCCAAATTCATGCCTTTGGTCCTTCTCACTTCTGGGGCCGCTGAAGCTGCTAAGAACCTTCTGGAGGCCTCAACTTTCAGGATTCCATGCACTTGGTACTTTATGCTCACAAGCATTTTACCACATTAAAAACTGGATCCTTAGTTAGCCATTCTTTTTTCTTCTCCTACTCCCTAACTCCTCTAGCTCTCCAAGGCCAACATTTCCTTGTCTTAAACTTCTTTCTACATGATTCTCCTCCCCTCACCCCCCTCCCAAAAGGAGGCTGTGTGGGAGGGGTCCGCCTGAAACTGCTACACTTACCTGATCCTGCAGAAAAAGGGCTTCACTTGAGAATATTCATATTGGGAGGCTGCCAGAAACAAACACAAACAGATCACAAATGACCATCTCAAACAGGAAAGGCATAAAAGTTCTTCCTTCTCCTCACCCCTTCAATGCTATGGCCTTGCTGTCAAACCGTCAGTCAAGAGAACAAAACGACTTTCAGAAAAGTGCACCCATTCTTTAGCTACATCTGTATGTTATATTGTTACACATGCTAGAGATGATACACTCGTACACCCTTCTCCCATACTCTGAGGCCTAATCATCTCTGAGAAGAACTTCCACACAGCAGCCCTATGTCCGCTTAGTTAGGCAGTGATGGCGTCACACAGCAGCTTGTACATGAAGGATGATAAATTAGACCCATTAAAAAGACAGTGGAAATAGACTGAACACAAGAATTCTGAGATATTAGAACAGCGTCTGCCATCCTAATCATTGCATTTCAAGCAAAGGGAAGATTTGGCAGAGGTCTAGAGAAAGGGAAATCAAGAATTCAAGGAGAAACAGAGAATTCTGAATAAGGAGAGGCAGAAAAAAAAAGTTAGGCCTCTAGTTTGGAAAGGCAAAGGCACGAGGAGGGAGACCAACTTATAAAATCGTAAGCATAATTGATGAGCATATTTAGAATTGCTCAGATCCCAACACACTAGAATTTGTGGCCATTCCTTAAAATTGGAACGAGGCAATAGAAGGATAACAAAGAAGAACTACATTACAAAAGAGTGGCATGGCTAAGAGATACAAAGAACTTGCTACCTCAGTACCCTGGACAAGCAGAATATAAAAGAGGTTACAAGGAGGTCTTTGATCATCGATCTATAAAATGTTATTCAAGAAAAACCAAGCACATCTGTGATACAACCTCCAATTTTTTCAAGGCAATGTAACAGAGAACAGCTACACAAAATACCATATGCTGCCATAAATGACCACTGGTCTGACCTAATGTCAAAGTCCTTTTAAATTTAAAATTTTACATATTTATAGAGTTCAGGTTTGTTTATGTAAATGTAAATATATTTATTATCTACAATTGAGATTAGGAGATTTGAGGCCATTGGACCACACTAATATATAAATATCATTAAAAATAAAACAACACTCCATTATAATACACAGATTTACAAATATGCCAAATTGGCTCCTGAATCACTACAATAATATAACAAAGAACAGAAAATGAATCCTATTTTCTAATCTCAGAGCTATAAAGGCACTTCACTGCAGAACAAATTTTCCCAAGTAGAGGACTGCTTCAAAATATCACAGAGTTCTAGAGCGTAAGGGCCCCTAGAGAGCCCCTAAGCTAGAAGCTTCATTGCACAGATCTGGCGAGTGAGGTGCAGCTGGTCCCAACGTCACACAGCTCATCAGCAATGGAGCTGGGCTTTGAAAGGCAAGTGTGAATCAGACGGCGCTTTCAAATCCAAAGCTTTAATATGGTCATGTTGGTAATATCTTAGGGGCTCTTGATTTTTTACTCCATAAAGTTATTTATACTTGAATGAAATCATGAAAATGACTAAAGGACTCGTTCCCCAAGTCCCTAAACACTTGAATTATTCAAACTTGCATGAGGGAGTGGAAACTCAATGAAAGAATAATGGTTTTATATTAAGGCTGGTGTTAAATATAAGGATCTCACTCCCATTAATTTCACTGTTTAGGCCTGAAGAAACCAGAAAACAAGGTCAAAGTCTAGAAATGATACAGAGTAAAGGAAGTAATATACACGAACATCCCTAGGGGAAGTACACAGAAGTACTCCAAAGCAGAAACTTAAGTAGGGCAATATAAGGACAAAGACTTTCTGCCCATCAGAGCTTTGAGGATTAAATTCCATGAGGCAGCGAAGTAATAAATGGTAAAGAAAGGAAAATCAGAAAAACTGGGGCAGATCACTGAGGAGCAGATGTAGAAGAGAAACAGATTTGGGGAAGAACATGAAAACTCTCTGAATCTTAAGCACCCCCATGAAATGTATCATGTTGGACACCAGAAGATACCAAGATAAACAAAGAACGACAGTCCCTGTTCTCAAGAAGCTTTTTATAAGCGACTGCGAAAGGACACCAGAAAACTACTGATGCTGAAAAAATTATTTTAAAAAATGCAGGAAAAGAGTGGAAGAGTAACGAGATTTCACAGGAACACGTCAGAAGGATGGGGGAAGCTAAGCAGAAGAGTCTTAGCCTATAAAGAAAAGGACAACTTTCAAACAATGATGTATTGTTTGACAAAGGACTGATTGAAATGTCTATAATTGAAAGAGCAAGTGTCCAACACCATTTGCCGGCTTAAGAAAAGCCAAGTACTGCTCAAAAAAAAAAAAAAGAAACAAGAGCTTAGGGAGAAAGAGAAGAAACCCCTCGAGTGTTTAAGAAGAGAAACCCTTTACAAAGACAATAGGAAAAAAAAGACCTTTTGAGATGACACAGAAGGATTAAGCAATTATTAATATAAAGACATGAAAAAAGACCAAAAGGAACTTTCTAGTTAGAGATTCCTAAAACAAGAAAATGGTACAAAAACTAAAAATTTTCAATTAAAAAAATCATATTAAGTCCTTAGAAATTTAGGGCCAAGAAAGAAAGGAAAAAGAGGTTTCACACTGTGTTCAATCTGAATTTACACAGGCTTTAAAATCTGTTTGAATAGAAACACTGTTGACAAAAAAGAAGAAAAATATTTCAAATGTACTAATCTAGATATCTAAGGGCCAAATTTTATGTTAGTTATATTTACAATGTATATGCAGCTGTAAGCTGACATTTGTGGGGTGTATGTGTATAAACACACACATATGTACGTATGCAAAGTCAAATTAATCTACAACAATCAGAACAAATTTACTATTAGATTTTCACCACATTTAAACATCAATTATTTAAAATACTTGCTCATTCTAGCACCTTAGGTTCTCATACTTAGGTATCACTGTATTTTCTGCTAAACATGTTCATTTCTAAATGAAGTAAAGAGAAACAAATCCTTTTTCATTGGAATTAAGAGCTCTGTTCTTGTCACCTGTTTGGGTATTGACATTCCAGAATGGAAGATGGGCCTGGGCCGTGTGTGCGTAGAACACCCTCACGTCTTGAGGGGCGAGCAGCTCGACAAATGGAGAGGATGCCAGGGAATTCTTCTTACAGTTCAGAATAAGAGTGGCCTGCTCCGAAACATGAACCAACTTTCCCGAGAGAAATGAAAAAACTGCCACAAAGGTATCCTATCAAAGACATTTTAAAAGTACAAATATTTAACCTTTACAAGCAATAGCCATCATAAGGTAATTTTTCTTTAAGGACTTTTCTTTTACAACTTATGATCAACAGCTACAAACTTAATTTTAGAACATTCTAAAACAGTATCATAGCATTTGGGTTATCTGAAATTTCAATCCTCACAGCCAAACCATCTTTTTTTGCATGGACCTATGACCTACGGACTCAAGATTCAGAAGCTAATGCACATCAGTAACTCACCCATAAGCTGCTCCTCGGGAGAGTTCCTTTGGGCACTGAAAGGTAAAGTGACTTGCCCATAGTCATACTGTATGTGTCAGAGGTAGGCCAGGTTCTGTCCCAGACCTGTATAAGGGTTGATCCTCCATCTATCATATAAAGCCAGCCAAACAACATATTTAAATTTTAAAAATAATCTGTCTCTAAATGTTAGGTCCACATCCAGCTCCCTTCATGTGCTAGGCTTGCCTTCTCTCTACTTAATACTTTAATGCTGGCTCAGAGTGCCAAGCAGCTGTCCCTGGCGGGCCCCCACATCTGGACATTTCCATACTCCTGTTCTCTACCCCCTCACAGAGTTTGGAGAGTTTCACTGTTACACCCTTCAGCCACCTCACATGTGCTTGCCTCCCCGGCCACCATTTCTATTCCTACAACACCCTGTTTAAAAGGCACATATTGGGTACCCAATAAATGCTTATTGAAAGACCTCTGCTATGTTAAGAGGTCCATTACCTTACAAAATCCACTACCTTTCTTTTAAGCTGAAATTGGGCTATGATTTCAGAACACCATGGTGGCATTCACTAATTTCCAGAATATCAATGTAAAAGATAAGGGGAGGCCGACATTTTTGTTTGAAGTGAAGAGATTCTCTCTAAAGAAATACAGTCTCATCTGCTGTCTTTGAGGACACAGCAACAGCCAGATACTCACCTGTCCTAGAAATCGTTTGTAAAAGCCCGAAGAATGCGGTAACTAAGGTAACTGACAAACTCTAATCACCATAAACCCAGATGTGACATGAAGACAATGGCCACCGGGCTGGAATGATTGTTCTGTAATTTCACTTCAGGATGGACTTGGGCATAAATGCTATGGACACATGAACTACACTGTGACCAAAACAAAGTGCCCACTGCACGATGCCCCGGGAGTTCAGCCTCCCTCTGAGGCAATGGCAGAAGTCCCTTCACCTGGGCTTTCTCCAATGATCTATCTCAGGTCACAACTTTCAAAACACACAGTTCATTCTACTGTACAAACCTATTTGTAGATTGAGTCCTGGGAAGGTTGTAAAGAGGGACAGGGCAAATTCTGGGCCACTTACTGTGTTTTTTGACGTGTGTTCTGAGGCGATGGTGGCCAGTTCCTTGAGGCTGTACTTAGTCATGTCTGCCTGGTGTGCTCCATTTGGTCTGAGAATCTGGAAAAACTCATTGTTGGCTGAGAACAACAGAAAAATATAAGTGGTATCAAGAAAACGCTAATAGTTTCTGCAGCTGATTCTTCGAGCTGTATTTTCTTTTATAAGAAATTAATGGCTCATGGTTATAATGAGACCATCCTATTGCATAATAAATTTGCTTTATATATTGATTTATAAATTAGAAACCTATAAACCCAGTGATATTATGTGTTTGAAGAAAATGCACAAACCAAAACTTTTGAAGAGTTTCTTCAATACAAAGATTTCTCAGGTCATACAAAGAACATGCCAGTGACACATTTAGGTAGTAACCCCACAAATTTCCAAAAAAAAAAAAAACAACCTCAAAACAGGCAGTGTACATTCCTAAAAATAAATTATTACTTTTACTGCTGGAATTAGACAGCATACAGTATCTGTAAAGGTGCAAAAGTTAGAGGTACAGACTAGGGTGTGTACCTTAAGAATATTTTGAGAAAGTAAGAAAGAATGGTACTGGAAGCTAATTTTCTATATGATTACTAATTTACTGCAGTTCTATTTAAACAAAAGATTTTATACTTGATCAAATGTAAATTAAAAACCAGTATTTCTAAAAAAAAAATCAGTAAAAATGTTCCTCATCTTTTGTCAGAGTATTTTAGATATAGCTAGATAATAGCTAAATAAATTTTAGATATAGATAATCATGATCATTCAATGTGCTTAATGAAATCAACGCATCTGACTCATTCTGCACATTCTGAACCCATGGCCACAGCTTTGGGTGAGATGGGCTTAGGATGAGCTGGCCTAAGTATTCCCTCTCGTCTCCAGTCAGCTCTACCTTGAACGCTGTGCACACAGCGAAGGGCATAGTTGAGGGCATCCAGGATACTTGGTTTATGATTTCTCTCGGAGGGGAAATACTTTTTCATTTCCCGGACCACCATCATAAGCTCTTCAGAAGTCTTGTTTCGATCCTGCTGCTCACTGAAAGACAGTAAGAGGTAAATCTTTATAAGGCGGTCCTCTTCCTTGATCATCGCTGGTACGCGGTGGGCTCGTTTCCTTTTTCCCTCCCCAACCTCCCGGCTCCCAGTGTTACGCCACTGATCACGGGCCTCCAGCTTTTACTTTTTGCATCTCCTCCTCAGTCGCTTAATTCCCCAGATCTTCATATTCCAAGAGACCGTCTGAATCTCAGGTTTTTCTTCTCTAACAATAAAAACGTAGTCGCTTTTGCTCTTTCCTCTTCGATGAGGAAAGAAAAGTGGTCAAAATAAAAGCAAACTTACCTGCTGCCGTCAGCGTCCGCTTTGCCTTGTCGCTTGAAGCCTTCTTTCCACATCTCATCAGATTCTTTATCAAGGGAATCCGTCCCGCTGGACTCTGGTCCATTAAATTCATTTCCACTGGAGTCATTGCCATCAGACTTACTGCGCTGCATTTCTAGGCCTTTACAAAGGACGCTCTTCTCTGGCTTCTAAACACTACTGACTCTAAAGGAATGGATTCTCTATTTTGGAATTACCAAGGATGATGATCCTGTTCTCATTTTGGTCCAAGCCATCACCTAACACAAAATTTTTTGTCACAGCCGATTGATGAAATGTGACATGAGTCACATTAATTGTTGCCATTCAATGGGGGAAAATTTTTTCTAGATTCATTGTTTTCCATAATAAGGAACTTTAACGTCTTATCATTCCAGTAAAGTGTAACAACTTCAATCTGAAAAAAAATCAAAGAAAAGTTGGAAAGTAAAACATGCATTTAATATCAGAAACCAAGATGAAAATTTCAGTGGCTCCTCTCAGAGACACAGAAAAGCATTCAGTTTTGTAGGATCAGGAGATCTTGGAGCTAGGAGGACCTTAAAGGGTATTCAGTCCAATCCTACCGCTTTATAAATGATGTCCCAAGAGATGCAACAACTTTCCCAAGATCTCCTAGCTAGTAAAGAGCAGTCCTGGAATTCAAACACAGAGCTTGGAATCAAATCCAGTATCCTTTCCATTGTACCAGAATATCTTTTTCCAATAGTAGCCAGGGCTTGGACCCAGGTCACCTGGCTCCAAATTCAGTGCTTGTCACACAACCAATCCCATGCAGCCAGTGTCTACTAAGCACCTACTATGGCACTGTGCCAGAAGCTTAGGCTACAATGACAAAACAGAAAAACTGCCCTTACTGAAATCAAGGGGGTGTGTGGGGCCATAATAATTCCATGTAGCCAGGTTAAGTATTTGGGTTCTGAACCTGTGAATTCACCGGCAGAGGCAATGCTAGAAGGTATGTATCTAGTTTTGGGTCACTGGTCAAGAGAGCTGCCTGGGGGTATTGCAAGGTTAAGTACCTCATAGGTCACACACACCTGTTGTTGTTACTGAGTCATTTCAGTCCTGTCTGACTCTCCTTGACCTTATTTGGGGTTTTCTTGGCAAAGATACTGGAGGGGTTTGTCATTTCCTTCTCCAGCTCATTTTACAGATGAGGAAACTGAGGCAAACAAGGTAAAGACTCATCTTCCTGAGTTCAGATATAGCCTCAGACACTTTCTAGCTGTGTGACCCTGGGCAAGTGACTTAACCATTGTTTGCCTTAATTTGCTGGAGAAGGAAAAGGCAAACCACTCCAGTATCTGTGCCAAGAAAAGCCCAGAGACAGCACTGGTGTGCTATGGTCTATGGGGTCACATAGAGTCAGATTAGAGTGAACAACACCAGAGATGATCTAATCCAACACCCTCAGTTTAAAGATAAGGAAAGTACAGAACAGTTACGTGACTTTGCACTGAAACCAGATCTTCCTGTCTCCAAGTGCATCAGGCTCCATCTATCCTTTTCACCAGACATCTTCTCTCCTCATTCCCTACCTCCTGGTTTTCTTCAAATTCTGAGACCTTTCCTGGTCTTACTCTCCCCACTCCTTCCTTCTGAAATTACCTCCCATTTATACTGCCTACATGGTGTATGTACATAGTGGTAGCAGGAAACCTCCCTGGATTAGCTGGGGAGCCCCATAAAATAAAGCCTCAATGCCTGGCTCCTGGAGGGCAGGGGCCATCTGTTGCCCTGCTCTGTGTCCCTGGCACTTAGCACAGAGCCTGGCACACAGTGGGCACTCACTAATGCTCAGTGCCAGGAGCCAGGCACACAGTAGGCACTCATTAATGGTCAGTGCCCAGCTCCCGGGAGGTCAGGAGCTGTCTGAAGAGCCTAGAGCAATCGGCTCCTAAGGAGCAGGGGCCATCTGCTGCCTTGCTCTGTGTCCCTGGCACTTAGCACAGCGCCTGGCACACAGTGGGCACTTGCTAGTGCTCGGTGCCCGGCTCCTGGGGGCACAAAAGGCGCTTAATAACTGCTGACTTGCGCCGCTGACGGCTATCACCAGATCACTCCAACATCGGTCCGCAAGTTAAGACCTCCACTTGTCTTCTAAGTACAAAGTGGCAGCAGACAGAGGCCCGGGACGGACGCAGCCCCACCAGAGGAGGCTGGATGCAAAAGTTGCCGGGGCCGTGGGGAAGGACACGACCCGCCCCCTCCACCCCGGGGGGCTTCCCGCCTCGGACCCGCGCCGCTCGCTGCCCCTCCACCCAAGTTCAAGGGCAACTTGTTTCCCCGCCGTGCTCTGGGGAACGGTTACGTAACCCGGCCCCCCGCTCCCCGCCGCCAGGGGTTTCCCTGCCCCGCTGCCCGTCCGAAGCGCTTTAAGCGGGGAGTGAAGCGCCTGGGGGGGCGTGACCGAACCGCGACCCCAGCTCGTCCGGACCCCAGACCTCGCGCGGAGACGCTCGCTCACTCACCCGCCCGGCCGCCGCCACCGCCGCTGGGCCCCCGCGTGCCTCCGCCCTCCTTGGCCAGGCTTTCTCGCGCCGGCCCCGCGCGCAGGTCTCGGGGCCAGCCGCGTGCCGCGGGGCCGCACCCCCCCACCCCACGCGAACGCCAGCCTGCAACGTGACAGGGCCCCGCCTCCGCCGCGCCCCATTGGACGCCGCGCTCAGCCCCGGGCGCCCCCATTGGCCAGGAGGAGGAGCCTGCGGGGGGAGGCTCTGGTTACATAACCGGCCCGAGGCTCCCCAAACCGTATTACATAACCCGCTGGGAGGGGCAGGGAGAGAGGCTCCTCTCGGCCAATCCTGTTAAGTAGGTGGGCGGGGCGTGGGCGGTGGAGTCCGCGAGGGAGGCGTGGTCCTGGTAGGCACGAGTCAGGTATCCTGCAGCCGCACGAGGCTTAGATGGTGATAGGCGGAGGTGCCGTGATAGGGCGGGGCAGCTGTCACTCTGAAGTGGAGGAGGGGGAGGGACAGGTGAGCCCCGGGGTCAGTGATGGGGGGAGACCTGGCCAGGTTGCTTCACGCCAGAGAAAAGGAGGAGAGGGGTTGATTTGCAGGCGGAGCGGCTTTCAAGTCATCCTTTCTTGGACTGGGGCCAGAGGCGCTTGGGCTTTGGCATTGTGGATGGGGCTAGGTTGCCTGGGAGGAAGGTGGACGCATTGGGCGTGGGAGTTAGTGGCTTGGATGAACCCCTTTCCCTACATATCTCCCTCTATTAAAAATGTCTTCTTTTTCAATTAACAGACGTTATTTTCTCGCTTCCCCTCGTTGAAAATGGAAACAAAACAAAACAAAAAACCCAACAGACCCTTGCAACAAATATTCGTGTTTGAGCAAAATAAATTCCCACGTTATTGTCCACGTCCAAAAATATATCAGTTACACCTGGAGATGGGAAACATGGCTCACCCCAAATTCTCTGGCATCCTCTGTTCTTGATACCAGAGTGGGTTGGTTGCAGGCTACCTCATCCCAGGGGTCACAGCCTCCTGGAAGCTCTTTCCCGATTCTCACCTATTTATCAGAGTTCCTTCTCTCCTCAATCAACTTATTTACTTTTATCTGCATTCCTCTTCTGGTCCTATTACTTACCATAGGGTCCTACATCTCGAGCAGGAAAGAATTTCACATTTAACCCAACTCCTTCATTAAGTGAGGAAACCAAGATCCAGGGAGAGTAAAAGCCTCGCCCAACATCACACAGGCAAATGGGTAGGATTTGAAGTCAGAGCCAGAACTCTCACCTGTGCCCCATAGCCTCTGGCACTTCTCATTCTCTGCTCGGTCCTCCCCCCTCCTCCAGGCTCACTGCCTTCCAAGTAAGGAAATCCTCCAGTTCTCTGCCACTAGCCACCTTCTCTTAGGTCTCTATGCTTTCTCCCTTGGTGATCCCATCAGCTACCTTGGATTCAATTATTATCAATTGTTATTTTTCAATTATACCGTTATTATTATTCAAGTGACTCCCAAATCTATAATCCAGCTCAAATCTCTCTCCTGAAATGTAGCCTCACATCGTTCCGTCAGAGTCCCACCCCCTTCCCACGCCCGCTGGACATAAGCCCCTTAGAATCAACATATCCAGAACAGAAATCATTCCCCTCCAAAAGCCATCCCTCCACCAACCCCCCCCATTTCTTTTCAGCACTTCTCTGTTCTTCTCATTACCTAGATTTTTCAGCTTTGTAGTCACGTTTCTTGTTCTTTGTCCCTCAACCCCTATATTTACTCAGTTGCCAAGTCTTGTCAATTTCCATCACACTTCTTACATACAATTCTCTTCTTTTCATACACAGTCCCTATCCTAATTTAGACTTTCACTGCCTCTCCCTTGGTCTCCTGTAAGAGCCTCCTGTATGGCTTCCTTCTCTTCAGTCTCAAGCCATTCTTCATATAGCAAGCAGCCAAATCAATAGTCTTAAAGCATAGGTCTGACTGATTCATTTCCCTGTTCAACAAGCTTCAGTGGTTCGTAAAAAAGCACAAACAAGGAAAAGCACATAGCCTGGCATTAATGCCATCTGTGATATAATCTCCTATCTTTCCAATATATATACACATACATGTATATATGTATGTGTATATATCTGTATACATGTATATATGTATGTGTGTATGTATGTAGAGATGTGTAGATGCACACGTGTATATAGATATGTGCAGATACACATACATGTATATAGATATATACTCTCCTTTCAGTGATCTCCCTTTCAGTCAAACTGGTTTATTAGCCATTCTCTGAACATAGGATTGCAGAGCCCATCTTCATGCCTTTGGAAAAGAGATCGATTCATCTGGAATAGTGCTTCTTGCTCACTTCCACCTTGAGAATCCCGAGTTGGCTTTGAAGCATAGTTCAAGTACTGCCTCCTCCACATGGTATATCCTGATCCCCAGAATTCCTGGCACTCCTTTCTTGAAATGTCTCTGAAGTACTTTGTCTTTGGAGTACTTTGTTTTTACTTCCTTTTTAAAGTGTAGCTTCCCAGGAAAAGGGAAGTTCCTGAGGCCTTGGGCAGTTCCATTTTTGTCTTTGTAGACTTAATATCTGTAAAGGTAATGGTAATCTGAAGATCTTCCCTGCCTGCTAATAAGCCGAATGTAATCACATGGAGCCCCATGTGGTGGGAGGAATTTGATGAATGAGTGGAGCAGAAAGATGGGAGTCAGAGCAGTCAGAGCTGGGGGAGAGGGAAGATGTAGGCAAGGAGATAGCTAGGCTTGTGCATGTTTGTTTGTGGGAATGATTTGGTATGGTGTTGCTCTCTGCGGTTACTCTCCCTGGATCTTGGTTTCCTCACTTAATCGTTGTTGCTGTGACAGGTTTGGTTTTCTAGTGTTGGGATTTGGCTTTCTGGTATCTGGATAAATATTTTGCTTCTGTCTTCTGTATGGGGAGTCTGTTATATTTTGTGTTTCAGAACTTTGCTGGTGTATTCATAGTCTCCAAAAGTGCTGTGAATGTTGCCTTGGTGATACAACATTTGGCATATAGTAGGTAGACTCTCGATCTTGAGCAGGAAGGGATCTCGTATTTAGCCAAATTCCTTCATTAAGTGAGGAAACCAAGATCCGGGGAGAGTAAAAGCCTCACCCAACACCACAGAGGCAGGATTTGAGGTCATTTCATTCTATTGTAACCACTAGTAGAATACAGAAAGGGAACAAGCATTTTTAAAGCACCTATTATGTATCAGACCCAGACTCAGGATGATTCATTATTGTGAGTTCAAATCTGGCTTCAGACATTTACTAGCTGTGTGACCCTGGGAGAGTCACTTAACTTTATTTGCTTCAGTTTCCTCATCTGCAAAATGAGCTGGAGAAAGAAATGACAAACCACTCCAGTATCTTTGTCAAGAAAACTCCAAATGAGGTCAAGAATCAGAAAAGGCTGAAGGAACAACAAAATATGGCGGGCTTGGGTCAAGTCCTTATAAAGAGTATCTCATCCTTATAACAATCCTTGGAGGAAGGTGCTATTATTATCCCCATTTCACAGGCAGACAGAGGTTGTGCCTTGTCCAAAGTCATATAGCTAATGTGTCTGAAGCAGGATTTAAATTATGATTTCAAATCTAGCTCATGATACTTCCTAGCTGCCTCTCATGCAATCCTCTTGAGGACAGGAAGGACAAAAGCTTCAGAACTACGTGCCACAAGTTGGTTGCAATCTGCATTATTGTTGGGAGTACTCCCATCTTTAAGATCACGGAGACATTAAAGGAACTGGACCCAGACTGGGGAATTGTAGACACGGCACACTTAAGATTTTACAAAGCATTGGAAAAAGGTGTCATTCACTCTTTGTGGACAAGATGAAGAGAAAGGCAATAGTACAGTCAGACGCACTGTAACTGGTAGAATGACAAGATTAGCCCAAATTAGCCTTTTGGGGGGAAGGGGTGGTAATGCCAACTTGGAGCAAGGTTTCTGGTAAGGTGTCCCATGCATCAATCTGTGCTTTTGTGCTGTCCATGTCATGGATGAAAGTGTAAGATGAAGGCATAGTCTGCCTGCTCCTCAAATTTGCAAATGCTATAAATCTGGAATTTGGAAGGAAGTAGACAATTGAATATTTGATCTGAGAGTCAGAACCCTGAAAGATCCTGATAGGAGAAGACTCAGATAAAATGTAATAAGAGTAATTCTAAGAGACTAGACTTGGGTTCAAAAAAAATCAACTTGGGGAGGCTAGGTGGTACAGTGAACAGAACTCCAGCCCTGGAGTTACGAGGACTTGAGTTCAAATCTGGCTACAGATACTTAACACTTACTAGCCCTGTGACCTTGGGTAAGTCATTTAACCCCGAATGCCCTGCCTTCCTCCCTCCAAAAATAAAAAAAATCAACTTAATAATTTAATTCAGGTCAATAAACATTTATTAAATGATTACTATATGGCAGACACCAAGACAATAACTAAATAGTTCCTACCCTCAGGGAACTTACATTCTACTGAAAGAAAGCAATATGTACCAAGATAAATTAATATAAATAAACACAACATGATACTGTGGAAGAGAGGGCTCTAAAGTCCAGGGGACTCAGGGAAGGCTTTACACAACTGAAAGGGAGCTATGGATGGTGAAAGTGTGGCTAGACTACACTTTCTGTGAATAAGATCTGGGGGCCACAGTTCCAAATTGCTTTCCAGAATGGCTTTCTTTTTCTTTTTCCCCAGTGGGCAGGGGATGGGGGGAAGAGAGGTAGACAATACAACTGCTTGTTAATTTTTTTAAATGGAAAAATTTTAAAAAAAGTTCTTAGAGTTTTATTTGGTTGTAAATTCAGTAGGAATCAATAAAGTTGATTTCCTGCTTCCCTCTCCCCACCATCTCCTTTTCCCACATCACCTGAGACTTGAGATTCATGGTTTCCAGAATGCAGGAAGTTATATTACTACTGTATTCTGCCTTGACCAGAAGACAAATTTTATCCTTGGTTCTAGGTACCTTATTTTAGAAAGGGCATAGACAAGCTAGAGTGTCTGGAAGAGGACGATCAGGTAGCTCCCTGTGGTCTTTACAAAGGTCTTTTGTTTACATTGAATGACCTTTGTAATAACCATATCCCTGTCAATCTTTCCTGGTTTATTACATGTGATTTCCTGTCTTGTGCTCTGTTGTCCAGTCAAACTAGTTTTCTTGCTGTTCTTCACATGACTTTCTATCTCCCACACCTTTGCACAGGCTGTGTCCAATGTCTGGAATGCATTGCATTCTATCCTCATTCCTTAACTTTCTTTTTCTTTTCTGTCTTTTCTGTCTTTCCTTCCTTCCTTCCTTCCTTCCTTCCTTCCTTCCTTCCTTCCTTCCTTCCTTCCTCCCTCCCTCCCTCCCTCCCTCTCTCTCTCTCTTTTTCTTTCTTTCTTTCTTTCTTTCTTCCTTTCTTCCTTTCTTCCTTCCTTTCTTCCTTTCTTCCTTTCTTTCTTTCTTTCCTGATAACTGCAACTAGTAGTGCCTCTCCTTGTCCCTGACTCTACCACATTAACTTTTACATTAACTATTTTCCTTTTGGAGGTAATCAGGGTTAAGTGACTTACCCAGAGTCACATAACTAGTAAGTGCTAATTGTCTAAGGTCAGATTTGAATTCAGGTCCTGTGTTCAGGTTTGTGTTACATCTTGTCTCCTAGAAGAGAATGTAAGCTTATTGAAGACAAATTATTTTTTTTCTATTTGTAATTTCAGTACCTACCACAGTACCTAGCACATATGGGGACTTAATAAATGCTTGTTGTTTGACTGACCAGGCAATATAAACATTGGTTAAAGGGACTGGGGATATTTAGCCTGAGAAAGAGAAGACATAGAAAAATGATAAGTTTTCAAATATTTTAAGGGTGGGCATGTTGACTTGTTTTGGATTGATGGGTAGAAGCTTGAGAGCAGTGGGTTTAGACTTGACCTGAGCAAAGTATTCCTAAAATAATTAGAAATATCTACAAGTGGATGGGGCTGCCCCATTGTGTGTTTCCTAATATTGGAGGTCTTCCAGCAGAGGTCAGGGAATATTGTAGAAGGGATTACTGCTCGGGTACAGGGTGACCATCTCTTCCACAGTGAGGTTCTTAAAAATACTTTTTCTTTTTTGTTATGAATTTTACAATTACCAGCAAATACAAAAATTTCAATATACAAATAGAACAAGAAATGTATAAGAAACCACGAACTTGTTACAGTCTTTTAAAGTATATTTTAAATTTAATAAGGTAGTATTAAAATGGCTGTTTGTGTGCCTTTCTGTATTTCTTTTTGGGCCCTACTCTCAAAGTCAATGTGGTGGGAGGAGGGACAAGGAAAGGCACTTATAGGCACTACCAGGTGCCATCATCAGGACAGGGGAGAGAAAGAAAGAAAGAAAGAAAGAAAGAAAGAAAGAAAGAAAGAAAGAAAGAAAGAAAGAAAGAAAGAAAGAAAGAAAGAAA
>CM053596.1:29293282-29390979 GCA_028646575.1 Pseudocheirus occidentalis | reverse complement strand
TTGCTCCACTCTAATTCTGAAGGAATTATTCTCTTCAGAAAAGTTTTGAGATTCTTTTTCCATCTGGCAAATTAGACTTTTTAAGGCATTCTTCCATTGGCTTTTTGGGCCTCTTTTGACATTTGAGTTAATCTATTTTTTTAAGGTGTTATTTTCTTCAGTTAGGTTATTGACTCTCTTTTCATGATTTTCTTGCATCATTCTCATTTGTCTTCCCAATTTTTCCTATACTTCTCTTATTTGGTTTTCAAAATCCTTCTTAAGCTGATCTATGGCTTCTAGACAGTCTTCATGTTTCTTGGAAGCTTTTGGTGTGGGAGTTCTGACTGTTGTCTTCCTCTCATTCCATGCTTTGATCATTTTTGTCCCCCAAAAAGGATTCTAGAGTTCAGTTGCTGTTCTTACTTTGCTTCCTTTTCCTGCTCATGTTGCCAGTGAATTACTTGACTTTTTAGCTCTGTGGAAGTCTGCTTTCAGAGGGGAGAGCTTTGTCCCAAGTAGCTGGGGTTTTCACAGCTGCTAGAGCTTTTAGGAGGCTGGTGAAGCCCCCGCAAGCTTTGGCTCACTGACCACCCCAGGGCCACCACCCAAGACCAAAATCTGGATCGAGGCCACTCAACACAAGAGCACTTGGCCTCTGAATGATTGCTTGGCCCCTCTGCAGTCTGCCGGCTGGGAGCTCTGAAGGAACCATTTGGAGGGCCGTCGATTCTTCTGCTTCCTTGTCCTGGAGGCAGTTTGTCTAGACTGCTTTTATCCCCCAAATTTAGCTGAGTTCCACTGACCTTTCAGTTAGTCCTCATTTCTTCTTGCTTGGTAATTCTGGAAACTGCCAGAGCTGCCGCTGAATGGTCGCTTGGTCCCCCTACAATCTTCAGGCCAGGAGCTCCAGAGGCAGCCAGGCAGCAGCAGCTGCACCACCCTGCCTCCACTACCTCTTGCCCGAGGGGCAGAAGCCAGACTGTGCTTTTCTCCACACAGTTCCAACAGAGTTCCCTACTGACCTTTTACTTTCTCTTTTTGTTTATGTGTTGAGAAGTCTGGAAACCACCACGGCTGCTGGTGATTCACTCTTCTGAAGTCTACTCTGGCCATTTTCTGACATCAGTTGGAGCTGCCCCGGGTCTGGGCC
Organism: Pseudocheirus occidentalis; assembly: GCA_028646575.1. Taxonomy (NCBI): domain Eukaryota; kingdom Metazoa; phylum Chordata; class Mammalia; order Diprotodontia; family Pseudocheiridae; genus Pseudocheirus; species Pseudocheirus occidentalis. Next base: position 29,389,847 of record CM053596.1, on the reverse strand, counting down.
CAGGTGGCTCATGTGGGATTGTGCTCAGTTCCCAGCTTGATGCAATAGAACCTTCCTGTAGGCCTGCCAGGCTGCTTTCAGTGGGAAATTTGTTTCTGTCATTTTGTGGGTTCTGTAGCTCTAACATTTGTTTAGAGTCATATTTTACCGGTATTGGAAGTGGTTTGTGTGGGAGCTTAAGCAAGTTCCTGCTTTTACTCTGCCCTCTTGATTTCTTTCGGTTGTTCAGTCATGTCTGACTTCTTGCTCACATTTGGAGTTTTCTTGGCAAAATACTGGAGTGCTTTGCCATTTCCTTTTCCAGTTCATTTTACAGATGAGGAAACTGAGGAAAATAGTTAAGTGACTTGCCCAGGGTCACACAACTAGGAAGTGTGTGAGGATCTGAACTCAGGAAGATGAGATTTCCTGACTCCAGGCAAAGCATTGTAACCATAGCACCACTTAGCTGCCCCCTGCATTTGATACTTCCTGGCTTGAAACTTAGCATCTGCAATATCCTATTTCTTTCTATTGCCTTTTTCCTCCTTATTTAGCAGGTTCCTCTTTCTCCTCTGGTGTGCTAAATAAATCTTGGGCCTGTCTGTCCCTCTCTGCCTTCTCTTTGTATGTTTTCCCTCTCTTAGAAAACATTTATTTTGTCAGCTTCAATCAATGACTACTTCTGTGTGTATGACTCTTAAATATATATATTTCCTTGTTCATATCTCCAGATGCCCATTGCAGATTACGATTGGATATATTGTCAGCTAATTCACCTAAAATCAAGACTTATCTCCCCAAAGCAGGAATTTGTTTTTAACAGCTCCCATTTTCTTAATACACTCACTAGGCTCTCAATCAGATGTTTGGGAGAAGGGAGGGAATAGGTATGAGCATGGGAGCAAGATCACGGAGGTTGGAAGGAGTACAGCATCTTTATGAGATAACATATCTGACCTGAATGGGGCAGAATAGGATAGGAAGGGTTGGGCCACGTTATGAAAGGCTTTGTAGAGCAACTCATCCAACAGTTTACACAAATCATCAGAATAACACCAGGGAAAACAACTTTGAAAGGCTGCCTAACTCTTGATGAATGCAGTGACCTCAGTGACGAATGCAGATGAAAAGTATGACTACAAGACTGAGACAGAAACATGCGTTCTGATTTTTGCCAGAGAGTGGATGCTACGTAGAGGTATAGAACATGAGATACCTTTTCAACTTGTTATTGTTCAGTCATTCCAGTCATGTTCAATTCTTCATGACCCCATTTGGGGTTTTCTTGGCAGAGATAGTGGAGCAATTTGCCATTTCTTTCACTCATTTTACAGATGAGGAAAGTGAGGTAAACAGGGTTAAGTGACTTTCCCAGGGTCACACAGCTATTGTCTGAGGCCAGATTTGAATTTAGGAAGATGAGTCTTCCTACTCCAGGCCCAGCGCTCACCACGTAACTACCATCTTTTCTTTTTGTCAAGGCCAATCTGTTGACTTCTTTTATTTGACTGTTATGTTAAAGTGGGAAGAGTAGGAAGATTTTATTCAGAGAGAAGTGATTAGTGGGAGGAATAGGGATGCAAAAAAGAACATCAATAAAGCAACAAAAATACATTGACGAAAATAAACATTAAAAAGAGGATGTAATCCAGGCAATTTTGTAACTACTTTGTTAAATAAATTATGTAATTGAAGCTTATTAGTTTCTACATGTTGCCCCTCTACCCCCCCTTTTTTGATGATGGGGGTCATATTTGATCATAGAATCATGAGGTTTTTGTTCAAAAAAGATAAAACCATTTTTCGGAATGTAGGATGGATCTAAGAGAGGGCGGCTAAAGAGTCTCAAAGACAGGCTATTGCAATAATCCCCCAGTGAGGCAATGAGGGTAGAAGCAGTGAGGATGGAGAGGAAGGAACATATATGAGAGACTTATCAGATCTGAGCAATTGCACTTGGTGACTTAGTAGATGAAGGACCAATGCCAAACACCAAGGTCTCCAGTCTGAGGGCCTTCAGGCGTATTAATGTAACAGAGACCAGGAAGATGCAGGAGACATTTGGGGGTGGGAGAGAATGTATTTGGCCTGGGACTTGAGGTTGAGGTGATGGCGGCACACCCAAAGAGAAATATACAATGGGTTAGTTGGGAGACAGAGGATTAGTGTTTGGGTGAAGTGCGATGGAGACATATATTTGGAAAGCCTCAACATAGTGATTAACTTAAGCCCTGAGAAGGGATGGAGAAATAAGGAACAATCAGGGGTACAAAGATTACATACAATCATCAAGATCTCATTTTCCAAGGGAATTTGAATAATATTTAGCACTTTTTTTGATGCTAAGGGAGATTACAAGGAATATAAGCAAATTTCTTGCACTAGATCTTTTATTGAATAACTTTAATAGCCAGGGAGAGGCCTAGCTTTCATGATTAAGGTGACAAGATTCTCTGTATTCTGCCCTAAGATAGAGCATAGGGCCCAGGGTCAAAGAGACCTGAATCAAAATCTAACCTGAATACACTTACTATCTATGTGATCCTAGGCAGTTCACTTAACCTGTTTGCCTGTTTTCTTAACTATAAAATGGGGATAACAATGCCTTTCAGGGATGCTTTGAGGTTTAAATATTTGTAAAATGTGCTCAGCAAAGTGCATAGCACACAGTAGGTGCTTAATAAATGCTTATTTCTTACCCCCTACCCCTAGTGACACCTAACCTGGAGCACCATGTTCAGCTCTGGATGCCACAGTTGAGGAAGGGCACTTGATCAGTTTGGACTATACCCAGAAAAGGGCAACCAGATTGTCTGAAAGGCCCTGAGTTTGTATCATACAGAATCAGCAAAAGTGGTAATGCTTAAGCAATGTTGGAGAAGTAATGACTCCAGTGGGATGTCAGCTATGTCCAACTATGTGCCAAGCAATGTGGAAGATGGACTGGCTAGAAGCAGGAGTGATAGAATTTGCTGGGTGGCAAATTTAGGCCCCATTTAAGGATTTCCTAACAACTGGAACGATGCCAAAGTATCATGAGGGCCGTCATGGGAAGTCTTCAGACTGGGTGAAGAGGATTAGAGTCTGGGTGACCGGATATTAGGCTTGTAGCAGGAATTCCTTTTCAGTTTATGGACTGACCAGCTGACTATGAAGGTTCCTTCTAACTTTAAAATGCTGATTCACTGAGTTTTTGTATGGGGATCACTTGGGTCTATAAACTTGAGCGTGAAGATGGAGAAATGCTTGGTTTCACAAGGCTCAGTGCAGAAACAGATAATGGGGAGGCAGGAGAATGGGGAGCAGGAAATGGCAATGGAAAGGAAAGAGTGAATCCCAATTCTGGGATGAGCCCTTGGCACAAAAATTCCAGTTTACAATCTTGCAAAGAATACAAGGACAAGCATTACATCCATAAACATTTTATTCAGCATATTACAGTAAGGAAGGGCCCCAGTTAAACACATAGTCAGAGACAAGCAAAGCATTCTTGGTTTAAGGCAGTAAGTGGTGGGTTAAATGGGGTTAGATGCCAAGGCAAAGGAAAGAGCACCAAAGTATTCGAGTTACAACCAGAGAGGGGAGTGTCTGCAAAGGCACTGGGGACACTTGGTAAACAGACAGCTGCTCTCTTACTAGAGCTGTACAAAGCACAAGTTGTTTCTACATAAAGATAAAGTATTTCAGTGACAGCAGAGGAACAGAAGTTAAGAAAACTGAACTCAACTCTCATTTGCCCTTTATGTCACACGTTTTGTGTTATATCACATGCAACAAACTGAATTGCAATTTCCGCACAATGAGTAACATTATGCCGAGATCTCAATTTCGCCCTAAGATCTCCTGTGGTTAATTTGTCTATCCGTATAATCCCCTGTTCAGATCATGAGATCTGACACAGGAGACTTCGTGTATTTTAGAAGAGTAACGGATGAATGTGTGATGGGTAAAATCTGAAATAACTAATAAATAAATAAATAACACTAGCTATTATCAAAGTAACCCTTTGGATACAACACAAATGGTTATATGAAAAGATTCCAATTTTCTGTGCATCTCTCCCGTGTAAAAAGTGCCACTGGCTACCTCAAAGGGCAACAAGAAAGCATAATTTAGAAGTCTGATTTGGGAAATGGAGGGAGAACTGAGAATAACAACAAAACTGTACAACCAACTGTTTACGGGGTGGGAACTATTGGTCAAAGTCATGAATAGTTTGACTTGGTGCCGCCAAGTCGTTTCACACCTAATTCTCAGTGATGCGCCAAAGGTGGTTGTTCATACTGCAGACTAGCAGATAAAACAAAGTAGGTGGAGAACATGGAGGAGGTGCAAGGAGGACAGCTTCCACTTCACTTTGGATTTGGCTTCGCAGGGAAAAACGCAAGCAGAAACACAGTAACTAAAGTACTTAGAAATAGGAAAGGTTCTGTGAGGCAATACAAAGTCTGAATGCAATATCAATATTCTAATTCTCCTGGAACTCTGACTTCCATTTAGCACTTTCTTGAGCTATGGTAAACATGCCTTAACTGGAACAGGCTGAGAATCTTTACTGGCATTTCATGTTTTGGCAAAAATAGACAATTTTGGTACTATCCACAGTCCATTCTCCACACCATCACCAATGACTCAGAAGGCCTCTTGCCAATGTTTTAAAGGTGAATCACACCATCACATTTTATCACTGTCTGACGTAAAATGCAATGAAAAACATTCAGTAGTGTTTACAAAGGCTAGTGGGCTATTGGATAAGGCATCAGAAAGATATCAAAATAAGGCACAGCCTGTTCAACGTGGCAGATTTGGGCTAAGCAGTAGGTTAGCTTTCTTTCAGGAAGGCACATATTGTACATCTGATTATTCATTGGTTTAAAATGTGGATTAGAAAACATGAAATTCATGTGGAGAGGAAAGTGGGCTTTAACACATTTTTTAAAACCCTGTTTCTAGAAAGTCCATGGCAACATTACATCTAAGTCATGAAACTCTGGAACTTAAGTCTTCTTCATCGGCCCATATGGAAGTTTATCAAGGCACTGTACAAAATGTGAGCTGAGCTACTGACATTTCTAATTAGGAGTATAATATGCATATGTGTGTGTGTGTGTGCGTGTGTGTATAAAAGGCAATTTCCTATAAATCGAACTTTACATTAACCAACAAAAATAATTTTGTTTTATATATAACAGTACATAAATTTGATAATACAGCAGGTTTAAGTCAAAAGACTTGATGACATTTCTCAAACCACAGGCCTGAGCTTCATTGGCTGTTCACGAAGAAAGACTCCACACTAATAAACAAGGAGAAGGGACAGAAGAAAGAAAAAAAAATTTTAGATGTGAATTTAAATTTGTAATTTTTATCTAAAATTAATATTTCAGTCTAAATAAATACATTTTTGGCAACAGGTCATGAAAATTCCATTTTGGGGATATCCTAACTGTTTATCTAGACTTTAAGTAGGGCTGGGGATTTTCCAGAAGGAAAAAAAAAAATCTCCATTCGTATGACCCTCTTTCCAAAGCAGGCACTCACTAACATCTGTGGAACAAACAGTCCCTGGGGGACATATTTCTCTAAACAATTTCCAACTACTGGGCTAAAAATGACAATGGACTATGTCAGTTAGAGGAAAGAGGTCAGCTTTAATGTAAACATTCAGAAGGAGGTAGTGCTCTGTTAGAAACAGATAAAAGAGAATACCCACATTGAAGAGATCAGGGGTTGACTGAAGCCATGAAATAATATTTAGCTAAAAGAATAAATCAAATTTAATTATGTAGTAATCGCACAATCACACATGATTAAACATTGCTGGAGGAAATGAACTAAGAGAGGAAAAAAGGAGAGGAGAAGAGAGGAGAGAAGAGAAGAGAGAGGAGGCAGGAGAAAAGAGAGGGGAGAGGGAAAAGTAGTGAGAGGAAAGATGGAAGAGGAAAGAGAAGAAAAAAGATGAGGGAGAAAGGAAGAGAGAGGGAGAGAAGAAAGAGAGGGAAGAAGGGACAGAGAAGAAAGAGGGAAGAGAAGGAAAAGGAAGAGAAAAACTCATAAGCTTTAATAGCTTAAAACTGAACTAAGACTTTTGGGACACTATATCTAAAACGGAGTATTTTTTCATTTTGTTTATAGCACATGCACTCACCAATGATGATGACGATGATGACAATCACAACAGTAATTAGTATCGCCCACATCTGTAATAAAACATATTCCATTCCACATCTTCAAATGTGTAGATTATCCTGCTTACTGAAGAATACCATACAATAGTGAAATATCCTGATAAGAGACAAATTTAGATTGTTCTACTCATTGGAAAAGAAATTAAGAAAGCTAATAACTCCACAAGACATCAAGAAACAATAAAATAAAGTCAAAAGAATGAAAAAATAAAAGGAAATATGAAATATCTCATTGGAAAAACAACTGAACTGGAAAAATAGATTGAGGAGAGATAATTTGAAAATCACTGGTCTATCTGAAAGCCATGATAAAAAATGGAACCTAGACATCATGTTTCAAGAAATTATCAAAGAAAACTGCCCTGAAATCCCTAGAACTAGAGGGTATAATAGAAATGGAAAGACTCTACCAATCACTTCCTGAGATCACCAAATGAAAAATCTCAGGAATATTACAGCCAGATTCCAGAGCTCCCAGGTGAAAGAGAAAATACTGCAAGCAGCCAGGATGAAACAACTCAAATATCTTGGAGCCAATCAAGATAACACAAGATTTAGCAGCTTCTACATTAAAGGATCATAGGGCCTGGAATATGATATTAGAGAGGACAAAGGAGTCAGGATTACAACCAAGAACCACCTATCCAGCAAAACTGAGTATAATTCTTCAAGGGCAAAAATGAAAAAGAGAACTTTCAAGCACTCCTGATAAATGGACTCTGGATTTCTAAGTTATTTGGGAGCTTGTTCTAATCTACTCAATTCCCAAAGAGATATCATATTCCTAGGATCTCCATGTGAGGAAAGGATTATTACTCCATCTGGATGAAAACTTTCCAAACATCAAGGAAACAGACAAATAGGACTCCAAATCTTGTAAGGGCATATTTGATAATTCTGTAAAGAATATCTTAAGTCTTCATTGACCACCATCATTCTGTGGCTACTTCCTAATGTTCTGCGCCAAGCTTGCTGTGGGTCTGTTCTGTGGTGGACTGACCATTCCATCCCTGAAGTGGGCTATGTATCCTGTGCCCACAGTTCGGCCAGAGATTCTTTGAATTCTGTGCTTGGCTTTGTATACCCTGCTCTGCATAAGCCTGTCATAGACTGGGGAATTCTTGTTAGTAGGGAGGGGCAGAAAAAAACAGTGATGTTTAACATTTACATTTAAAATGTACAAAACACTTTAGGCTGAGAGGGAAAGTTCACAGTGCTATAAAACAAAGACGGAAGCAACATTACATGTGATCTAATTCAACTCCTCCTCCCTTTTTAACAGATGAGGATGCTGAGGCTCAAAGGGGTTCAGTGAATTGCTATAGGTGTTCTGGAGTCAGGACTTAAGCCCACATCTTTGACTCTTCCAGTCCTGTGCTAAATTATACTGTCTATAAACACTTTGAGGACCACAGGACTTTGAGCTGGAATAGACTTCAGTGATCCTCTATTCCAATCCTCTGATTTTACAAATGAGGAAAACAAGGTACAGAAGGTCATTTGTCCAAAGTCCCTGGGGAATTATAGCAGGACCCTTTGACTCTACACCCACTGTACTTTCCATGATTCCATGTAGCCCTGAAACTCATCTCTAGGACTGATAGGCACCCTATGAATGCTTTTGGCAGGGAGGCTATGGAATTCTTTTCTGGACTACCAGATTCACGACAGCCACATGCCTGTAGAACTTTGTATTCGTGAAGAGCTTTCTAGGACTGATTTGCCCTGAGTGAAGGACAGGATCTGTGCAGAGGAAGTTGTCTAAGGGGCGTAACTCTACCTTGCAATTCTTCCACCAGTATTTCCTCTTCAATTTGGCTGCACTTGTCTCAAACTGAGAAGCCCCTGCTTGCAGGGCATCGGCACGGTCATCCAACTCCGACAGCTTCTGATCTCGCTCCAGAACTTTGTCCACATTGACTCGCATAATGTCCACTACCTAAACCAAGAGGCTCACAAAAGTTAAATAAAGACACTGAACAGAATTTCCCAATGACATCAACTATTGCATTTGTCCTCCCATTTTTTTTTCCAGGAAAAATTTGTTACTTTTGGCAAAAGGCCCCAAACTAAATTTCCTAAGCAAAGAACAATTACAATGTCATCATCAGAAGGGAATAGTGATAGAACAGAATTAGAAAACATTTCTGAGAATGAAATTATATGACTTTTCAGAATTAATTCAAGAGAAGACCGTCAAACCTTCACATTATCATGTTTGCTGAGTTGTGTTTTACCAAACAGGTTTATCCAAGACTTTATAAAAGTAGTCAGTATTGTAGAAATAAATGAATAAGCTTAAAAACTTGATCAGCTGAAGCTTATATATGCAACAGAGGTGGGAAGGGAGTGGCTTACTTACCCATGAACCAAAAGCTGCTTATTCCTAGACTTGCAGCAATTTGAACTGAATTGATGGGACCTTGAAATAATGTGTCATAATTTGCTTGTAAATAGCCTAAGGATCTTGAAAAAATGCTGTTTTCTAATCTGTACTGTAATATTCCCTCCTGCAGGTGCTTAACAGAAAATAATTCCCTCATGTAATTTATGCAGCAAGTAAGTTGTTCGATCTTGTCCATTTCTCAGCATTCTTGGTCCTGCAATGGCCTGAAACCCTCCCTGCAGACAGCTCATAAAAAATAGCTATGATTCTAATTTCCCAATTCCAAGTACAATATAAGGTTTGTTATTTTGATGGAATCAAATGTGAAAAAATCTGAAAACTTTAATAGTTGGTATCTTCACTAGCACTTAAAAGAACTGCAAAAATACGTTACATCCAGGTCATGTGATCTCCACAAACCACCCCATTTTACAGATGAACAAACTAAGGCTCCAAGAGGAGTAAGGACTTTAGTGTGGTCACAGAACAACTAGTGCCTGAAGCAGGATTCAAAGTCAGATTTCTTCCCAATTTCACATCCAACATACTTCCCACTGTATCATGCTACCTCTGTCAGTGTTGAGCAATAAGCAACTAGCTTTCCCATTATTTTTCATGACTAGTTAGTTAGCATTATAACCCTCCCTGGTCCCAGCCCCTTGCAACTTGTGATATACAGTTCAATATAAATACAAATACAAATAAATAAGTCCCATAGCTCAGTGGTCCCCCAGATGCACATTATTTGGCACAGACAAGTTCAATGTAGTCTACCTTTAAACATGGTCAAGAACAATGTGCAATGTCAAAAAGACTTTGTAAAAATTTGGAACAGTAATACTGTTAAGCTAAAGGAAGAGCTATCTCATCTAATCAATTTTAATTATTCTCTAACAGTGGGAAAAAAATCTGTATTTTATGTATATTATTATATGTAACTGTATTATATATCTTTATCTATGTATATTTGTTTGCATGTAGTCTCCTCCATTAGCCTGTAAATTCCTTGAGGGCTCCTTTTGCCACTTTTTGTATTCTTAGCATCTGGCATAGTGTCTGGCACAAAGTAGGCCCTTAATACATGTTTACTGACTGACAGCGTGCATGTGAGAAGCAACTTGTGTGTCCACAGAAATGGCAGAAGGTTCAAAATGTCTGTGATATCTATAAACCTAATCTTTACAGCACTCTAGAGGGCATGGCACGGACTGGCAGACAGTGTTTCATTTATGTCCAGACAGGCATTCATTCTCATTAGGGAGTGTCTGACTTCTACCCATATCATAGCTGTTGGGGCCCAAGGAGGCACACATCTATGATCTTTCTGCAGTGTAGTTTTCAATTCAAGTCCAGAGTGCTCACAGTTTATAGTTAATGACTAAACTTTCCCATGTCTGTAGTTAGAAGTTATGGGTTTACAAGGTCCCAAAGCCATACCTCATCTACTTGATTTTGTGCCTGCTGAAGACGGCGATTACTGCCAGAGGCAGCACCAGAAGCAGAAGGCCCACCTGTCGACCTGTAACATACAAAAGTATAACCACCAGCAAATTATAACACATTTTCTAAAGAAATTTATATCCCAGAATATCTCATTTCTATCTGAGAACATAGCTTAATCCCAATGAGCACAAATAATGACTCCCCTGAAGTGGCTGTATCTAGCTGAATTCATGCTATTCAAAGTTATGATTAAGTAAAATAAATAATTGGTTCCAGCCTATGGAAATATACAGTGCAAAATCTAAACTGAAAAGATCTTCTGACCTCCTAGTACAACACAGCAAAGAGGAAGTACAATGGAACAATAGCTTCTTTAATGTTTTTCTTTCTTTCTGACAGTAATACAGTGAGTTTCTTCTAAATCTTTTACTTCCTTTGAAATTTCCCAATACTTCCAAGATACAGTGAATTGAGAGAGACTGGATTCAACATATTCTTCTCTGTGCTATGATCTAAGATAAGATGCACTGCTTTGAATTTCCTGTTTCCAAGAGCTTGTATCACTTCTTAAATATAACAGTAGCTGATGTTCAGATGGTACTTTTGAGGTTTGCAAAGACTTTCCCATACATTTATTTTATCTGAGCCTTACAACAATTCAATGGAGTAAGTAGGTATTACCTCAAGGTATTCTCTTTTGGAAGATGAGGAAATTGGGCTTAGGAAAGGAAGTAACTTATCAGTGGTCAGGTAGTGTCAGAGGCAGGGTACTCAGTCTTTTAAGTGTGTCAATAAGCACTTATTAAGCACCTTCTGGGGCCAGGCACTATGCTAAGTCCTAGGGATACAAAGGAAGGCAAAAGGAGCATCTGCCCTCAAGGAGCTCTTTATATAAGGGGAAGAGACTTAATAAGTGAACAATTATGTACAAATAAGATACTGAGAGCAAAGACACTGAAATTAAGGAGGACTGGTAAAGGATTCTTGCAGAGGGGAGGGTTTTAGCTGAGACTTGAAGTAAGCCAGAAAAGCCATAAGGTGGGCACGAGGAAGGAAGAGTCCTGGGCATGGGAACTGGTCAGTGAAAAGGCACGGATTCGGGAAATGGGGAGTCTTATTCAAGGAAGAATGAGGAAGTCAATGTCACTGGATTGCAGAGTATGTGGACATTAATAAGGTACACAAATGCTGGAAAGTAAGAAGGATCTAGGTTATGAAGAGCTTTAAAAGTCACACAGAGGATTTCATATTTGATTCTAGAGGCAACAGGGAACCACTAGAGTTTACTGAAGAAAAGTGACATATTCAGATTTGTGCTTTAGGAAGATCACTGAGAGTAGAGGGGAGGATGGTCTGGAAGGGAGATGTGAGCCTGAGAGGTCAACCAGAAGGCTACTGCGTAGGTGTGAGGTAATGAGGGCCTGCACCACAGCAGTAGCAGTGTCATAAGAGAGAAGGGGGCACGTTCAGGGAGAAGTTGTAAAGATAAAATCACCAGAACATGGCATAGGAAAAAATAATGAGTTTAGTTTTGAACAAGAAAATAATTCTTATCAGTTCAAGGTATTTTCATAGTTAAGCCTCAGAGCTGTAGACTACTCCCTTGCCTCATCTCCAGTAAGGAAATAGTTGAGTTCATCGGCTATAATTATTCTTTCTTGTTGCTTCTGAATCTAATCTTAAGGAATGAGCATTATTAAACTCACATTACCACTAAATAGTAGGTAAAAAAAGAAATAATTGGGGCAGTGCTCATTAGCTTTGAATTTACCTATCCTTCAAGGACAAGCTCAAATCTTATTTTTCTCATGAATTCAATTCAAAGAGTTTATTTAGCCCCTAATTTGCGTGTGTAAAGCTCGGAAGCTAAGGCCCTCCCTAGGGCTACAAAGCCCAAGAAAAATTTAACAGTACCTACCGTTGGTTCTATTGGAGTCAGAGAGCCATCACACACACAAATAAACACAAATATATATATATGGTAATACAAAGTAACTGCAAAAAGAGGAGATTGCCAATAATGGGGAGGAATCAGGAAAGTTTTCTATTAAAGGGAGACATTAGAGTGCTGCTTTGAAGGAAATGGTATTCCTTGACTATTCCAACCTAGAGTAGATACTTTATATTAGCTAGTTAGTACTCAAACAGTGACATGTACGGTTATTTTCACACTTGTTTTCCCAATCGGAATTTAAATTCTTTGAAAGTAGAGACTGTCTTGTAACTCTTTTGTATCATCCATAATGCTTAACATTAATCTGAACATATTGGTGAGCAGTTGGGTGGTGCAACAGATAGAGAGCCATGCCTAGAGTTAGGAAAACCTGAATTCAAATCCAGCCTTAGATATTTACTAGCTATTGGACCTTAGTTGCCTCAATTTCCTCAACTGTAAAATTGGACTAATAATAGCATTTACTCCTCAGGGTTGTGGTGACAATCAAATGAGATAATATTTGCTAAGTGCCTGGTACATAGTAGATTCCTGTATAAATGCTAGTTGCTATTATTATTCTATTTTGGTGGAATATGTTTTCTTTCCTGAGAGGCAAGCAGACTGCTCTGATTCTAGCTCCCTAAAGACAACTGCCTCTTTTCATTCCATGAATGTTCCATGAACTTCAGCCTGGTTGCAAGATGTGATTCTTCAAAAAATCTTAGGTAAGTTCAAGAAATATGCATCTAGAAGCTCACATTTTAAAGTTCAATCACAAAAGGTACCTTAAAATCCTAAGCCGAATTCCTTCAAGGAGAAAAAGTGAATGCTCCCAAAGCCATACACTCTGGTGAGAAATATCCGACTGTAGCGAGAAATGTTCCACAAACGCTAAACAAGAAAGCAATTCAAAATGCCCTGGGAAGCTTGGCTACTGCACAATAATGTTTCCGATTGGACTTCTCCCTAAAGCAGTCTACAATGACTCCACCGGAGGCAGGCGCCCCAGCTTATATCTCTTCAGACACCTTTCTTTACACACTTACACTGAGCAGTGCTCCAACTTGGAATCAGGGGAACCTGGGACCAAACTCTCATGCCCTCCATCCTTACTAGTGCCGTCTGAGCCCTGACAAACCACTTCACCTTTGAGCCTCAGTAAATGGTAATATACAAAATATCTCCAGTTCCCGCCCCACACAGGGTCGTTGAGGCTCAAAGTGGATCATGCATATGATCTGCAAGCGCTCTGAAGACGCCACGTAAACGTCAGCTATTTTTTAATCGCCGTCATCATTATTATTGCTGTCCTGCACACGACAGTGACCACATCGATCCCGATCCTTCCAAAACGGAAAGGGTGGAGGGGGGCCCGAGAGGAAAGAGGGGGAGCCAGGAGAGTCCTCCCCCGGCAGAACTCGGGGCTCCTACGGGTAGGGACGCACACCGCCCCCCTCCCCTCCCTCGGCAGGCTGGGGGGGCATCTGCCTCGGGGAATGACCTCCCCCTCAAAGCTTAACTAAAGCCCCGCCTCCTCCAGGAAGTCTTCCCAGCTCCCCGTCGCTCTAGGGCCTTCCTCATCTCCCATGTAGCCCGTCTACCGCGGCTCTGGACGCAGCGGTTTTCCCTATTAGGGGGAAGCTCCTCTAGGGCAGGGCCTGTCTCTATAGGTATCCCAGAGTAGAAGAATTAAAGCTTAGCGGCCAGGGCCAGAGCGTCCCCGGCACTCTCGGTGGGGGTCAGGGGCCCCACATAGGAGCCACGCCCCGGCGCGGGGCGGGGGCCGAGCCCCGCCGCAGAGAGGAGCTCCGCCACACCCCACCCGACCGTCGGCTCGATCCGGCTTCACGGCGCGTCACTCACATCTCGGCGGCTGGCCCCGGCGTCGGGAAAAGAATCGCTTCGGCGGGTTCGGCGGGGCCCTGGGGCGCGGAGGGTGAAGGAAGAAGCCGCTCGTAGCCCCTCGAATTCCGACTGTCTGCTTCCCTGACTGACTGGCAGGCGGGGCGCGGCTGGTGACGCAGGCCTGGGGGGCGGAGCCTGGAGGTGAGACCTACGTTTGCACGCATGCACGTCCGTACGCCTGCACGGGCGAGGAAGAGGGCTTGGACGCACGCGCGCGCTCGCGCACACAGCTCTCCCTGAGGAAGTCGGGAGGGCGGAACCTGGGGCGCGCGTAGGCGCGCGTGTGCACCCAGACTAACGGACCCAACGGACGCTGCGGCTGCTCGAGGCTCTGACTGACAGAGGAGAGGGAGAGGGGTGAGGACCGCTGTCCGTACCCACTCTCCCGCTTCCCTCAGTCTTCCCCGCTGAGAACTCTCTCTAGGCTTTCTTTTTTCCCCTCCTCAGATTGAGTTTCTTTGAACACTAGTAGGAAGCCGCAGGGATGGGCGTGCCCGGCCCTGGGCCAGCGGGGGGAAGGAAGTGGCCCGGGTAAGTGAGGGTGGTGGTGGTGCCCTAGTTAACCTCTCCCTGGTCTCTGCGCTTACTCCTGTGTCCCCAGGTGGGGGGGGGGGTGGGGAGGAGAAGAGAAGCAGGTACAGCGGCTGGGCGTGTGTGCGCGCATGCGCACGGTACTCACTCTTAGGTAGTCCCGAGGATGCTCCTGCCTCACGGGTGAGGCCGGCGGCACCAGCTCTGTCCAATGCATAACCATACGGGGTGGGTCCTTGCCCCAGAGAGCCAGGCAGCGTAGACTTACCTTAAAGTTGGGTGAAAGATAGGACGTATTTATCGAAACTACAAGTGCTACCGACGGATAAAATGAGTTTGGCAGCCTCCTTCCATCTATATTAACCTTATTAGAACGTGAGCTCCCTGAGAGCAGGCACAGGCTGCTTTTTCAAAGCATAGAACGTGCTCAATAAGTGCTTCCCTCCCATCCCTCAGTAATTCCTAAATAAATGCATAAGTCGGAGCTGAGATTAAAATTTTAATACATTCCTTTCTGTTGAATCATAAAAAGAGTACAAGTTGGAGCTGAGCTTTACTCATCAATCAAAACTTAAGTCTCACAAGATGGTGGATTTTCTGCTAAAAAGATTTGGAATGGGACACTGGCTCTCTTAATTACTCCTTTGGTGATTGGGCAAGCAATATTTCCCATCTGAATCTAAATTTTCTCATAAAAAGGAGTGTAGACTACGGGTCTAGAACCTACAGACTCTTCTCCTGAGTCGCTTCTGTCAAGAATAGGTTTTACATTTTTAAATAAAAGTTTTGCTGTATTTAAAAATTTAAAAACCATTCTTAGCTCCATTGGTAGGTGGAATTTGGCCCTCTGGCCATAGTTTACTGACTGTTTTGCTCCAGATGATTCCTTAAAGCTCCTGAATGCTATCTGAGTTCTTTGACTCAGTTGACCGGTTGCACAAGTAGATCAGCCTTGATCTTGTCCATGAGGGGAATATGCATGCTGGGCTGATCACTGGAGCATCTTGGCAAGCATATGGGAAGAATAGAGATACAAGAGATGTGCTTAGGGGATAAAGAGTAATTGAAGACCTGATTGACAGCTGTGCAGAAAAGGCTGATCCTATTTTGTGATTAATTGATTTTGTAACTACCTAAATCGTGGTTATTATCTCTAAGCTTAGTTTAGAAATTCAGCTGCCCTGCAATGAATCAAGTTTAAAAATCCAGTTCTCTTGCTAGTCATTGTTCTTTTCTTGCCTCAAAGAAATCTGCTTTCCTTGGGGGATGCAGGTGGACACTAGGGAGTCTGGTCTACTGTTTTTACACCACCAAGCTATCCTTCAAGGATATCTGATTTGCTATCCAAAGAAATCTGGTCCATTCTTAATCTTGCAGGTAGACTCAAATACAACGAGCATTCCTTAGTCACAGGAAGGGAAAGACTCAGAAGGGGAAAAACGGGGTTGTTGCTAGCCCCTTATCCCCAATTTCCAACGTTTCATATTGTCCCTCATGCCTCAGCTCTGTAACCATTCATACTGATTTCTCCATTCATGATGCTGAGCTCTTATAACCAATCATGCTGAGCTCTTATAACCAATCATAACTTGTTCCCCACCAATGAAGTCTGTTCTTTGTTCTGTACTCCCCCAGAAACTATAAAAGAACTGTCGTCCTGCATTTGGGGTGGGGTGGGGAGGTGTCTTAGCTTTGCTGAGGAAGCTGAGATGCTGTTTATTGGTAAATTCACTTTACTAATAGATCATGCTCAGAAATTTGTGCCTCAGTTTACCTTATTTTAACTCTTAAAGTACTCACCTCAAAAGCAAAAGGAAGAAAAGGAAATCAGCTTTGATTACTCTGTGAGCAAGAGTAGTTAAAGAAGGGTACATTGGCAAGATGGGATTTGTAGTGGAACTTGAGAAGGTTGGGTAGAATTTGGAAAAGCGGAGGGGAGTAAAGGTATTTAGAACCTTTTGAGCAAAGGTAGAGAGGCAAGAACAATGGCCAAAGAATAGTGAAGACATTTGGTAGGAGCACAGGTTTTGTATGGGGGAAGTAGTTAATGAGACTAGATAGGGGAAAATTTTGGAGGGTCTCAAAGCTAAGCAGAAGAATTTGGATTTCAATTGGCAATAGGGAGCCAATATAGGTTTGTGAATAGGGGAGTAACTTAATAAGTCCTTGCATCTTGGCTGTAAGTTCCTGAAGGCTATACTGTAAGAGGCAAAACTTAGGTTTTGGGAGGACCAAAACCAGAAAGGCTCTGAATCCACCAGCCCTGCAAAGTTCGGAGAGCCTTATTAACAGATTGGTTAAAGATAGAGGTGTGCTGGAGTCCGGTTATGGAGCCTGTTGTTAAAATGTCAGTGTGAACATTTACACTTTAACTCGATTGTTGATGGCTTGGACTTAAGAAAGTAATGAAGAAAATGTTGGTAGTTCAGAATAAACTGAAAAGTATGTCCGGAGTACTATTACCCCTCCACAAAAACAAAAACAAGAAAGGGTTGTTAAACATTTAGTAGCATACACTGCAACTGGGTCAAATTATGGGGCTGCACTAAATGACCTTTAAGGTTCCAGCATTAGGTCTATGATCCTATGAAGGGTGATAATTTTTTTTTTTAATAACCACTCTTAGAAGCAGTAGAGTTGTGCTCTGCATTTGTGGAAGGGCCCTGTAAAATAGTAATGAAATTCTAAGTTGGAGTAGAATGGATTTAAAGTGGGAAGAGGATCTTGAGGGAGAGACTGGCTAGGATATTGTCGCAAAAATCCATGTGGGAAAGGTGAAAAGGGCCTGGGCTAGGATGCTGGCAGTGGGAATGGAGGGGAGCACTGTAGAACTTTAAACAGCTTGTAAGATTGTCACTGGTGACTCAGAAAGCTTCATAGTTACATGTTTTTCATTCAGTCTGGTATTTTAAATGCAAAGATTTTTAAATCATTTCTCTCTAACCCCTTTAAGTAACATCATTATTTGCAAATTGAGTAGAACTGTCCTGAGATGTGCTTTGGAGGACCTGTGTGAATCATGTTCATTAAAGACAGATTCTGGACCCAAACTTTGGTTTTTGAAACGGATATGCTTGAAATGACATGAAGTTAAGCAGAATGTACCCTGGTTTTAAGTGACTGAGAAATTTAAATTAAGAACAAAACACACAAACATACACTTAGTATGGGGAAATTTTCTTCATTTTTAATTTACAGCAGAAAGAATATAAAGCATTCAGAAAACATTTTCCATATTTTAAGGGCAATTCAAAACATTTTGCATGGTTCCAGCAGCTGAGTTCTTCAACAGATCCATTGATTCAGTGATGCTTTACATGCACAATTACAAAAATAAAACTTACAAAAAGGAGACATCTAGACTAGTTTTACATGCAAGTCTTGGGGACCCCCCATTGGGCGCCAACTACTGTGTGGAACTGCCATAAGCGACCGTGCAACCATAGAGGGGGTTCATGTTATAGTCTTTATTTCGTTCACACAGTACAGCTGATTTCAAATGTGTAATAATAGCAATTAAATTTTCAGGAGACAGAATAATATTAGCTATTAATTTTTATAATGAAATCCTACTCCTGGCACTTGGGAATTCAGATTATCCAAGAAAGCTGCGCTTACCTATCATCTTATACTCAAAACTATGATCCACAACCAAGAAAAGGGCGATCAGAAATGCATTATTTCAGTGGAAGTGCATTTTTAACTAACTCAGTGGTCAATGGTGGGTTATTCAGTAGGCAATAAACCTACTTCCCTCCATATAGATCCTCTGAGTTGGAAGAGTAACATTAAGTATTTCTATATCTTACTGAGTCTTCTATCTTGCCCATCTAATAAATGTATGTGAAACTTTATTTTTGTAGAAATGTGAGGGTTAAAACAAATCCACTGAGGTCATTACTCTTGTTAAAAAGATCCATTCTTTTCATTGTAACAAATGGAATAAACATGTCTAAATTCAGTTTTAATACAGGACATTTCAAAAGATCTGGCCTTCACATTCTATTCCCATTTGTGTGTGCAATTATGTATATGTGTGTATGAGTGTATAATACTCAGTGTTCTCCTACAGGCCCAATTTTGTAAAATAATAGATATTTTGGGACTGCAACAGCTGCAGCATGAGCCACACACTTAAAAAAAATTGAGTTAGGTCAGTTTACAAATGTACAGGTGGCTGTTGTTGTGGGACTGTCACTGTTGTCAGAGCTGATCACGAGCAGTAAGACATATACTGTACAGTAATTCAAGGTTGGCAGTGAAAGGAAGTAATTAAAAAACAAGTACAATTATAGAAAAGGCACCAAGAGCACTGACCCCAGTTTTTACCCCAATCCTTTTGTATATACCTTCCTTCCAAAGACACCAGTTTAAAAGCTTCTTATTTGTGAATATTTTTAGGCTTCACAACAAGCCTTAACATTTTAACATACAGTTGATGGCCAAAATCAAGTAAGAACAAAACTAATTATCATAAACTTTACACCAACTGATCTTCAGACTTAGCTTGGAAATTTTAAACTGGTATCAGCATATACTAACTTACCCTCTCTTAATTTAACAGTAGTAGTTTCTATTTTTTTTTAAAGTATCTGATTTCTTTGGCTCCTCATTATGTGGAAATAGTAATATACCATGACACCCCTAAGACCAGTTTGCATCATTTTAATTTTTAGTTTTTAATTTTTTTGTGCAATTTTTATTACATTTTCTGACTTCCAGCAGGAGATATGAAAATGTGAAACATATTTTTCTACTTTCAGACTATTTCTTTTTTTTTTTTTCAGTTTATGTTCATTCTAAGTGTTCTTTATTGGAGTGAGTGGATGGTGTTAAGCTATATACTGATTTTTCTTATGATTATCTGCTTTGCAAAATTAACTTAATTTTCTTAAGCAATATTAGCATTCACATTACTTGGCACCATTGGCAAAAAAAGTTAAAATAAAATAAAATAAACTCCTGGTAGCCAAAATTAAATGTAAACATATCCTTTTTTTTTTTTTTTAGTAATGTTACTCTGCCTTTTTTCCTAAGTCTAAATACAGTAGCTCTTTTTTTTTGCAGTTTAATCATGCTTTAGCAAAATGTTCTTCTAAAGAACATTTAAAATAAAGTACTCTTATAGTGAAATAAAGTTTTTGTTTCATTTTACAGACCATAGCCACTAATGCTTTGCTTTTTTTCATTTCTTTTTTTCTTGAATTCATGCACATATCTCTGTTTTAATATATACAATATGTACAAACAATACATCCACACTTTTCTCGCTCATTCAGACAAAACTATACAAATAATAATTTTATCTTGCCATGTTATTGACCCTTTGTGAATAAAATATTTAGTAATTAATCAATATAATCCCTTTCAAATAGTATTTCTTATTTTCCATTTCTACCTTCTATATATACAGAAACTGCTCAGTTTTGATGAAGTATCGCCAAAATATGGAATTTACTGGCCAGAACGCAGCACCACACTGATCTCTTAAGTGGCATAATGTCCAGGCAATGTTTATGGTTCCTTAGAATGACTAAGAATTTCCAAGGTTACTAAAAAAAATAAAAAAAAAAAGCTACATGCTTTACTAATTATTCTATATAACTTTCATCTTCCATGAAAGTAAGGCAAAAAATAAAGTGCTGGACATGAGAAAAAGGACGTGATGACTGATATACTTTGCAGGTTTAGGAAAAAACCACACACACGAAAGAAACTTTCAGACTTTCCTTAAGCTGTACTTCCTTATTTCCCATGCATTACCCGTTTGCTTCACACATCCACCCCTCTGCAAATTTCCACAAGACATTAAAAACCTGCAGATTTAAAAAGTTGCATTAAGTGTGCTGTAGAGAGATTTTAAAAAAAATAGAAGAGCAAAGGAAATGAGAACACACGGACCAATAAAGATTTGTACGATCTAAGCCCTCCACTGAGAATCCCAAAGATTCAGCTTCTTGGAAATGATTGACAGGTGCAGGAATAGCATTTTCTCTGTTGCTCGTGCATTCCCACCTTTTCTTAACTATATTTTTGGTATAATATTTGTCCAGTTCCACACGATGTTTGAATACAGCCCTAGATGAGGATAACCGTTTCTTTCTGAGAGAAGAAAGCCTCTCACAGATTCCTCCTGGTGTCTTGTTCTCCCATGATCCAACAGAAGATTGAGTTCCAAGATGTCTTGCTGAACAAATTAAAAGTTGTCCATGAAAGTGCAAATGCAATGACCAAAACATTACTGTTAAAATCCTGCAGTTAAGCTTCCAAAAACTGCAGTGGGTTTTGTTTGTTTTGTTTTGTTTTGTTGTTGCATGTCTCTGCTAAAAACAGAAAATGAAAACAGTCTGAAAAGCAATGTCACATTGCTACGGGATGCTGCTGCTGCTGCGGGTCTTCAAGTTCCTTGGCCTTTTTCAATTCTTTCACTCTGAAAAAACAAGAGACTGCTTTGTAGTGTCACCACTTCCAAAGGAAGAAAGACTCTCCTAACCATCCCTTCCACTATGAAGCACACCCCAAGGCATGGCAGAGAGTCAATGGCAAAAAAAGAAAAGAAAAGAAAAGAAAAAGCATTTGTTAGAGACTTGGGAGACGCAGGGGACCTCTGAACTGCTAGAAAATTAAAAAAAAGACACCGAGAAGGAAGAAATGTTTTACAGGCTAATTAATGATTCTATGGTTATGAATACTCTTCCTTTCAGTAAGTGCTGCATTGCTTTCACAGTCTAGGAACACAACCAAACCAGAGTCCATTATTCTATTATATCAGATAGGAGGGTAATGTTTTAAAACTGGAAAAACAGAACCAGCAGCTCTTCCAGCTGGTTTGGTTGAGTAACATCAATGCCTCAAAAATCCCAAGAAATTGTCCTACAGTTACCTAAGTTGGGGAATTGAATAGACACAATACATTCAGCTTTTGTGTACCTAGATACTGAACTAATCTTTACTGATGGAATTTTTCAGATTTTGTTAAAATCTTGAACCTGGTCACATCATTGCATAATCTTATTTTTTGGGTGTTTATTATAGGTGGCACAGTATCTTGCATATATCAGGGTTTTAATAAATTGAATGGAATTGAATTTGTGTTTTAAGTGTATATAACCTTAAATGCTATTTTACCTCTTAATAGATGGATTCTCAAAGTTCTCACAAAAACAGTTATTTTTTTCAGATGAAATATTTTAAGTACACGGGTGTTATTGAAAGAAATTGAATAGTGAATCTTTTTTAAAGCTAAAGATTCCTTTTGAAATTTGCACTGTTAATTTATTACTTTGTAATTTTACCTCTCTGGACCTCCAATTTCCTCATCTATAAAATGGGGTTGGATTGGATGGTTTCTAAGGCCCTTTCCAGCTCTAATCTTTGATTCAAAATTTGGGTTTTTGTGATATGGTTTTCTTTAAGTGGGGACATACCTGTATGTTACAAAAGGAGAAACTGAGATTTTGCTAATTAGTAGGAACTTTTCTTTTCCTTGATCTAGTAACCTTTATTATTCTGTTTCTCATACTTAAAGATACCTTAGTCATTTCTCCCAAAAGCTACAGATAGGTAACAACAAATAGTAGAGAACAGTACCAGAGTAACTGTCTTCAAGTAACGTGTTTCTTAAAAGTACGTTAACTGAATTTTGAACTTTAGAAATAGGATAATTTAAAATACACAGGAAAGCTCACTATTTCAAATCCTTTGATTAACCCTTTATCATCATGTAATTTGCCAGTTTTAGAAATCTGTTTTTTTTAATACTAGGTTTGCTTAGAGAAGAACTGTACAGAGATCACTTATCAGAAATATACTAGGATTTCAAAGTGATGTTTTATATTTGTTTCTTTATAACTTAAATGGCATAGAAATAGCTCTTTCAGACCTGTTCTTAAAGAAGAAAAAAAAGGTAGAAAAGAAAGAAAATGCTAGCAATATGATCCTGTAATCTGCAATGGGACTGTGTGTGTGGTTCCATTTGAATGTTGGGTTTTTCCAAGAGAAAATACTATTTAGCAACACATATCTAAATCTGTCAGTTAAAATCCTATTCCTAGTGTAGGCTCTTAAAAGGCTATAAGCAGAGCACCAAATCTGATAGGTGCCACCAAACCAGAAAGGCTTTGAGTAATAGCAGCAGACTGATCATGTCTCATTAGTTTGACCAGTTTAGCTAAGGTTGTAGAAGTTTGTGACTCCAGACGCTTGGCCCCCAAAGACCCTCTGGTAAGATGTAGCAGGACTGTAATGTGCATCAGTGGACAAAGTATCCACATCGATAAGATTGTAGATCCAGAAGTATAGTTAAATCAATAAATGGATGTTTTGTATTTGCTTAGTACAAGAGCACACTACGGATCCTGCTCCAATTTTGAAACTGGTCATTACTAAATTTTTCAGAAATCATAGGATATTTAATTCAGTTCATGGCTTGTTATTTCACATTTGTATAACTCTTAAAGCAGTACAGAATTCTTTATTTGTAACAGCCCTGGGAGGTAGTGCATATATTGATTCTGTTATTACAGATGAAGAAAGCAAGGCTTTTAGGGCGAGTGACTTGCTTGAAGTCACACATTGAATAAATGTCCCAACCAGAATTCAAACCCAGGTCTCCTGGTTCCAAGTGCAGTGGCCTTTCCACCTTGCCACACTCCTTTCCCAACAGAGGGGCAGATGGCATTGGGAACTACAAAGAAAAAACATGAACATTTACAACAGGGTCATGATATTTTGGCTTCCCTCACAGACCTTTAACGTGGCTATTGTGGGAATCTTTTTCTCTATGTGACTTTGGAAGGTGGATTGTTAGAATAGGTGTTGTAGAATGGAAGAATAGGGCAAATCAGTCCTTTTTTAAGTCATATATATATAAATATATATATATATACACACACACACACACACACAGAGATATTTGCTTTTTGGAGGGGGGAGGAGGGCAGGGCAATTGGGGTTAAGTGACTTGCCCATGTTCACACGGCTAGTAAGTGTTAAGTGTCTGAGGCTGGATTTGAACTCAGGTCCTCCTGACTCCAGGACGGGTACTCTATTCACTATGCCACCTAGCTGCTTCCCCCCCGTATTTTTTTCTAAAATATTTTGAGTTATAGTTCTAAGAGTAACTGAGAGTAGCTTTTTTGAATTATCTTTAAAAACTGTTCAAACTCATTCTTAAAGTAGTTTTGAACATTTGATCCTTGGCCTGCATCTGAATTCTAGGGAAGAGATATTCTGGATGTAAGTGAAGCTAACAGGTTTCAAGGGATTTTAGTTCAATGATTAACATAGAGTATTGACTATTAATTTACTGAACTCGCCTTAGATTTCCAATAGTCATTTATAACTCAAAATGCATTTTCTTGAAGAGCTCACTAAATAGGAGTTTAATTTTGGTATAAATTTTTACACACTGCTGTTTTTGCGTATCTCTAATGATATACCCATATGACACCAAAACAGCCAGCCAATTCAATGGGGGACACTTCAGTCAAAGTGTATCCACTAGACAAAAACAAAGTTTTGCCTAGATTTTCCTGTGTTGTAACTGATCATCTAAAGGTTCCAGCAGGGAATTATCACAATAAATAGTCTTGTTATGGGCCAATGCCCATCGTGAAAGATTTATTAACGAGCCCCATATCCCAGTTCATTTACAGTAATAGAGCCCATTGTCATTGCTTTCACAACGGCATTCCAGCAAACATTGTTGAAACAACCAGCGGTACTCCTGGGTCATGTGGCCCTCCTCAAGATCTTGAACGTTATAAGAGAACAGTCTCTGTGGCAACATGGGTTACTTTTCTGAACTGCACTACTACTGACAAACCGCAGGACAGCCGAACCAGGCAAGAGCCCACCCTTTGTAAGCTTTTTGGCCCTTGCCTGACGTGCCATCTTTGAGTTTGGGTGCTGGCTTAGGATAGCAAGACTTTTGGAGCTGTAAGCATTTTCTAAAGTGTTCTAAACTGAAAATGATAACGCGGTTGCGATTTTGTCACAGTCTCGTCTGACAATGTTGCATCGTAATGTACCGAGGTGATGTAGAAAGCAACAGCACCGAAAGCCAGCAAAAAGCCCACGTGGCGTTCCTTCGGTGAGACGTCCAATGATACTTATGAACAAATGGAAAAGGCCTAGCTAAGAAACTTGGAGCAAACGATGGCTTCATGGTTTAAGCATAAGGCAAAGCTGCTTCATTATATCTACTCAGTAATGCTCAGCCAGAGAAATGTTTAATGAGTCAGTGAGTTTCAGCAGATAGGTTCTCGCAATGCTGGACGTCGGTATATGTAGGGCAGCCATACGTGGCTTTCTAGTCAGTTACCTGTTGCTCTTAGAGCTGAAATGGCTTGTGGGAAATTTAGGAAAAGGGAGATCTTGCCATTTTCCAGAAATCTCATTTGGGTTGCAAAAAAAAGACAGAAAGGCCCAATAAGAATGACACCCCAGAGCATGCTGTCTGCAATTTAACACACACCTCTGTGTTCCAAAAATATTCAGTCCCTGCAAGAGGTAAGCGAAACAAAATTATTTTGGAGATCTTAATTGCACCCATGATGACACATCCCACATTCAGTCCTTGCTCTTTATTCAGTAAGTTGGGCCACTGAGAATCTTAATTACGCCTCTTGTTATATCCCAAATGTAACTATGGGAAACAATGGTGATATAATTGATATGTTAGCTTAGAATACTGTTTACTCATCTCATTATGTATCTTTACAGGTATTGTTAAAGAATTGTCACAGAGAGAAATGGATGCATAAGTTAGAGGATTAATCCACTGGGTTTGGGGAAATGACCTTGTGAAGATGTTTCAGATGGCTTCACTGACTGGTTGAGTGCAGAAGTAAATACTTACCATAGTGGATGGCAGCATCTGGTACAGATAGATACATTTTCAGAACCAAGGTCAAACAGAGGGAAAACTGGTGCTTTTAAAACCACGATCAAAATGCATTTCAATTCCCGCCCACCCCTGCTGCAACCTGTTGCTGGTACTTGCTGCATGAGGTCTTTTTGGACTTTTGGACCCACCTTTGTTGGAAACCCATCAGGAAAACTAGGCTAACAGTTCACAGGGTTGGTTCAAATTATCCTGTAATCCCTGCTGCTAAAATATTAAGGGAAGACAGGAATTGGTTTGGTAATTGCTTTTCAGAGAAAGTGGTCTTTAAGATTGTTTCCCTACGAGTACTTCCTAATACCAGAGAAAGTTCTGAAGGGATATGTTCTGGAGGGAAAAGGAATAGGGAAATGATTTCTCTCTCTAGAAAAGGAAAAGTATTTTTCAGGCCAGCAGCCTCACTACATTCAGGATAAAGATGGCTGTGTAATGTACATTATTTACTCATTTCCCCCTCTGGAAGGGGAATATTATTTTTTCTTGCTATGGGTCTCTGAATTAGTGACTATAAAAATTAGAGTAAGGTGCTTAAACTCTAACTGGAAAGTGGGCTCATAGACATTTGTAATCCTTTTAGGTGACTCTTGCTCCAACCCTACACTTCCTGCTTAAAATAATTGACTGAATTTAGCATAGTTTCTAAGATGAGTTGTTTTTTTTAAAACTAACAGTAAAGTTCAATTCTTAATATATCTGTTTAGCCTCTATATCAGATATTAATAAAAAAAACTTTCCCTATTAGAAACATAATTTTGAGTCACTGGTTAATTAAATTGGAAACTAAGCTACTGAGAGGGAAGGACCAGACTAAAAAATATTTGGTGTGTTTGTTTAACCTTCCCATCTGAGAACTAAAAGCTTAGGATGAAAATAGGATTCTTTTCTGGAGGTTCCATGCTTTTGAAGTTAGCCTTCTTGGAGTTATTATGGTGGCATTCTGATGGTCAGGGACTATCTTTTATAGGCAGCCTCTGTCAACAGCACAGTCTGAAGTGGTCTATCAGTCAGGGACCTTGACATTGAATTCTTTCATATTGTTTTTCAGTACATCAAAATTATATTTTTAATAATAGATTTTACAAACTATATTTTCAGATGAAAACTCCAGAGATATGAATCCTTCACACACAGTGCCCTGCTTCCAAATGTAGTTCTGACCTGGGAACTGTTAGCAAGACCATCCAGCCTGCTGTGATGAAGGAGAGAGGAGATCTCAGTGGTAACCAGTCCAAGCTCCGAATGTAAATTATTCTTCAACTTCTGTGCTTAGGCAAAGATGACTATTCCAGTATGTATCTTAGCACTAAGATCTCCTCTACTCCTATCTCTTAAACTACCTAGGGATTCCAAGTCATGATGCTATGAAACTCCAAATTACCATGCATGAGTGTTTCTGGAACTCACAACAGAATGCAGCAGGCACTAAAGAAACTAAGGAAGGATCTTTCATTGATATTGATAATCATATCTAGAATATTCATTCTTAAATAGAGTTGACATACCAGAGACCAGCAAGCTTCAAAAATGCATAAGCAACCACCATATTAAGATGCTGACTCCTCACAGCAGGCTATTTTAATTGCATGTACCATGCAAGATACAAGTTCTTGTTGGTTTTAATTCAGTTGAATGCTGTAACATGCACATGTTCTTTTGGAATCCTTTTAAATGTCTGTGTATTTGTCGGATAGGACAACATGAGGGAGGGAGGAAGAAATATCACTTTCATTTTTCTTCTCTTTCTAATACTTACTGAGTCAGCTTTCCTACATATAACCTGAAACATCCCAGTTCTGAACCGATCCAAAATAGTCAACATGAGAGTTAATTAGTGTGATTATAAATATAAGTATAGTTCATATTTCTAAAAACTAATTTCTTATATCTCATTCTGAATATCTGAGGATTTAAAACTTTTGGGTGTGAAGGGGGATGAAATAAATGCTTCACAGAACTGATCAGTTGTAAATTAGTTTCACAAAAGCTGTAGCATGGAACTTCACTTCTCAAGAAACCCCAGAATTTATGTGATGACATTACCATTCCACTTCTAGAAACTAAAATTTGACATTAACATCAAATTAACATTACGTGGGCAGTTTATTTATTTACCTGAAGTCCAGGTAAATATGCTAGTAAAGACTTTGGATAAAGTTTTAGTTCCCTTGTAGCATCTCAGTATGCCTAACATATCTGAATCTCAGTCAGAATTTCATGAACTAAGGAATTAAAACTACAGATTTAAAAATCTAGGCCACATTTGAGTGTGATGGCACATAGCGGAAATCCCTGCACTGGGAGAAGCTGAGGCTGGTAGATGACGAATTGAGGAGTTCTGAGCTGCAGGAGAGCTAAAGGCCTAGCCAGTAGAATGCTGAGCCATCCCCTGAGAGTGCAGAGCCCCCAGACTACCCAAGGATAGGGCACTGGTGCAGGTAGAAAAAATGGTTCAGGTAAAAGCTTCCCTACCAATCAAAATTAGGCTGTATACTTCCAGCTTGGGTGAGATATATCTAGTCTCAAGTTTTTAAAATTAGGAAATAAATAATGATAAGATTGCTCATATCTATGGAGAAAGTTTGAGATTTCAAGTATTGGCCCTTCCCCAGAAATATCATTAAGTTTATAAATGAGTAGATGGCTTAATTTGAGAAAAGAGAATAATGTAGCCACTTGATAGAATTCCACTTTGGTATTTTAAAAATCCACCCATTTCTCTGTAGGTAATAGGCGAGAAAAATTTCATTTATCAAATTAATCATAGAATCCTGTCCCTGGGTCTGGAAGTGACCTCATAGGTGACCTACTCCAGCCCTCTTCCTTTATAGAATAGGCAACTGAGGCCCAGAGAGGAAAGATGACTTGTCAAAGGAGTAAAGCCAGTCTTCTAAAAGGAAAGGAAATTCTTCACAGCTTAAAATGACTTTTTATTGATTGCTATTAAGTATTTAATAAAATAATCACATTGTATTCATTTCTCTTACTGAACATTCAAAAACTGCACTGCCATCCAGCATTTCAGGAACATTGGCACAGTGACTTTAAAACAATTGCCCTTTCTCTCTGTAGCTAATCCTGTCTATCACATAGTTCATTAAAAACTATATTGATGTTTATCCTCCTTGGTATAATGTAGGACATTCAATTATGTGAGGCATGATTATTCAACTTTTCTATGTGTAACATTCATATAATTCAATTTTAAAATTTAAATGCTGGAGGTTTAGTTTGTTTTATGTCTTTATAACCAGAATCCCAATTATTAGGAAGTTGGATTTTAAAGAGCAGTTAAGCTAGGTGTATTGATTCACTTCAAATGGCAGAGAAAGGAGACATTTAGGAAATAAAACTTGAGAAACCAGCTAATGGGGAGGACTTATTTTGGCCAGAATAATTCTGAATAATAAGTTAACAGAAAAACAATCTAATTGCCCCCAAGTAATTTCTTGCTTTAAAGCTCCCTAAGAAATTACTAAAATACTAAATATATTTAGGTGGCAATTAAATTTATTATAACAAAATATTACTCTTAGTGCTTTTTATTACTTTTCTTTTGTTTTAGTGCAGACCCATTCAAGTTCCAAACTTGTAACATCAGCCATTTTTATACTGAAGGTTCCTCCCACCACTTTCTAAGCATGCCCAGCGGTGGCTTCAGAAAGAAAGTCCTACATATGTATTCATGCATTTGTAATTATCTACTGCATGTGATTTTTTTTCCTGTTGTATAAAACAGCAGTGTTAGTAATTGCAGTAGGGTTAGTTTTTATTTGATCTCATTTCATATAATTAAGTGATGTGAAACTTACTAGCATACCTAGGCTGCAGCCCCATGCAAGCAAGCAGAAAGCAAAGTATTTAAAATGGAGGAGAGAAACTGGCTAGCAGGCAGCTAAACTCACCCTTTTGTACAGCCTATGGTCCGCCAGAGGGCTTTAGACAGTAAAACAATACCAAACAGCTATTAGCATACAAATGTTATAACAGAAACCTTAGAAATAGCTTTAGTTAGACAAAAAGAAGACCAAGTGGCTTTGTTTTCTGGGGAGGAAAAAAAGGGAAGTGGTGGTAGGAATGAGAATGAGATGGAAATCCATCCTGAAAGTGCTTTTAAAAAAAAAGTCTGGATGAACTATGTTTTGAACTTTATATTTTACTCAGTGTACATTAGGTTAAAGCAAAATGGAGCTAACAGATTTCACTGGGAATAGGAAAGGACTACTACTTTTTAAGTTAATGAAAGTATTTTAAGCCCTCCTGCCTTTTTCTTTTGTGCGGTCAGGTTGTTCTCTATCTTAGGAAGAATTTTACCAACTATTGATGAGTGATAAATACAACACTTTCTCTAAAATATACGAAGTGACCTTGTAACCAAGGGGGAACAAACATTTAAAATTAGACTTCCAATAATGAGTTTAGATAGATGTTGGAGATTTCAGATTTCAAGTCATCATGAATGGGGCATGAGTATTGATTTTATATGTATTTCATGGGTTAAATCTGATTCCAAATTTTCTTGGCTCTAAATAGGTAATATTTGAACCATTTGAAGAGTGGCTCAAAATAAATTCCAGGAGTAGCATTAAATATGGCAAACAGCAAAGGTTTTGGGATTATTAAAACTATTTCCTTTTGTCCTATTCTAAGCAGAGAATAGAAGTCTAGAACCTAGAGCAGGTTATATTTCTTTTCTGATGATAATCAGATTTCCTATGACAATATTACAAGTTAAAGTCTAAACACAAAGGAAATAAAAACACTATGGAACTCTTTCTCATTTGTATACAGAAAAGAATAGGGACTGAACCTGTGATTTCTTTGGTTTAGGCCTAGAACTCCTGGCCGGGGAAATTCCTTCTGCCAATAAACATTAATGCCTTCTCTTGAACTTACAGTTTAAGAGATACCAGGGTGAGTGCTGAGAGGGTAAGTCACTTAGCATCACACCCAGTGTGTGTCAGAGGTGGGATTTTTACCCAGCTCTTCCTAGATCTAAGACAGGCTCTTTAAAAGATCCAAGACAGGCTTTCTAAAAGAAAGATAATTCTAAAGGCAGAGAAAAAGAGAGAGGGGAAGACAAGGAACCCATTCTTCCTACAACTTTGGATGTAGCCTTGACATTTTTAAAGCCACTTAAAGGTTCATAGGATCATAAAATGATTGATTAAAAACTGGAAGGGGACCTCACAGGCCCTCAAATCCAGCCCCTTCATTTTACAGGTGAGGAAACTGAGACCGAGGAAGGTTAAGTGCCTTGCTCTGGCAGGGTTACACAGCTGTATTTAGGAATTCAACTCAGATCTTCCTGAATCCAAGCCCAGAACTCTTATTCACTGTCCCATTTAACTTGTATTCTGCCATCAGAGTCATTCAACTTACCAAGGCCCAGGTAGAGGGGGTAGGTTTTGTAGAATGGAACCTGAATGAGGGACATGATTAAATCTTGATTTGTGATCTTTAATGAAGAAGGCTCAACCATGCTGATTTTTAAGAGATAAAGTTGGATTAAATGAAGGGAAAGAGCAAATTTAGAACATGAAAATTCTGATTGTTAAAGTTATTTTTTAAAAAATGCATCTGTCTTGGATATTTACTAGTCACATGTGAGAAGGGAGCATATAATTCCAAGATGCTTAATGCTTGTGGATTCCTCCCCCTTCCCCAGGTAGATTTGCTGCTTTACAGGTGGGAGAAGGAAAAGAAGGGGGCTTTAGCAGCTTTAAGGGGCCCAAACATGGAAGACCTTGGCATTTTCATTAAACAAAGAACATACATTGCCCTGTTTGGGTATGAATATTATAATGAATGCTATATGTATGGTATAATTATGAACTAATGAGATTTTTTTTGTGTGTGTGGAGTATAACTTAAGTTTCTATATGGTCATACTTGGCCTTAAGATATGATTTCTGGATATTCTTGCATTTCAGAAGATTGTCATTGGTGCCTTGTTAATTCTATTATTCTTTCATATGAATGTCTCATCACTCAACACAATGAGAGAACAGATCCACAGTTACCACAACTATGATCCATAGAAAACAATAGGAAAAAAACCAACCATTGAATGACAGAGAACAAATTCTGCATTAATGTATGTGAAGAAGAGACCTAAATGCCTTCCAGAAAGATTGGCTTCATAAACCACAGTAAAACCAAGATTCTGATATTTCTGTGTGAGAAAAGTCAAGTAAATATATACCCAAGCCTAACAGAGTCACGGACCTACCAATCTCTGATAAACTAGTATCTGTTAGGAACAGGACCTCAAAAGTAATCTTACTTAAAGGAAATAAAATGAAGTATTTCTTCCAGGTACAAACCAAATATGTATCCCTAGTCCTCAAAGAAAGCTCTAGATTTGGAGAAATAAAGAGAAACTGCAATAGAAGATGGGCTATTGAATTTCCCTGGTTTGTCGGGGGCACAGTGACCCAGTTTTCCTCCCAGTGGTTAAGAACATCCCAATAATCTAAGCTGTGCGCCCCTGTTTGGTTTTGATGTTATTTCTCCCAAACCCATCAGAAAAATCAACTTTGACCAAGAGCAAATCAGACATTGTCTCCAGCAGAGGGCAATAGTACATCAACTATTTCACAAATTTTTAATGGAATCATTTCCTTGGAGACAAGAAATCCACTTGTTTTCTACTTTGATGCACAGTTCAGAGAGTAAAATTAGTTTAGGTGTGAATGGAGGACATGAGTAGTATAGAACAAAAGGTTAAATGAAAACTTTGACTTAAGTTAGTTTGGCTCAAGCAGAAAGCTCCTTGTACCCAACATAAGCAGCAAAAAGGTATATGTGACAAGTTCATTTTATTTTCCTACCTTTCAGTAGTTACCACATTTCACTTATCGCTCCCTGCTTTGGATGGTTCTGCTATTTCAGTCTTTTGGAAGACATCTGTCTTAGTAGTTTACTGGGATAATTAGCCTTGTGTTGATGCTGAAAGCTTGTTTGATAAAGATATTTTTGATAGGTTATATATACATACATATACATATACACGTGGGGACTAATGTACCTGTGTCGACAACGGCGTAGAAACCTCATTATCTTGCGAGCAGCTTGATCCTGCTTCTTGGTTAGCAGACTGCTCCTGGGGGAAAAAAATTAGCCCATATTACTGTCATAGAAAGCATAGTGTCAAATTATAAGGCTTCTTTAAAATAGGCCAGCATTAGTGCAAGATTAAAAATGAAACACTTCATGCAGGGAGCTTAAGAGTACAGGCATGATATGATATATGATATGATATCTTTAAGACTCATCTTCATCTTTAAATCTTCTACACTCTCTCTTAGATTCAGTGTTTACAATATTAGTTACTTTTGTCCTACCTGCAGATTAATTCATGCCTTATCATATAAACTTCTGTGTGAGAAAAGTCAAATAAATATATACCCAAGCCTAACAGAGTCACGGACCTACCAATCTCTGATAAACTAGTATCTGTTAGGAACAGGACCTCAAAAGTAATCTTACTTAAAGGAAATAAAATGAAGTATTTCTTCCAGGTACAAACCAAATACGTATCCCTAGTCCTCAAAGACTTATATGATAAGGCATGAATTAATCTGCAGGTAGGACAAAAGTAACTAATATTGTAAACACTGAATCTAAGAGAGAGTGTAGAAGATTTAAAGATGAAGATGAGTCTTAAAGATTCTTGGCTGATTTTCTTTCAAGTTGATTTTGATAAAAGAACTGATGTTTTCCTCCAACATTTTAAAGCATACTTCTTTTAAAAATGATTTATGGTAAATTTAATATTAAACATTAAGACAACTAATTCAACTTGCTTTATAACTATTTACATTTAAATAAATAAATTTCTCAAAAATGTAGTAACTTCTAATTTAATCCCTATAAGTCTCGGTTGTGATTCTCTATCCCTTCACTTTTCTTTGCATGTGGTTATGCCATGATTTTTCAACATAGAGACTTTGATTGGGGTACGGGGTGGGCAGGGAGGAGAATTCATCATTCATGTACACCCTATTCTCCTGGGTCTACTTATTTTGACTTGCATCATCAATTTCCTTAGAGAGACTTCCTTAAATTTCTTATACTTTTCAGACTGAATTGCATTAAAGTGTTCCAATACATTAATATACCCCAATTCATATAACTGTTCCCATATTCTTGGACATGTAGTTTTCTTCAGTTTTTTTTTACCACAATAAATAATACCACTATAAAAATTTTTGAATAAATTGCCTTAAAATTTTTTTTGGGTAGCATTCTCATAATATATGATCAATAATAGAAATTTGGGGTCAGGAGATATGATTATTTTTGTAACTTTTAAGCCAGATTGCTTTCCAGAAATATTCTCCTACTTCACAGTTGCTATGGGCAGTGAATGAATGCCCTGACAGTACTAAGTTTCACTGCTTTAAAGTCTTTTTGTCAATTTGATGCTTTGGAGATAATACCTCCAAGTTGTTTTAACTTGTATCTTTTTGGTTGTCAATAAAGATGGGCATTTTTTCAAGTGATTATTAACTATATGTATTTTCTCTTTTGAAAACTCTTTCATACCCTTTGCCCATTGGTCCACTGGGGATTTCATACATTTAAAACAGTTTATTGTATTTTATATGCCAAATTTCTATTAGTTATATTTGCCATAACTATTTCTCCAAATCTGTTTTCTTTTTGTTATATTTTATATGATTTTTGTTTTCATGTACTTAAGCATATTTATCTTGAGCTCAGTCATTCTCCTATTTAATATCAACACGTATTCATTGACTCCTTTATTTCAGGCACTTTGGGGCGACAAAGACAAAAGGGAAGGGGAAGGAAAACAAGCATTTATTAACACGGATTGTGTGCCAGGTACTGTGCCAGGTGCTTTACAGCTAGATGGTTTAATGGATAGTGCTAAACCTGTAGTCCTAAGTTCAAATCTGGCTTCAGACACATAATAGTTGTTTGACCCTGGGCAAGTCACTTAATCGCTGTTTGCCTCAGTTTCCTCATCTGTAAAATGGGGGTCATAACAACACCTTCATCTCAGGATTCTTGTGAGGATCCAATGAGATACTAATTGTAAAGTGCTTCAGACAGTGCCTGGCACATAGTGATTCCTCCCTAAATGTTAGCTATTATTATTATCACCTCATTGTAATGGAGGAGATAATTTCTCCTCTACAGTTAAAATCTCTACATTATTCCATTTTCTTCCATTTTAAGTGGTTGATATAAAACTGCATTTTAAATAGTTTGTTTTAAAATGTTGTAGGCTATTGTATAACTGGACTTTGCTGAGATATAGTTTCTTATGTTAAAAATGGATTTCCTTTATTTCTTTATTCCTTTATTTCTTTCTGATTCTTTAAAAAGTTAATTTGTCTTGTAGAAAATAGCCACAGTTTCTGAAGTCATCACTGGTCTAACCAGTAGTTAGTCCGTACCAAATATTTTGCCAAAGTCTCAAACCCTAGAAGATGACATTCAATACTCCTATCTTTTTGGGCACAAACTTTCCTTGTCTTTCAAGTCCAGCTCTGAAATCACAATATTGAGCCAAATAGATAATTTTGGAGACTTCACATGCAGACCTCCAGTCCACCTCAACACCTGAACACAGACTCTGAGGAATACTGGGTCTAGCCCAGGCCAGCTCAGGGCCCAGGCCTGCATCCCCTTGGCCTTCACAGTTTCTCCAACCCACCTGAGCTTCTGTTGTACAATGGCAGCTGCTCGGCGACTTTGCTTTCTTTTGCCACATTCCTTGTAGCTCCGGTAGTACTGTTGGATCAGCACAGCAGCACGTCTGCTCTGCTGGAATTTTTTCTGCTCGTAATAGCTTCGGAATTTGCTCTGGATAAGGATGGCAGCCTGTGTCATCTTTTTATAAAGTGCATACTGTAGAGGAGACAAGAACAAGCTAAGTAGTAACAACAGGAGAAAGACTAATTTCCCCATACTGATAGAGGAGCCTTGTTTCCTTGGAACGTACTCTCAGTGAAAGGAGAAGCTCTCTTTTCATACTGTCAGGTAGTCTTTTGGCAGTTAATCATCACCAAGGCCTACTAGGAAGCTTTTCACCTACCTTTCCCAAATGCACAATGTAACAAAAATTCCAGCTCAGGTAGCAGCAAACTGCTCTAAATGTGTTCTCCCTCCACAAATACCAAGATATTCATGAATACTTTTTAGAAAAGTATTTTTACATAGCAGTACGCTTAAATACTTATGTATTTTTTAAAAATGTATGACACTTTGAAAAATTCTGGATGTTGGATGAGAATATTTAGAAATCACTTTTGCAGAATTTAAACTAACTTTTCCCATGTGCCTCCCATCTCACAAAACACACAATCTGCTTTGTAATCAACACCTTGTTTTGAATTCTCTATCCATACAGAACTTTATTGGCTGAGTCACAAGTTCCCAAATATAAGGATTATCATGAAACGCTGACACCTTTAATAAAGCTGTTTCCACCTGCAGTGACTGATACCCCAAACAGCAAGATGATGGTGAAGCAATAAGGCAGGACAGCCTGGGAGATAATCACAGAGGGTGGGGCCATAGGAATCCAGCATAGGAGCCAAACACTGGCTTTTTTTCCCACCCTGCCTACTATGTGTCCTCAAAAGAAAAGCCTGGGACATTCCAGGATTGGGGTTTTCTTCTCTTGAATGCCCAGCTCCGGATGTTCCAGAGGTCCCAGCCTTTCAAGAAAGCCACGTCCAAATATCTGTTTTGCCAAAAAAGGCCTCTGCAGAAAGGTCATGATAATGCCCTCTTCCTACCAGAATACTTTGCCACTGAAAGGAAAATAAATTTTTATCCTGCAGTTAAGACTCCTTCTGGAATTATGAGGTGAAATGGAAGAAGGAAACTTTTTTTTTTAAAGAAATGTTAGAGAGCTATTTCAAGAGGATCTTTTCCAACTCTAGCTATAACCTGTGGTATACCTTCCTTGTTCCAGCCTCTTTTAGTGAAGACCACCTTATATTCTAGAGTTTATGTTATTCATACCACA
This sequence comes from Pseudocheirus occidentalis, assembly GCA_028646575.1. Classification (NCBI taxonomy): domain Eukaryota; kingdom Metazoa; phylum Chordata; class Mammalia; order Diprotodontia; family Pseudocheiridae; genus Pseudocheirus; species Pseudocheirus occidentalis. Next base: position 29,353,565 of record CM053596.1, on the reverse strand, counting down.
CTTTGCCCTTTGTATATTTTGGGTTTTCAGAACCATAAGGGCCCATTAGGGTATTTATCTAACGAATTGACGAGGTAAACCCTTAGTGGCTCAACCTGGTAGATAATAATGATCTTTTGTGTTCTGAGACTGGCTCATAAAACCTCCCCCCAACCCCTCTCAATTAAATAAAAAATAAGTCTAACACAGTGAACACTCAGAAAGGTTGTTCACTGTTGTTAGGTGTCCCTGATATGAGGTGGTATGACCACACTTCACGGTCCTCACTGGTATTGGATGCCACTATCTTAGTTCATCTAAGGAACTACTTTGTCTCTGTAGCTGATAATGAGTGTGAAGTTTTTGACTCTGGTGGAATGGTTGGAAGCGTTATTTGTGTTTATTCGTTACCTTCAAGGCTATCCATGTCAGCTTGGGGGAGAAACAGAAAATACAAGATTAATGTTAGATTGGTGAATTATAAAGAAAAAAAAACAGAACCAATAAAGCTACCAACAAAAATTAATTTAACCTGACCATATTAATGTCTAAGGTTGTAAACAGATTTTTCAGAGCATCTTTTTGGGGTTGGGGGTGGGCGAGGAGGGTATCTAAAAAAAGCTTATATTTTAAAATAAATGCTTTTGATGTAATTCCAGATGTCCAGCTTTGGTTTGTGAGTGTTAGCTGCTCTATGCTGGGGAACCCACCTGCAACACAAGAAAGAATGCAGCTTCCATGCTGCTGAACTACAGGTACTGTGGTGTCAGCGTTTACACAATAAGCCTTCATTTGCTGGGATCATGAACTCAGCTGGATGTTGCCTGGAGGGATTTTTTTCTCTTCCTAATAAAGTCTTGGTCCTAGGACATGAGGCTAAATAGCCCCTATTGGAAAGTGAAGCCATGATTCATAACAAGAGAGCACAAAACCAAGAGTTTCTATGTAGATTTGTTATAAAGCTTAGAATTTTCTTTTGCTAGAAATAAAGGAAAAGCCTGCCTGAAACAGAGACCTATAAAATACTCTTCCGTTCACTAAATATATTGAATTTCACAAGGACCTGGAATCATAACTCAGAAATGTTTTTGTGTTTTAAATTACCTAGCTAATCATTAAAGGTTTGTTGTTTATGCAATTCAGCAGATACTTATTGAATGTTATCTATATGCTTCAAGGTCACAGAATAGTTTAAAAGGCAAATTTAAAATTGAAAAAGCACTGAGTTTGTAGCTAAAAACATTTGGTATGGACTTCAGATAATCCAGGCTCTTGTATCATTTCTCAGGGACAAGTTAAAAATAAATTATGGCTCATGTGATCTAGAGTTAACTGGCTTCTTTTGGTTTAATAGATGCCTTAACATTTTAAAGAACACTAATTGATTATACAGGGAGGCTATCTTTTCTGTTTGGGAAAGGAGTTAAGCATGGCTAAATATGCTGTCTTTTAGGAATGGTGTAGAAAGCTGGAAAAAGAACACTGTTTTTGTGAGCAAAAGCTGATATATTTCCTAGCTGTCTATTTTCAGATCTTCAGGTACTTGGTAATGGAAATTCCCTGATCTCAGTGACACAAGGCTTGAGTGGCTATAGTAACTACTTTTCTTGACTAGAATACATTATCTCAGACTGAGTTCAAACATTCATTTTGGATGACTGTGTTTGTATTTTGGGATATGAAGAAGATCTTCACCCAGATAAGTTTTGTTTATCTTATAGGAAGGGTGGTAAGAAACAAATTACTAGAAGGGATCTAAAGGTTTATGGATAAGATGATAGTGGCTGTGATTCATAACATTATTAAATATAGCATATGTATTATATTACATATGGTATTCAATTATTTATAGTATTAGGTATATTATGTGCGGTATCCAATGTAGGCTATTATTATGAATGGTATTCAGTCTTAACCATCACTTGATTCATTTGAGGAACTCACTCTAACCCAGCAGATCATCAAATGAAGTAACAAAGCATTTAGAGCTAGTACTCTACTCCATTTTCTCGTGGCTATTTCTTAGGCAAAAGGGCCTTGGCAATAGAAATTTGAGTGCTTTGGAATAAGGATGGTTTGAATGACTTGGAGAAGCTAAAGCTGGATTTTGTATTCAGTTTAACTTAGGATGGCTTTTTTGTGGGAAGGCATGAGTTTAAAGGGTATTTTACTTTGGAAGGATACTTTATAATAACAGGATCATTACTCTACATGGCTTGGAAGCTGAATATTTAAAATCCATATTATTTAATATTCATTTTGCATCTTTTATCTAAGGAAATAAATGATGATAATTTAAGATATATTTTTTGTCATCAATCTGCTCTTCTTGTGGAGCTGTTATAGAGCAGCAGACATTATTAACCTCTATATTTAATGGGGACACTGAGGATGCATTTTTTTAACATGAATCAGAGCTCAGAATTGTTTGATAGTATTACAATTATTTGCTTTGTGTAGCACTGTATAGAATTATTTTATTAATGTGAGTTTATAAGCAAAATTAAAATATAAGTACTTCTCTGTTGCTTCAAATGAAATTATACAATTTTTTAGTTACAAGATTCTGTGTCAAGGAGGTGATTTTATTTTAAAAACATGATAAATTTGGACTAAAGTCCTTTTGAGACATAAGAGTCTGTCTAGAGATGGGTCGTTTTTATTTCTTTCAGCTATTTCTCCCTTGCTATCTCTCAAGACAATCCAAATAAAATCTCTTTTATAAGCCTTGGAAATAATACTGACTTGCCAAGTCACACATGAATCCTTTAGGAACCTGGTGTGTTATTTCCTTTTATGAAGCAAGCTTGTTTACCTGTTTGTATTTTCTGTAACAACGTTGAATGACAGCAGCAGCAACTTCCTGCTGTTCCTGTAAGGGACGACCCTAAAATATAAGGAGAAGAGAAGGAAATAGCAATGACTTCATTCACTTGAATAGAAAAAAATGTGTGTAGAAATGTCAGCTTCACAGTCTCCTGTGTAAGGAAAATGATGTAAGACTGATACTCAAATTAATTAAACCCCTGTATAAACTTAGATTCTGGGTTAGTGAATATTTAGAGAATTCATTTGAAACATAAATAAGGAAAACCAAGCCTAAATCTGCCTTTTTGTAACTTCTTTTCATCCTGCTGGGGATGAGTAATAAGCAACAAGTCTAATCCTTCCACATGACAGATCTTAAAATCTCTGAAGACAGGGAGTGTGCCCCAGAGTAGGAAAGCCAGAAGATACCTCAGTGGGCATCTGTTCCTATCTATATATGAAATGAAACTCTACCACAGCACACCTGACAGCCATCATTGTTTAAAGACCTCCACGAAAGGAGAAGCCACTACCATTGGAGATGCCCCATTCTATATTTGGACAGCAGTAACTACTAGGAAACCTTTTCTGACTTCAAGCCCAAATTTGTGTCTGTGCAACTCCCATCCATTGCTCCTGGTTCTGCTTCCTCAGGCCAAGCGGCACAAATCTAATCCCTCTTTCACATGGCAGTTGTTCAAATACCTGAAGACAACCGTGATGTCGCTCCTGTGTCTCCTTTTCCCCAGTCTAAATATTCCCAGCTCCTTCAACCTATTCTTTTATGATGTAGACTCAAGGCTTTTCAACTTACTGATTCTCTTCCTTTGTTCTCCTCTCCAGATTATCGATGCCTCTTATACTGTGGTGCCCCAAATTCAATACTCCAGATGTAGTCTGACCAAGGCACAGTACAGAGAAGTTATCAGCTCCTTCCTGAAAGCTAAGCTTCTAATGTAGCCCAAGACAGAATTAACTTTCTTTGGGTGTCGCATTAAATGCTGACTCATATTGAGTGGCAGTCTACTAAATGTCCTATATCTTTTCAAGATAAATAGCTCTATAACCATGCCTCCCACATTCTGTCCTTGTGGGGTTAACTTTTTGAACACAAGTGTAGGACTTTATACTTATTCTTATGGAATGTCATTAGATTCAGCCTAATGGTTTAGACTGTCTTTTTGTATCATGACTGTCATTCAGCTAACAAGCTATGTCATTCAGTTTTACATCACCTGCAGATTTGATGAGTGTGCTATCTGTATCTTTATCATATTATTGATAGAGACATAGTTAGATAACACAGGGCCACGTACAGATCCCTGAGGTATTCCACTAGAAACTTATTGATATTTAATCATTGGTGATCACACTTTGAGACTTGCCACTTAATCAGTTCTGAAATCAACTGTCTGCTATTGCTTGGTCCACACGTCTCCATCTTCTCCAGAATAGTAGCATTAGTTGTTGTTGTTCAGTTGTGTCTAACCCTTTGTGATCCTGTGGGGGTTTACTTGGCAAAGATAATGGAGTGGTTTGCTATTTCCTTCTCCAATGGATTAAGGCAAACAGAGGTTAAATGACTTGCTTAGGGTCACACAATTAGTCAGTGTCTGAGGCCAGATTTACACTCAGGTCTTCCTGACTCCAGGCCTAGCACTCTATCCACTGAGCCACCTAGCTGCATGAGATACTTTATCAAATCTCCCCCATAAATCTTCTTTTCCCTAGGCCAAACAGCCTTCGTTCTTTTAGTTAATCCTCATTTGGTGCCTGGTCACCCCCTTTCTCCAAGCTTTGGAGTATTTAATTATTTATATATATAGCACATTATCATCAGTTAGTATGTGTCTATTATATTGTTAACAGCAGACAAAACAATGGGGATGCAACATCCCCACAGGGCAACTTTCCCTGTGATTAAGATCAATGACATTTAAAGATTTTTATACCATCGATCTAAAACGTGATTTCCTAAGAGTCAGAAAAGACAGAAAATGCAGTATTTCTTTTATTGGAGAAAGGATGCACAGAAGTAAATGCTTGTTTTGATTCCTTTTGACCTTGACCTTAAGGAATTGAATCTTTTTCTTTTTAGTTTAGTAATTAATTTTCATGTCTATATAGCAGCAAAACACGAAACAAAGGTTACTGAATGACTAGAAGTGAGTTGATCACACAGAAGACCACGGAGAGGTGCCCTGTTGGCACGAACAGGCTACAACATGATGCCCATGAAAAACAGGAGTAAAGCACATCATTAAGGAATTGTATAACAAGAGAAGATGGGCTGATCATGTGAAGAGATGAAGGATGACAGGTGGACAGCCAGGGGGCTGTACTGGTACCCTTTCAGTGTTAGAAGAAATCAAGGAAGACCACTCACGCAGTAGGTGGCTCCCTTCTGCCAAAGTTATGGGAGGAAATGAACAAGAGTCACAGAGGATGGGTAGGCATGTTAGGGGTCATTAACTTCCTTGTTGGAGGGAATGCCTAGACTGATGATATCAGCTGACTGAAGATTCTTACCTTGTATTTTCTGAAAGCTGTCTGGACAAGCTTGGCAGCTTCATAGAGTTCCCTTTGTTCGTGATCAGACAGAGTTAACTGAGCAAACTCATTTTCTACCTTTTCACTGGTGGATGCACTCAGGAATTCAGACCAGTCTGCCGCTGAGGGAAGGCTTGGTTTCTCAAATGCCATTTCACTGTTTGGTGAGCCTACAGGGCTCAAGCTGGTGTTAGAAGAAGGGGTCAAGGGCTCATTATATAGAGTTCTGAAAAAAATATAGACAGCCAGAAGAGCAGATTAATATAATGACTTGGGGGAGTTATTTGTGACCTTGTTAACCAAGTTTTAATGGCAAAGGTAATATTTGAAGGAAATAAATTTATTTCTCCAAACTACATAAAGAGTGTAAAAATATTGCAGACTTAAAAAATACACTTAACTTTCTGCAGTAGGATAGTTTAATGGCTAAGAACATACCTGGTTTTTTTATCTGTCTTGCAATTGGACTCAACTAATATTTACTGAGCATAGATTATGTGGTGGCCTCTGTGTAAGGTGTGTGGTAGATACACATAAGTATAAAACATTGCCCTTATGTTCAAGAAGCTCACAGTTGAGTTGGGGGGGAAAGATATGCACATGAAGAAGATCAAGTGTCAAAACTAATTATATAGTATTATTGGGTCTTGAGGGTGGGGGCCCAACCTGTGATTTCATGGGTGTAGGAAACACCCAGTGTGGAAACTTACCCTATCAATATAGTTAGGCCATTTGTCTGTAACTTAAAAAAGCATAGCCTGGGTGCATAGAGTTAAGTGACTTGCCCATAGTCACACAGGGGCAGGACTTCTGGGCTCATAGGCTGGTTCTCTTTGAACTGCACTGTGTCTTATGTGAAGGGAATGATCTATGTGAGATGGAATATTTGGGTAGCACTTCTTTTAGGAAATGGGTGGGACTGGACCTGAGCCTTGAAGAAGTGTCCCTACCATTTTAAAAGCTCTCTGAATTTGTTCCACTGTCATTTTTGCCCTCCCTCCCCCTAGTTTGTAGAATCAAGACAGCAGATCAAAGCTGCCCCAACAAACCATCCCATTATCATATAAACATATGAATTTTTTGAATGTTAATTATCTGGGGAGTTTCACTAACCTGATCTGTGCAGCACTTGGTAGATGATCGACATCAGCAAGGTAACTGGCCAGCCAGCTCATTGTGCTGCTAATGGCTGCAGCATCTGTCCTCTCCGCTGCTGTGGGCTCCAAGGGCACAAAATTCTCTCGTTTGATCCGGTCAGGTGTTGCCTCAATAATGTGTTCTGCCAAGGTCATCATATTTACCTTGGAAGAAGAAAAGAAGGGTCTGACATCTCAATTCAATGGACTGGTATACCTTTTCCTTCCTTCTATAATCATTTACAAGGATGATACAGCATTATTTTGAATGTGCAGAGACCCTGGGACCTCACTTCAAGATTATAGGTCTCAGTTCAAAATCTCTAATTATATTCCTGTCTCTTGGTTTCCATCTTTGAGACAAGGTCTTTCTGTAAGAACTCTTGCTCTTCTTTCCTCAGACTCAACCAATAAGGGCTAAATAACATGGGCGAACCTATCCTGTAAAGTTCCTTAATCTGCATCAGATTGGGGCATGTCAGAAAATACCTGCTAGTAATATTAATCTAGGGGCTTGACTCAAAAAAAAGAAATTTTCAGTCTCTCTCACTATTTTCTTTCTTTTGCCCAGGAAGCTACAATTAGGAACTTTTCAATTTATAGTTGTTAACTACTATACTTGTTTCATAACTACCAAAAAAGTTAATCCTCAGTTTCTTGCAGGCTGATGAATGTTTTGTTAAACACAAAGTGAAATTTCTGGAAGATGCCAGTGATTCTTTAGTCATCTCTGAGGATGCTATTTTGGTCTAATTTACAAAAAATATCAATCTAAGACAGTGGCAAAGTGGGCTATTGGAAAGAATGTGGAAATTGGAGTCACGGAACACTTAAGTTAAAATCCTCCCGCCAGCACATATGATGTGTGTGAGTGGGCAAATCACTCAACTTTCTTAGCCTTTGGCAACTTCCTGAGGCTCAATTATGGATTAGGCTGAAGGAAATCCTACAGGAGTAAGACCACAGGGCCTTGTGATATATTGACTTAATAAAATGAGAACCTCTGAAAAAGAATGAACACCCTGATAGCCAAGTAAATGACTATGTCTAGGAATGTAAAGTTCCTAATTTCTTGTGACACTTTCAGAGGAAAGAAACTAGCATTTACTAAGTGTTTACTATGTGTTAGCCCTGTCCTAAACACTTTATCATTATTATCTCATTTGACCCTCAGAACAGGCCTGGGAAGTAAGTGTTATTATTGGAAACTGATGCAAACGGAGGTCAAGTGACTTGCCTTTGGTCATCCATCAAGTAAGTGTCTGAAGCTGGATCTGAACTAGGTCTTCTTGACTCTAGGCCCAGTGCTTTATTCACTGTTTTGCCTAGCTGCCTAACAGATTGTGGGGTAGCTAGGTGGCAAAATAGATTTTCTTGAGTTCAAATCAAGCCTCAGACACTCACTGTGTGATCCTGGGAAGTCACTTACCTTGTTTGCCTCAGTTTCTTCATCTGTAAAATGAGCTGGAGAAGTAAATGGCAAACTACCCCAAGAAAACTAAGAAATTGCCAAGAAAGTCTCAAATGCGATTATGAAGAGTCACACACAACTAAACAGCCACAACGGAAACAAACAGATGATACTACTTTCCCTAATCCCATTGAATCATCAGCTGTGAAAGGAAACACAATTTAAGTGATTTCATTAATTCATTCAGATAGTTGATATAGCATAGTTACTATCTCAAGGTACCCTATTGGGTACTGAGGATGAAACAAAGGTGAGTAAGATACGTTCTTATCTTTCAGGCAGTTTAACATCCAACAGAAATGTCATTTGCACAAGAAAATATAACACCAGGTTGAATCTAGTAAGTGACATAGGAGGTCCAAACAAAGAGCTATGTGAGTGCAGAGGAAGGAGCCATTTCTTCTCGCTGAGGGCATCAGGGACTGCATATTGGCAAGGTGGTATGAATCTGGGACGTTCTGGGATAGGTAGAATATAAACATGCAGAAATGAGGCAGCGGAAGGGAATTCACACTATGCAGAGAGAAGAGTGTAAATAAAGGCACAGAGAAAGGAAAATGCGGAGCATGTTCCAAACATAGTAGTCTAACTTGGCTGGAATGCATGAAGAACAATAGTACAAAAATGCTATCAAGATTTGTTGAAGCCAGATTGAACAAAAAGCTGTTTTCTGAAGAGGTCCTAATTTTAAAAACAACAACATTATTCTTCCAGTGTTCCAACAAAATTTCCCAACCTTATTTTATTCATATGACATAAGAATAAGAAGTTTTCTCCTGAAGTTCATTTGCTCTTAAATTTTTCCACAAAATGAAGTTATCTGATGGTTCTGAAGATTTGTAGCGAAACTGCTTATGAAAGTCAGAAAGGATATAACACCCATTTCTTCAGGTTGTGTTTGCCTTCAGAACATTCAGAGATACAGTTCAGAAATTCTTGATCATCTGCATGTAAGCTTTGCGTATTTTATAAATGCCAACATATTCTTTTGGTTTATTCAGATTGTTCAGACAGACTAGCACAATGTTTCTCTCTTATTTCCACTTAACTGCATGTCTGCACTGGCTAGGGTGCTGTTTTCTTTTGCTCTTCAAAGTGTCCTTTGACTTAAAAAACATAAAAGATCACAGAGCTTATTAGCAGTTTAATGGTTTTAATCCTTAGATTGTTAATGTTTCTTGTCTTAAATGGTGTCCCTACAGTCTCTCAGTACCCTTTGGATTCGTCAGGCATTTTGAGTCTTTTTACCACTGCTATAAGGATAGACAGAAATCTGATAAAATTTGATAAAGTAGAATGGAAGTTCTAATTCATTCATCATGATTTTTAGTAACAGTCTAGTGAAAATCAGAATATTCTAGACTTGTCAGATGAATAGAAAAAATATTGTAAACATTAAAAATGTAAAAAAAATTAAAAATTCTTCTATCCAACTGCCACTGTATACTATCATTTAGAAGTCATGCGTCATGAGAATGTAGGCTCAAACTACTTTGACTGGGACAAGAAGAGGGAAAGAAGTATCATTTTGTGCTGAATAAATGATCCAGAATTTAAGAGATGTTTCTGAAATAAACTCTTCCATAAGCAGAAAATCCACAACTTTATATTTCAATGTATTTTTTTCAGTACAAGCAAAAAAATTTAAAATGTAGCATTATAATGAGGTGTAGTGTAACAAGAGTAAGATAATGACATCCTCTAGCTATGGAAGCTTTATTTAATAGCCTCCTATCACATTACCTCCAGCCTGAAAATATACTCCCTGGGACTAACAACAACGGCATGATAATACTATGAATTTATATAACACCTCTCACCCAAAGAGGCCAAGGCACTTGGCAAATAATATAACCATTAACTTCTAGGTAGAGAGCATCATTCTTCCTAATATACACACAGGAGACTGTAAGGCTGCTATTAAGAGGAAAAAATAACTTGGCCAGCAAAATAAGTCCAAAATGTTGAGTGGATTTTAGTGAAGTGACTAATGTTTTATAGAGCACAATAGGATACAAGCCTCCCATGTGACCTCACCAAAAAGCTTTGTTAACTTTGAATTGTGGTTATTTTACTCACTTTCCTTAAAGTACCTTTCAACAACGTTAGAGTTAAAAATCTAAAATGCACTGAAATTTGGAAAACCTTAGAAAATTATCTATCAATATTGTTTCTCTTATACATTGTGCTTTAAGAAGTTGAAAATCTATTTAGGTAGCCCTACCTAGGTAGCTACTGAATTTCAGTTCACATTCCATGGATCCATAAGAGCAAATTTCGTATACCAAAAGGATTCTCAATATGCCTGTGATTTGGTGTCAAGGAAGGAGTCACCACTAGGGCCGTAGTTTTGTATTTTAGCCTTGATAATCTGGGGCCAGTATTCTTCCAGTATGTAATCAGACCTTCCTCCTTTTACAGCGGCTAGAAATGATGTCTGTGCCAGGAAGCTAATTCAAACTTATGAAGCCTTTTATACAAATGAAAGCTTCCTGATTTAGATACATATCTTAGGCCCATGACCATAAAGTAACTAATGCTTTCCACTGTGAAATCATCCATGGTAGATGTTTCTTTGAATAAAAAGGGACCTACCTGGGACAGGAATAAGGTAGAAGACAGCTATATACTCATGAGGGGTATTGAGTTTATTCAAAGAGAGAGGGATATCTCTGAGATCCATGTTAGTGGCAGGTGAACCCTGTTCACAATGTTTGACTTACTGAAATACATGTAGTATCCAATCAACAAAATGAGATCTCTTTTATGAACCAAGGCAGATGCTGGAATAATGTGCTCATATACACAGATCAGTCAGACGTCCTAGCACTTCACTGGCTTAAAAATCCCATGACCTTTGGAAACTGATGTTCTTTCAAGGAAAGCTTGAGTGTTTGGGATTTAGAGTCAGAGTTCAAATTCCAGGGCTGCCACATGCTACCTGTGATCTTGGGCAAACCATCTGACCTATTGGGCCTCAGCTCTAAAATGATGCGGTTGAGATAAAATGACCTAATAGGGAGATGATAGTTCAACTGTATTTTGACCTTGTCAGACATCATGTGGAGTACTGTGTTCAATTCTGGGCACTGTGGTTTAAGAAGGACCAATAAGCTGGAGATGAAGGCAGTCAGGATGATAAAGGCCACACATGTCATCTGAGGATTGGCTGAGAAACTGGGGATGTTTCGCCTGGAGAAGAAAAGACTTGGGGGTGGGGGACAAGGTGGCTGCCTTCCAAGCAGAAGAAGTTAGGTCTGTTCTATTTGGCTTTAGAGAACAGGACTAGGGACAATGATTGAAAGTCACAAAGTGGCCAGTCTTAGGCTCAATGTCAGGAAAAAACAACAACAAATCTAGCTGACAATTAGAGCTATTCAAAAGTGAAATAGGCTGCCTGAGAGGTAGGTGGAGGCCCCTTCCGGGTCAAGGTCGGCCAGCCACTTAGGTATCTGATTTGTTTTATGGATGAGTGAGACTGGATGGCTGCCAAGGACTCTTCCACCTCTCCGGTTCTGGGATTCCCTTCCAGTCTATGAACCTGTGTACCTTGCCTCACGTCTCTGTCAGAATTACTGACCTGTAAGTCATCCATGTGTTGTAAGCAAGCCTCGTTCTCGACGTTTTCTCGATATGACAACAACTCAGCATCTACCATCTCTCTGTCCGCCATCATTAGGACACTCATCTGTTCTCGTGGGCGAAGACGGGGTGGTGGTGCTGGGTCCTTGCCTAGGCTGGCTCCCTTCTGGCTTCCTGTTACCTGCACTGCAGACACACCAATGTAAAGGTCTTTGGAGTTCCACTTCACTCCAGGCTGAGCTCCAGAGCCTCGGAATCCTGCAGCCTCTGGAGTGTGAGGGGAGACTTCCCGGCTATAATCCCTTATTCCTTCAGTGGGGCTGATTGTCTCAGAGACACATTGCTTGGAACTGGGGCTCTGCTTTCTGATACTTGGTTGTTCTAGACTCAGTGCAGTGGAGAGCAGTTTCTCCTGTCTCGGCTGGAAGTACTCAGGGTTCAATTTATGCTTTTTGGGAGCAGGATAATCTTTGTGGCTCTCACTGCTATAGTAATTAGAGGGCTCAGACCTAGGTCTTCTTAGCTCTGTAAGGAAAGCAGAAAGGGCAGTCAGGAGCAGTAATGGAACGAGAACTCCCATAGAGTAAGCACTTGGGAGACAAAGCTCAAAGTCAGTACTCAGAATCTCACCCCAAGTATTTAAACATTTTAAACTACATACTCTATACAGACAATTCTCCTCTGGGAAATTTGAATTTCCTGCAGGTGCATAGACTTCCTGTTATCTTTTGTACATTTTGTGGGGGGGAGTAAGGGAGCAGCTGGTGCTCCTAAAGCTAACGGGATGAGCAGTCAGCAAAGGAAGTGGATCTACATGAAGGACATGCATTGTTTTTTCAAGTAAACTTCAAGAGAGAATAAAAGCCATAGCAAATTCTGATGATTAATAATAGAATTCTGAAGATGTGATTATTTCAGTTTTGTTTTGTTTTGTTTTGTTTTTTACCTGGATTTGTACTTGCAATAACAGTGATTCCCTTTTGTGGTTCTGAAGAAGTGATGGTTTCACCGTGCCATTGGGCTATCCAGGTATCTGTATTGGATTCTCCACTCGGAGGGCAATGGATTCTGGGGTTCTGTCCGAGCTGAACCTGCTCGTCTCTCTGCAGCTGCTCTAGACATTCTGCCAATTTCACGTGACCCCGGGATCGGGCAATTGACAGAGGCAGCCTTCCCAGTGAGTCAGGAATAGAAATAGCTCGGCGGTCCCATTTGTATAGCACAACAGCAGCATCCAAATGTCCCAGGGCACATGCCCACATCTAAAAAGTAAAGTGACAAGAAGATTACCTTTTCAGAAAGCTTTCTGAAACTTGTTTTACCTTTAGCCAATAGGTTGGCCAGGTGCCCCTCATTGGCTCCAAAATGCTCTCAAATTTCTGAGAATTTTTCCTTCTCCTCGCCCCTTCCCCCCCTGAGCTTAATGGGATTATGTCAAATATTAGCATCAAAATAATTTTAATAAAAATCACACGTGAATGAAATGTAGTAGTATGGAACTAGGCAATTCCTACTTTCAAATTAAGAAAATTTCATTATTAAGAAATTTATGAAGCTTTTTCCTTACCAGGGGAGTGCATGAGAAATGATCCACATTCAAAGGGTCAACCTCCAGTTCCAAATCAATGCTATCAGCATGCTTAGTTCTGTAAGGAAGTAATAGTAATTACTCAACAAATTATATAATTTGTTCAGTACAGGCAAAATCGAAACTTTTCATGACAATGAAAACTGGTGTCGGACATCCTGGAAATAAAGAAGAGACCTGGCATTCCTCTGGTTTGGGTGATTTGGTCAATTTGCATATAGCTAGTGACCTACAGGAAATCAAGTGGGTCAACCTTAGGATAGATTCCCTAGTCCAGTGTTTCCAGGGAAGAATTCATTAAAAGTTTCTCCACAAGTATCTGCAGGGTAAGTTTTCTCTAACACTGTAGAATTAAAGGAATGACAAGAGATGAAGGCTTCTATTTGCTACTGGAACTTCTAGAAGGAAGCTATATGCCAAGTTTCATGAGCTCCTCCCTTTCCCCATCCCCAGCATATTCCGTGTGAGCCACACACAGCCTTACCGCCATTTGATGAGAGTTTGGATCAGAGTGGCATAGCCCTGGGCTGCAGCCAGGTGCAAGAGGGTCATTCCTCGGAAAGTCTTCGAATGGATGAGGTGCTTGGACTTTGCCCAGCAGGCACGACTCATCATCTTTTCACACACCACCACCACTCGGCTCTCAAAGCAGCTCCCCATGGTCCCAGTCCCAGATGCACACTACAATGACCAAACACAAATTACAATCTGATCTTTCATTGCATGTAGGGAATACAGATTCGAGCCACTCCTCTGCTGAACTGCATTTAAGTGCAAGGAAGCAAATATTTTAATGAATGGGAAGGACTGCAACAGAACAGTGAAAATGAAAAAGCAGAGATAAAAGCAATGTAGTAAGCTGTAGAATAGACTTGCCAGGCTTCAGATAAGTGGTATTTTTCTTCAGTACTGGTGCAAAGTAATTTTCCATAAAAACCAAGTTTGTTGGTCTAGATTATAGCTGACACTGTGAATATTCATTTAGTGTCCATTTATTTGTAGGTCCACTGATAGTGAAAGGAGGTGTAGGTGTAGTATACACTACAGTGGACAATTCTGAGAGCAAAGCTCAGCTGCTGTCCTCATATTTCATTGACTCTTATACCACCTTGTTCTTCCCTCTTAGCAAAGGAAGCCACCCCAGACTCTACTTGGGAATAGAGAATATCACAGTTCCATTGCTTTCCACCTCATTCCTGTGCTTTTTTCTCAGCAGAAGACCCTTCATCAGACTTAACTGAAAAAATAGAAGCCATTGCTCTGAGCTTCCTCTGCCCTTCTCTGAACCCCTTGACATCATCCCCTATTCTCTCCTTCTGTATTCCAGTCTTTGATGAAGAGGTGGCCATTCTCCTTAGGGTCAGTTCCTCTATTTGCAGCCTTAGTCCCACCTCCTCCCATCTGCTTTGGCAATCCATCCTTCACTCACTGCCAAAGTGATCTTCCTAAAGTGCAGGTCCAACTATTTCTGACTGCCAACTCCCCCTACTCAATAAATTCTAGTCGGAGATTCCAATTACTCAGCTCCCCCATGGGGGTTAGGTTAGGTTAACCCTCTTTTTTATTCAACCCTCTCCCCACCTGCCAAAATTGCCTCTGAAGCTATGCCTACCCCTCTTGAATCATTCCAGCATCATCCAGGGGGTGGTATCACCCACTTTGGGAACTTCTGCAAGGCTAGTGGTTCCCTATCACTTCTAGGAGCAAATATAAAATGCTTTATTTGGTGTTCCACTTTTCTAGTCTTCTTGTACCTCACACTTTCTCACCATACTCTGTTATGCAGTAATACTGGTCTCCTTGCTATTCCCAGAACAAAGCATTCCATCTCCTAACTCCAGCCACTTTCACTGGCAGTGTCTGGAATGCTCTCTTTCCTCATCTCTTCCTCCTAGTTCCTTTGGCTTCCTTCAAGTTCTAACTAAAATTCCATCTTTGATAGGAAGCCTTTTTTAATCTCCCTGAATTCTACTGCTTTCCCTATGCTAATTATCTATAACTTATCCTGTATGTAAGTTTTGGCATATGGTTTAAATGTCATTTCCTCCATTAGCTTCTTGAGGGCAAGGACTGTCCTCTGCCTTTTTAACTCCCAACACAGTAGATGCTTTGTAAATATTTATTGATTATTGATCCCCAAATCTTCAGTTTCTTCCTTTCTACCAGCATCTTTGCTGCTCCCTAGAAACATGTCTAGGTTTTCCCCATCCTTAAAACAAATAAAAAACTCACTTTTTGTCATCCTGGATTTTTCTTTTCTTTCACAGCAAAACCAGAAAAAGCTGTCTATACTCGTGGCTTCCACTTCCTCTCTTTCTCTCACTTTTCAACTCTTTATTGTGTCCTAATTCCTTATAATCTTACTTTTAATCTCATCAGTGACTGAAACTGCTTTCTTCAAAATTACTAATGATTTATTAATTGCCCAAACCAACAGCTTTTTCTCAGTCTTGACCCTTCTTGATCTCTCTTGACCATTGTCAGATGTCTTGACCTTTTGACACTGTTGATCACTTTCTCCTCCTGAATACTTTTTCATCTGAGTTTTCACGGTATTTCTCTTATTTGGTTCTCTTTCTACATGTCTGCCCAATCCTCAGTCTCCTTTGTTGAATCATCATTCTCTCCTCCTATGTGTAGGTGTACCTGAGGACTTCGTCCTGAGCCCTCTCCTTTTTTTTTTTCTATACTCCCTCTCTAGGTAACCTCATCAGCTCCCATAGGAGAGCTATCCTAGGAGAACTATCATCTCTGAGCAGATGATTCCCAGGTCTATTATATCCAACCCTACTCTCTTTCCTGAGTTCTGGTCCTGTCTCACCTGTTTCCTGTTGGATATTTCCAACTGGATGTCTCACACGCATCTCAAAACCTAGCACGTCCAGAAGATAATGCACTATCTTTTCCTACCAGGACCACTACTCATAATACTTTCAAATCCCTGTCAAGAACACCACAATCCCTCTAGTTGCCCTGATTCTCAATCTTGAAATCATCCTTTACTTTGCACTCTCTCTTTTTTTTTCTTTTTGAAGGGGGAAAGTAAGATAATGAGGATTAAGTGACTTGCCCAAGGTCACACAGATAGTAAGCATGTTAAGTGTCTGACGTCAAATTTGAACTCAGGTCCTCCTGACTCCAGGGCTGGCACTCTATTCACTGCACCACCTAGCTGCCCCTTTTGCACTCTCTTACTATCCAAGCAATTGCCAAACTTTGTGGATTTTTACCTCTACAACGTCTCTTATATCTGTCTCATCTTTCCACTCATATGGCCCCTTTTCAGGTTCAGGCTCTCATTGCCTTTTACCGGGACTTTCTAAGTTACTTTCAGTAACTTTCTAATTGGTCTCCCTGCCTCTTCAATTTCTCCTCTTTCCAGTCACAGGTCTGACCATATCACTCTCTTTCTCAAAAAGCTTCCCTGGCTCCTTATTGCCTTTTAAGGCAAAATACAGACTCCACTCTTTGGCACTGTTTAAAATCTTTCATAATTTGGACCCTGACCACCTTTCCAAACTCATTACACATTATTCTCCTCTGTGAGTGCAAACTGTTCCCCACTCCTGGTATTTCATCTCCATGATTTTTCACAAGCCAGTATCTTTATTTACAATGAACCCCCTTTTCACTCCCTTCTCAAATCCTTAGTATCCTTCAGAGTTCAGTTCAAAAGCACTCTTTTCCATAGGAGGTCCTTCCTGATCCCTCTTGCCCAAATTTACTTTGTATTTATCTGTAAGTGTACATACTGCTTCTGATAGAATACAAGCCTCTTGAAAGCAGGGACTGTTTTATTTATTTTTATCCTCAGCACTCAGCATAGAGATGTCGATATACTGGACTCCCTCCTTTTAGGAGAATTCTTCACAGAAACACGAGGAAGACTATAACACCAAATTCATCTGATATAAAAAAGGGGAAAGTGTCAGGAACTTTGAGTGCTGCTGCTGCTGGTGGTGCTGGTGCTGCTGCTACGACTATAATAAAAATAAATGATGATGATGACAAAAAGAATACAGGAAATATTGATTCAGGAACTTTAAATAATTTTTCCCCTGAATCAACTGAGAAGTCAGAATCAAAACAAGTACCTGAGAAGCTCAGCAGCAGCTTTGGGGGATCAGTGTTACACACAGTGCTACAAATTACTCAGTTCCCCAGCTCAGCACTCCCATCTCAGTTGTTTTAGAAAACATTTTTTCAGGGGATGAACTTTATAAAATGCAATTATTGTTAGGCTACTGCTTCTTTATACACCCTTTAATGAATCATCTATTATATCTAAAAAGAATTTGTTGGGAAGGTGGGGATCAGATAATGGATACAAAGCTGTCTCCATTAGAGCCATCAAACTTTCATTAAGAGGCACGGCAAGGGGTCCCTGACGCACTGCATCAGGTTAGGAGGCTAAGGCAGAAATAATTCTGGATACACAAAAATGTTTGCTCTGGTGAATAAAGATTAGTCAGTTACCTCAGTGGAGGATGGAGAAGGAAGTCCCTGATTGTTTCCTTTTTTTTTTTTTAAGTGTTCTCTTCATCACATCAAGGAGATACCCACTGACTATCCTAATGACCTTTTAATGGTTAGAAGCTTATTTCAGTTATGAAAGTTAACAGGGTATCAGGCTAGTACCATTGTAGGTTGTCGGGTAATGTAGGCTTTCCAGCCCTGGTGATTACATTGCATGCATATGTCCGATCCTCCCACATAACCTAGTTGTTTGGGATGAGTGGGGAACCTGTTTATCTTCAGTTCATTGGGATCCTCAAGACATCAAGGGGCTGGACCTCCTGGAGCAAACGGGCCCTGGACACAAATCACACAGGACAGGCAGGTGGGGACAGGGTGTGAGCTTCAGAGCTGGAGGGATGAGGTCACAGATTGACTGGAGGATCTTAACCTTTGTGTGAAAAGCATTTTAGTCCTAGTGTTCCCCCTTCTCACTCCATTTCTGAAGATGTAAAGGAACAATGTGAACACAACATTTCATGGGAAGGGGAGGTAAAGTGCAGGATCATTTGCTTTAATTTGGGTCCAAATATTATTTGCTGTTAGCTCCCTAAGTAACAGTCTCCAGGAGGAGTTCCATTAGTAGTCTAAAGGCTCTTCAGAAATCTGCTAATTCATGCTTAGCATCCAAAAACAGACTATGATTTGGATCTCTTATAGTTATGGGGCTCCTGAAGCAATTATGGGATTCTGTGTATTTGACACTGGAGTTCCTATTAACATTTAGGAAACATATTTGTGTATGTGTATGTATATATGTATATGTACATGTATATGTATGTATGAAAATGAATCCTGGGATGTAAGATATAATCCCATATAGAATAATTAATGAAATGTTTTTCTGAAGGAAATTTTTACACTGAGCATTTGGATCTTTGTCAAAGCTAATAAACTGTTTAACTTAACCATGTTTTATATTTGTACTTGAAAGAGATAAGGGAATTCATATATTGGAAAGGTCATAGTTTAACATTCATCAACATTGTTTTCTATTTTCATAGTCAGAGATCAGTTGAATGAAATCTTAGGTGAATCAACATGATCCAGAAACCATTGACAGAGCTCTATGCAACTGAAAAATTACTCTCTGATAGTGCTAGTGAGGTTCATTGGCCCTGAGGTACCATGTCTGGTCTCTCTGCCTCCTTAGTCCAAGAGCAATATTCAACTCAGAAGAATGATGTTAGTCTCTAGGGAGGTATTTGTGATATTATCTCATCAAGTTGACACACAGACTCATTATCTCTAGGTCTCATACTTGTGCCTGGCTTCCTCCATTTCCACTTCCGTTGCTGCCTCCACTGCTACCGCCTCCAACACCCTGTTTGTGCTGCTGGGATCCCGTCATCTCAGCCATCCTCCTTTCCATCTGCTCCAGCCTTTCCAGGATGGACATCCTGAACTGGTTATCTAGGACAAAACAAGATAAAGTATGAAGGTTATGTCCCTGAAGAATAGATGATACCAAGTGACCCTATTCATCAACATTAAGGTTTTACGAGAGATTGCTGTCAATAAACTCTACAATTTGCTCTATGTTTTCCCCTTCTCCCATGCTGTGGTCAGATTTCCTATCCATATATTGTTATCCATAGACCCCAGAACAGTTCTTAGCTAACGGGGAACTCGCTGCCATGAATTGTCCTTTTTAAGAATTCTGGTCAGCTAATTTTCAGGCTGTCTAATCACTCCCAGACCTGTATCCATTGAAGACTGAGGTGTTCAGAATGACATGGCAAATGAGCCTTTGGCAGAAGAGAAGAAAGCTAATATAATGTAACACATCTAGAAGACGAGGTAATAATCCTGACAAGAAGTAGCAGAGACCAGAGTGTCATTTTTTATCAGAACAAAGAGCTTCGTCAAAGGCCGTTCATCCTTTCCCCATGGCTCTGACTCCAATGTTGGACCATCTGGGGAGATGGATGACCAAGCAAAATACTTCATAGAGAGTGGAGAATTAACTGCATAAGCCTCTTGAGTTCTTCTAATACACAACCCAGCTCTTATGGAGACAAGTTTTGCTTTTTATCTAAGAAACCAGTAGAGCCTCCGCATTTTATGAGGTAGGACTTTAGGTCTCCGATGTGTGTGTGTGTGTGTGTGTGTGTGTGTGTGTGTGTGTGAACATCAAGTACCAAAAGCAGCCTTGTCCAGGAGAAACACTTGTTTAACTCATTTATTAAAGGCATTAGCATTTACATGTAGTAAATTATACTGAATTTAACCCTTAGAAGTATGTTCACATTTCTTTCTTTTAAAAAAATCTTTGGAATTTCATTGGTGTAGGAACTCCTAGGCGAGGAAACTCCCTTTACTAATGCAGATTGACAACTTGAGTCCTCGAGAGTTGCTTGGTGACATGGAGAAGTTAATTGACTTGCTACAGACAATATGTCAGAAGTGTAACTTAACCCTTGGCTATCTGAGCTTCAAGGTGATCCTTTTACATTCTGCCCATTGCTTTTCTCACATTTCATAGCAGAGGCACAGAGCTTCAGTCAACACTATAATAATAATAATAATAGTAATGAAAATAATAATGATTGCTGGATTTACATAGAACTGTTAAGATTTACAAAACATTTTACAAATATCTCATTTTATATTCACAGCAACCCTGGGAAGTAGGCAATATTATTTTCCTGTTTTTCAGATGAGGAAACTGAGGCAAATGGGGTGAAATGACTTGCCCAAGGTCACACAATTAATAAGTTTCTGAGGCTAGAGGCCAGAGTATTAAAGGAATAATAACAACTAATTTTCCTTCCATTAAAGAATTGAAAAAAGCCCGTTATTCATGAGTATGTTAACATGTCTTCCAGCTCGGTTATAAGCCTGGCTTTTTTGAGCCATTTCTAATATGGCTGTAATTTGGCTGGAGCTGTATTAGAGGATTTTTATCCTCCTTAGACAAATGATCTAGGGACATTTTTTTTTTAAAGAACAGATCTTTTTCCAAACTGCAGTGACTTGTATTGTTTAGTTGGAATAATCAAGCTATCCCTGCCAGGCATTTGACCTCTTCCCTAAGCTCCTAACTTGGTCTCATCTACCCTACTTGCTGGATGTTGCTACTTAGTTACCCTGCCAACAGGTCAAATCCAGGGTGTCTAAAACACAAACTTATCGACTTCCTTCTGAAACTGATTTCTACTCCCAATTTCCAGGTTTCTTTTTATGTCATTGCCATTCTCCCAGTCACCCAGGCTCGCCACCTCGGACTCACTCGACTCTTTCCTCTCACCCAGCCCACGACAGTCCATCAATCGCCATTTTCTGCCTCCATGCATTTGTATATGCTGCTGCTAGGTGCTGGAATGAACTCCTTCCCTCATGTCCTCCTGTTGGCATATTGCTCTTATTAAAAATAATTGATATGTGTGTATATACATATAAACATAGCTTGAAGTTCTGCAAAGTTTTTAAAAATACATTATCCCATTTGATCCTCATAATAACCCTGTGATGTAGGTACTACAGGTACTATCCCTGTTTTTTGGTTTTTTGCTTTTTTGGAGGGAGGCGGGGAAGGCAGGACAATTGGGGTTAAGTGACTTGCCCAAGGTCACACGGCTAGTAAGTTTTAAGTGTCTGAGGTCGGATTTAAATGGTGCTCTATTCACTGTGCCACCTAGATATCCTACTATCCCTGTTTTACAAATAAGAAAACTGAGGCTCCAAGTTCTGAACTTATTTCTCGATGGTCACAGAGCAACTAAGTGTAAAAGGCAGGATTTGAACCCAACTCCTCTTGGATACAAGTCTATCCCAAATTGCCTATTATCATTCAATCTAAAATATCTCAGGTGTCACCTCTTCTATGAAGTCACCTTTGATCTTCCTCAATTAGAGGGGATCCCTTCTGCGTTCCACCTTTCAGGCCATTCTGTTTAGCCTCTTCTATGCTCTCAATCATTATTTATGTTCTACTTTGTACATTCTTTGAGGGTGTGGATGATGCCAGTTTGCATCTCAGTATCTCCGCTATCTAGCACAGGGCCTTGTATACAATAGGTGCTTAGTACATGTGTTGGGTCAGAAAGAACTTTGAGAAAGAAGAGCTTTATTAGCACCTTTACTTCCTCTGTTTTTCTGTGGAGTCTGTCATGATTATAATACATTTTGAAACTAACAAATGACTAGTCAACATTGCTGTTAGGCATGCTCATGTTATTTCACATAATAATATCAGTTATTTCTGTAGTGCTTTAAGGTTTACAAAGTGCTTTTTTTTTTTTACACAATCCTGAGATGGTGAGAAAGGCAGTAGATACTTCATTGTTTTCTCATCTCTTCGTAAAATGGTGCTGATCATACTTGCAGTGACTGCTCATTATGATGAGGAAGTACTGTATAAATGATCATTGTCGTCATTGTGCAGCCCTTTCTGAGGCTCCATGAGGCTGAGGGACTTGCCCAGGGTTACACTGTTAGACAGTGTCAGAACCAGAATGAACCATGGCACCAAAAATGGGAGCGGCTGATTATGGATATATTATGGATAAGAAGCAAAGACAGATCTGGGATGTTCAAGCATTTCAAATCTATTAATCACTCAGTAAGCATTTATTAGGTGCCTACTATGTGCCAAGCATTGTGCTAAGCACTAGAAATACTAAAAGAGGCAAAAGACAGACCCTGCCCTCGAGGAGCTCCCAGTCTAAAGGAAGAAAATAACAAGCAAATAACATGGATACAGACAAGCTATATCTTGGATAAATAGGAAATAACTAAAAGAGGAAAGGCACTAGAATTAAATGGGGTCAGGAAAGCTTCCTGTAGAACAGTGGTTCTCAACCTGTGGGTCGCAACCCCTTTGGGGTGGAATGGGGTCGCCTAAGACCATCAGAAAACACATATTTCCAATGGTCTTAGGAACCGAGACACCGCTGCTCTGTCTCCAGGCAGGTCTGCCCAAATGCAGATACGCCCACATACAAGTATTAAAGGGTCACAGCATTAGGAAGGTTGAGAACCACTGCTGTAGAAGGTGGGATTTTAGTTGGAACTTAAAGGAAGCCAGGGAGGTCTGTAAGTGAAGAGGAGGAGGAAGAGCATTCCAGACATGGGTCATAGCCAGAGAAAATGCCAGGAGCTCAGAGGCAGAGGGTCTTGTTTATGAACCAGACATATGGGCAGTGCCACTGGATCAGGGAGTACATGTCAGGGAGTAAGGAGTAAGAACACTGGGAAGGTAGCAGGTACTAGGTTAGGGAGGAATTTGAGTGCCAAGCAGAGAGTTTTGTATTTGATTCTGGAGGTGATGTGGAACCACTGGAGCTTACTGAATAATGGTGTGACATGGTAGGATGTGGGTTTTAGGAAGATCAGTTTAGTGGTTGGATGGAGGATGGAAGATGGATTGAAGTGAAGACAGACTTGAGGCAGGCTGATGCACTATCATGTTACTGTAATAATCCAGGCATGGTGTGATGAGGGCCAGTACCAGGGTGGGGACAGGGTCAGAAGAGAGAAAGTGGCATATTCAGGAGACGTTTCAAGGGTGAGGTCAACAGGTCTTGGCAACAGATTAGTTCTGGGTAGGTGTGTGAGAGATAGTGAGGAGTCAGGGATGACTTCTAGGTTGTGAGCCTGACAGACTAAGAGGATGCTGGTGCCCTCCATTGCAATGGGAAGATGAGAGGGCTTAGAGGGAAAGGTAAAGAACGCCACTCTGCACATGTTGCCTTAAAGATGTCTACTGGGCATCTAGTTTGAGATGTCTGAAAAATATAAAGATCTAAGCAGAATCCAGAGAGCTCTAAGATGCTTAGACAGGAGGCAGCAAGCAGGTGCCAGTCAAGTCAAACCACCACTAGCACTTTGATCACAGTCTCCTCTCAGACCTTGAAGGGGAAACCTAGGACCTTGGATCCAAGAACTCTGGAAATAGCTGTGCCCCCCAGTCTCGAGACTTGCCTCTAGCCCTGTGCCATAGCCATCTTTGAGGATAACAAGTCACTGTGGAGAAGGGATCCACCTTCTCCATCGAGATCGGCAACAACTGCTGACCGAGTGCCACCAAGAAGCCGAGAGGCACAGGATCCCTGGGAATGGCAGCACCCCCAGACCACTGTTTCTACTTCTAGCCCTGCCCTTAAAGCCATCATCTAGGGAACCAACCTCCCCCTTTCAATCTTTTGGCAAGACCTAACAATTTTAACTTCTTAATGTCTCTCATATATGCCCTTCTCTGCGCCACCCCCCACCCAATACTGCCACCATTCTGGCTCCCTCTAAGATTATTGCAGCGGCCTGCTGTTGTGCCTGCCACAAGTCTCTCTCTCCGGCCAATACATCCTCCAAAGGCAAAAGCAGTCCTTGCCCTCAAGGAGGAGACAACGTAGGAACAATTATACATAACAAGATATGTACGGGGTAAGTTTGAGGGTCAGTGCGTTGTCCAGGGTTACACGACAAATTAGTGTCCATTAGATTATAAGCTCCTTGAGAGCAGGGGCTGTCATACCTCTTTTTGTATCCCCAGCAATTAGCAAAGCAAAAGTATATAGGAGGTGCTTAATAAATGCCTACTGATTAACCAATTGATTATATAAAGGGGGATTCAAACTCAGGTTTCCCTGACTCCAAATGTAGCACTCAGGCTACTACACCAAGCTGTCTTTTTTTGTTATCAGTAGGAGAGTGAATCAGCACAAAGATTGTACAGGAGAGTTTTAATTTTCCAACCAGGAATGGGAAAAACAAGGCTCGGCTAGTCTAGTCTGTGGCTTTTATATATTTTCTATCAGAAACTGTCTTGTTCTCACCAGAAAAGTGAAAAATGAAGGATTCTTCCCATTTGTCTTTGACCTCACCTTTCAGATGGATTTGGATTTAGTTTTGCTTCTCCGTTATCTCTTAGGATAAATGTATAAACTGCCTTTTCCTACCTCGGCCTCTGCCCTGCACTCGCTCTCTCGGAACAGCTTTGCTTTTAAGCTCATATAACCATCCACTTATTTCTTAGGCAAGCCTGCAAATCTCACATCTATACAATTAGAGTTTCAATGACGATTGCACTTGTTTCAGATCTCTCTGGACCGTGGCGGCTGAGAATTAATATTACATGAAATGAGAAGGAGAAAAAAACCCCAACAACAAAACAGGTCTGAGCTGCGTGCCGCTCCCCAGCCCCGGCCGGCACAGACTGACTGTTGCAGCCATGTTTTCCTCGCCAGCCTTTGTTCTAGCTGGGAGTGCTGCAGTTTGGTGCAGTGCAGAGCAGTCCTCCCCTCCCCGCCCCCTCCCCCTGCCCCATTGCCAAGCTGATCACGCACGCGGCAGAGACTGACAACTCCCGGCCCCTTCCCACTGCGCGCCTGTGTCAAAACACTACCATGTCGATAGCGTTCTCGTTATGAAAAGGAACCCCACATTTGCCGCAGAGGTTAATGGTTTTCCTGTCTGCGTGTTTAACACCATTCCCCATTGCCGTGCAGTCAGCGCTTTCATATTATTAAGCTGCTCACAAGTAATTATTTGCCTTTTAACAAAATGATATCATGCTTAACAGCGTCTCTGAGCCTCTCAATTCCAAAATGGGAAAGCAGTGACAATTAAAATGAGAAAACATTTATAAATACAAACGGAATGACTGAGTTGTCTCTTCAGAACAGCCTGGAATGACAGGTCCGACGTTTTGTGTTGACCAGAAACCAGACCTATTCTTTCAAATTCTAGCTTTCTTCTCTGAAATACTCATTTATAGCAAGGTCAGGCACCTGCTGCCTTGCTAATAAAAGGCTCAGTCATTTGGCTGAAAGGATTATTCTCTCATTACTGAAAATTTAAGGCAAAGGAGACGACTTTATTTTGATATTAAGCCCTTTCCACGATAATAAAATGTGACCACAAAATATCTGATAAATTCACAGTTATGTTAGTTACCTGTGAAGATAATAGGAAAAAAAAATAAAATGCAGCAGTCTATGTGTAGTAATTACTGATCAACTGCAACAGAATTACAAAGTACATTTTAAAGATTTTTGCTAATGAATAGCCATTCTTGTCATTTTTGTCCCTTGAACATAGGATTAAATATGCTAGAACTTGAACCATAATATGTGGTTTGAGGAAGCTGATGGATTGGGCTTGGATCTTGCTCTTGTCTAAACAAAGGAAGCCCAGACTCAGCACTGGGAGATTCCAAGTCAAAGGGCTCCAACACAGCCCCATGACAGTTTTGTTGGAATAGCGGTCTTTTCTTTAGTGAGGGTATGAACAGGAACAAAGGCGAATGCAGCTAATGAGTTTCTGGAACCAAACACAAGATCAAGGGGGAGCTAAAAGCTAAGACCCAATGAGTTTGTATGATTCTTAACAAAGAAAGTCAGTGGCTCATTCTGAACATGGAGTTCTCCACTTTTGGAGCTTCCTGCAAATTTCTTCCTAAAAGCATCAAGATATCTCAAGTACTAAGCACTGTGCATGTAAAACCAAAGTTAAGGCTTTATTGAAAAATGCTAAATTTGTATCTCCTTCTCTAGTTTTGTCCTGGGAAAGAGGTATAGAAAGTGGGCAAAAAGAATACACAACGACGGTAGATTCTTGTCTTACCCATGTTCATTTTCTACAGATTTCTAATTGATAGTAAAAACAAATTCTCCCCCCCAAATGCCACCTGACTAGTCAATTTGCCTTAAAAAAATAGAATTTCTGATCATTTTTACAAAGATACATGTCCCCTATGAAAATTATATAGAAAGGATGCCTGTTCTACCATAAAATTGCTGATGCAAGGCTCAAAATGCAAAGTTCATCAAAGTTTATACCCAGGTTCCCACGGAAAAGCAAGGAGATTTGCATGTGGGAGAGACTATAGCAAAGAAAGGATTGCCATGACCAAGGGACTTGTCATCAAGGGGCCAACCTACATCAGGCAGAAGCCTCTCTCTACTAGCAAGGATGCAGATTTTAGAATGCCACCATTGCCTTAGAATTAATGTTGCAGATCTCACGAAGGGCAATGAGGAGACACATGACATGACTGAGTAGTGCTGAAACATGAACAAAAAAATTACACAGGAAAAGCAAGCAGCATAAAGCATATCGTCAGATAGTTGAACACGGGGAAAAGGAGGTGGGCCAGTCACGCGGCAAGAGCAAGGGATCACTAAGAGACAGCCTCCATGCTCCAGCACAACACTGTTGAAATCTAGAGCAAGCAAGGCAGATGCCTGTGAGGATTTCAGTTCCACCAGATGGGAAGACATGGAGAAGGAGGGAACTGCACTACATCGACGGAGATCACGGATTCCTCCAACAAACATATCTTAACTATAGGCTACAAGTCTGTATGCTTCATGTACTACA
Organism: Pseudocheirus occidentalis; assembly: GCA_028646575.1. Lineage (NCBI taxonomy): Eukaryota > Metazoa > Chordata > Mammalia > Diprotodontia > Pseudocheiridae > Pseudocheirus > Pseudocheirus occidentalis. The sequence continues at coordinate 29,326,615 of CM053596.1, read as the reverse complement.
GGAGTTTCATCAGAACATCTGCATACAATTTGAGAGCTAGAAGAAACCTTCTAGTCTGACACTCAAGCTTTAGACCTAAGGAAACTCGGGTCCAGGGAGAGTGATACGGTGGCAGATCTATGGCAAGCACTCAATCTGCAAGGAATTTTTTTAAAAAAAAATCTGTTTTGTTTTTCCTTATCTAAGTTAATTCCAATGACATTTAAATTGGCAGTTTTTATTAGTACTCAGACAACAGGAGGCTTACACATCATTCTTTTCATAACCTCTTATGAGGTAGGTGGTGCCAATATCATCTTTCCACTCTAACCATCACTGCTTTCCTATGATATATCTATTTCCTTGCTTTCACATTTGTAATGTTATTTTATTAATTTCTTTGAAACATCATATCTGTTACAAGTCTACATTCACACACAGGTATAATCATTTCTAAAACAAGTCCTGTGATGTTTCAGCCTCAAAAACAAAATGTTTCATGTATATTCTTTCCCCACCACCCTTATAAATCTTTATGGTCAGGAATGGTAGCAGTCCTAGGAATATATTGGACATTCAGAAAACACTTGCTAAAGAAAAGATGTTGGAAGAATAACCCTGTACCATTGGTTTGATGCTTGGTGGATTCTAGAAACCTCCTGGACAAAACACATTCCTGCTGCTGAATTTAAAGCATAAAGCAAGAGTGGTTTCGGGAATCCTTTCACTTTCTCTGACTTGTCAAGATGTTAACGCTTGATAGGTCTCTTGTGACCTGACCTACCCCTCATTCACTCACACCATACCTTGATGTGGGAATGTTTTTGTGATTTATCTGTTCTCCCACATCTTCACCTGTTCCTTTTAGACATTTAGCTTTGATGGTGACCTTTGTTGACCCCTATCATCAGCACTCTTCTGGTTGCTTTTTCTACTTAATGAAGAATCACGTTTCCTCCTCTCTGTTGCTACCCTATATTCCATTTAAAGAGCTGGTTGGCTTACTGGAAGAAAAACAGCATGCTGTAGTTGAGATAGCATGGGATGGATTTGGAGTCAAAGTGCCAAGTTCAGATCTCAGCTCTGCTACTTGACACCTTAGTGGCCTTGGGTATGTCATTTGCCCTATTTAGTTTTCAGTTTCCTAACATTTCAAATGCGGGGATGAGACTAGGTGAACTAAGGTTACTGATGGATCTAAATTTTATGATTTTTGACACAATTGCACTAACATGGAAAACTCCCATAGCGTCTCCACAAGATACATCATCACTATAGAAAATACTCCCTGACCACTCTAGTATCCTCCTTGGTTGTCCCTTCAAAAACCAGCCTGTGACTACTGCTTGCATCTAGTCCCGCTCCCAAGATTACACTCCAATATTTCTCTCATTTTCTCTTTCCCAACTGATGGTGCCCCTGGATTTCTACTTTTGACCTTTCACTTTCCTGCTGAAGGAACATACATGATGGTATAGAAGTTAGGGACACCTCCAAGCATAAGCAGAAACAGCTTTTATACATAAAACATAGACATTCTCATGGGAATCTGCCCTGTTTGTTGGGGGGGGGGCTTCTTCTTTCCATATATCAGGCAACAAAAGTTTTAATGTACAGATAACTTGAATAGTTCACATTTCTATAGAGCTTTAAAGGTTTGCAAAGCCCTTCACATATATTTTCTAATTTGCTACTTATAACAACCCTGTGAGGTGGGTGCTATTGTTATCCCCATTTATAGATGAGAAGATGGATTCAGAAAGGCCAAAGAGCCTGTCCAAGATCACACAAATAGAAGGCGTGTGATTTGGGAATCAAATCCATGTTTTCTTCTTGGACTCCATGTCTCACCCTCTATTTGCTGTTACATGTTATGTTTTTCTACTTCTGATGTCTAGCGATACTGGCAACATTCTGGTATGCTCTCTTCTCAAAGCATGTGGATACCTTCTCACTAAGGCTAAGCCTTTCCAACTTTGATTTCTTTATTGGGGGATGGCATTCATAGAGTGGGGACCATGGAGTGAATGTATGGCCAAGGACCTCCTACTTTATCATATGGAACACTTTAAACATATGTGAAGTAGTGATGAAAGTCATGCTATCTCATGCAAAAGTACTAAAATGAAAAAAAGGCAATCCCAGTGCTTTCTTGAACTAAAACAGGAGGTTCTGTGGGTCTATAAGACTTCCAGTGTCTCAAAATATAGGAAAAACAACACACTGAAAAAAGAATCAGTGAACAAACTCTTGAGAGAGACACACAGTTCATCAGGGACATGAAAATACTGTACCAACCACAATGACAACAATGCAGGAAACTTCCCTTAGGCAGTTAATTACAGACCTAAACAAGCACATACATATGTGCATATATATGTGTATGTGTGTGTGTATATGTATATATATATATACATACATATACACATACATATATATGAAACACCTCCAATAAGACAAGTAATCTAACATTATATATATTAACATCAATATATATTAATAAAATATAATTAATATATAATCAATTATATTAATATAACAAAAATTTAATAATAATTAATATAATGTAATTAATAATATATATTAGGCATATATGTAATATATAATATAATATATTAACATCAGCTCTTCTTCAGCTATTCCCTAGAGACCTCATGGTATTGGGATAAAAGCCTGAGGGAGATCTGGGTTTGTATCTCAGCTTTTTTCTATTCATTCATTCATTCATTCATTCATTCATTCATTCATTCAGCTAAATGACCACTTAACCTCTCAGCCTCAGTTTCTTCATCTGTATGTAGTTGTGGATTTAACTGGAACATTTCCCGTGGAGCTAGACATGTCCTTAGACCCATTCTAGATGACAGGCTCCTAGTTATGCATTTCCTTTAGCAAGGGGGCAAAAGAAATATCTCACCAGAAGGGATCTAAGTGCTTGTCTAGCTCTGTGGGAAGTACACCTGCCTAATTCTCCCCTACAGTAAAATGGGGATGTTAATAATATTTACACAATCTATCTTAAAGGGTAGTTGTGATAGATGATTTGAATGACCTTCAAGTGCTATGAGTTTTATTATTGTTATTATAAAACCATGACCCACTATGGTCCAAATAATGGTATGAATACACTTGTAAAACCTGTTGACAGAGGAGAAAAGGAAATTTTAAACAAAACCCAGATTTTTAAAGGGTATAGCCATAAGGAATTTTCTTGCAAGCTTCTGGGAAATTAACTCTAAAGAACAAAGGACACTAGAGTGAAAGTATATAATTGAAAATGAAAAGTTGTGTTGTTGAAACAGAATTTATGTGATCCAACAACACTTCATGTAGTGCTCTTTATCAACAGTCATAACCTGTCTCAAAGAACTTAAGGCTTTCCTACAAGAATCCTAACTTTCACCAGCTGAATGTCTCTTTTGCTGCTAGGATGTTGGCAATTCCAAACAGTTTTGTATACTCTGTTTTCTTTGAACTTAATTTCAGTGTTCTTAACAAATAGACTAACTTACAGCATCAGCTTTCTTTTGAGTATTATTATAAGTCAGCCACGTACAGCTAAAACTCAGAAAAAACAGGACTAAACCTGATTGTCCATTTTATGCTTTAGATATGCTCCACTTCCTGCCCTGAGTCCTCTCCCACCTTCTGCTTGGAAGGTTCATGTAAGAAGGAGTGAGTTTGTAGTAATGTCTTCCTTTCTACTCCTCTTTCTCCCAAGAAAAGAAATGAAACAAAGGAAGGGAATAGGTGGTTATGCACGACTCACTCTTGGGTAAGTAGAGACCCATGCCAATTATTAGCAGACCTGGGACATCTAAAAGAATTCTTGCATCATACTATGATTTCAATCCTAAGGGATAATGGAAATTGTCAAATTCTCAAAAATTAATTTTTATTGACCTTTTTAATTTCATTACAATTTATTAATATATTTATTTATTTATATAGTTTGCTTTGGTATACCAGACACTTCACCTTCAGTACCTAAATAATTCAACCCACCCTTCTAGAAATGACATTACCTATAAACTACTCCCTTTTTGTGGTATCACCTTTAATTTTTATAGTGCTTTCTATGTTATTTTAAATAAATGTTGTGCAGAATTTTTAGGATCATACATTTAGAATGGACTGCAATATTATCGGGGTCATCATTTTATGCATGAGGAAACTGAGTACAGAGAGGCTAAATGACCTGCCCCAAATCCCCTAGGTCTAGGTGGCAGAGCCATTCTTTGACAACTGACTCTGAAACAATACTGTGATCACTTCACTCTGTTGTATTTCATGAAAGCAACAGATAATGAGAATATTCACCAACTATAAACAAACAAACAAACAAACAAATAAATAAGAGCTATAGATCCTGGGAACTACTGGAATTCATTAAGTAGGAAGGTGACAGGGTCAGATTTGTGCTTGAAGGAAGATCACTTTAATAGCTTAGTAGTTTAGTAGCTAGACTGGAGTGGAGAGAGACTCAAGGCTGAGAGACTGACCAAAAGGCTATGGCAATGAGAACCTGCACTAGGGTGGCAGCTACATAAGTGGAGGAAAGGGTTATATGTGAGATGGGATTGAGGTAGAGTTGACAGTACTTGGCAACAGCAGAGAATAACATTGAAATTTTAAGCCTGGGTGACTGGAATAGTAGTACGGATAGTAATAGGAAAGTTCAGAAGAGGGGAGGATTTTCAGGGTAGAAGAGATTAAGTTCTGTTTTGAACATGTTTTCAAAGAGGCAGAGGAACTAGAGACCAAATTGCCAATATTTGCTGGATTATGGAGAAAGCAAGGGAGCTCCAGAAAAAAACAACATGTATTTCTGCTTCATTGACTACATTAAGTATTTGACTGTGTGGATCACAACAAAACATGGCAAGTTCTACCAGATCATCTTACTTGTCTCCTGAGGAACCTGTATCCGGGCCAAAAAGCAACAATTAGAACTGAACAGGGAACAGCTGGTTTAAGATTGGAAAAGGAGTATGACAAGGCTGTGTATATTGTCACCTTATTTATTTAACTTATATGCAGGGTACATTATGCAAAATGCCAGACTGGATGAATCAAAAGCCATAATTAAAGTTGCTGGGAAAAATATCAACAATCTCAGATATGCAGACGATACCACTCTGGTGGCAGAAAGTGAAGAGGAATTAAGAAGCCTTTTGATGAGGGTGAAAGAGGAGAGTGTAAAAGCTGCCTTGAAGCTTAACATAAAAAAAAACACCCAACTAAGATCTTGGCAACTGGTCTCATCACTTCCTGGCAAATAGGAGAAAAAAAAGGAAGTAGTGTCAAATTTTATATTCTTGAGCTCAAAGATCACTGCAGACGGCAACTGCAGTCATGAAATTAAAAGATACTTGTTCCTTGGAAGTAAAGCTATGACAAATCTGGAGAGCATACTGAAAAACAGACACACCACCTTGCCAACAAAGGTCCATATAGTCAAAGCTGTTTTTTTTTCCAGTAGCAATTTATGAGAATTGGACTATAAGGTAAGCTGAGTGCCGCAGAATCAGCGTTTTTGAATTGTGGTGCTGGAGAAGACTTTTGATAGTCCATTGGACAGCAAGGAGATAAAATCAGTCAATACTTAGAGAAATTAATTCAGGCTATTCACTGAAAGGCCAAGTACTGAAGGTAAAGCTTAAATACTTTGGTCACATAATGAGAGAAGACTATTTGGGAAAGATTGAAGACAAAAGGAAAAAAAGGGTGGCAGAAGATGAGATGGTCAGATAGTATCATCAAAATAATGAACATTAACTTGGACAGACTTTGAGAGATAGTAGAGGGCAGAAAGGCCTGGAGTGCTAGGATCAGACACAACTGAATCACTGAAAGGCAACAGCAGCAACAACATTTGGACATGCTGATTTTGAGATGTCTATGGGTCATCCATTTCAAAATGTCCAAGAGGCAATAGTGCAACCCACCTTCTACAAAAGATATTGCCTGAAAGTTTCTCCCTTTTTGTGATATTGCCTTTAATTTTTATAGTATGCATATATTTTTATTTTTATAGTATGGATAGTATTTTTATCATTTTATTATTATTTTACTTTTATACTACATATTGTATGCATATAGCATTTTTATAATACATATGGGATAGACATGAAAGTATAGACAAAGAAGTTAAAGAAGTTAAAACTAAATAAATACATCAAGAAGTTAAAACTAAATAAATAGATCTTGGAATCATCTGCGTAGAGATGATAATTGAACCTCTGGGATTTCAGAGACCATGAAGTGAGATCCTTTAGTCAATGGGTGCCACTCAGTCCTTTCCCCTCTCCCTAAGGCTTAGTATCTAATTAATTCTCAAGGCTGCAGTGAGCAATCTCACAAATGACCATATTAAATAGATTCCTATCCCAGAACTCTCTGCTACAAATCAGCTTATTTCATGAGGATATTGAACCTGAGTAGTTGTTGTAGTGAGCCAAAGGGATTTCAGTAATCTATAGTCGACTTTAGGTGGGTTTTTACACAATTAGCAATTAGATCACCAATTTTAATGGAGAAATAGAGTATTCAGAATGATCAAAATCCAATGGAACAGCCTTGAGAAGCACATGAGAAAGCTCCAAGGGTTTTCCTGGCTGTGTGCCATTTCCTATCAGTCCAGGTATAAAATGTTGCAACCACAGTATATCTTTGTGGAAATATGGCAGAAGGGCTCTGAGGAAAATTTTATTTCTCCACAGACACAAATTTGAATTTCACACTAATGTAATGAGACTTTTTTTCATCCATTGAGCATTACATGAAAAATACCAATTTTTGTCTTTTTTTTTCATTTTCCCCCTATCCTGCTGCTTATTTGGAATACACATGACAGACTCTACATCTTTATTAAAGGAAAGTTTATTATTAGTTACAAAAATGTTTAACACCTCATTCAGTTGTGTTGTTTTGTTTTTTAAATGTTTTTGAAAAATGTGCTGATAGAACTGTTCACTGGATCAGCAACAGTAAATGCATACAGAATTAGATAATAAAAATTAGTTGCTTTGTTTTGTTTGCCAAGGCATGGACCCCTGCCTCCTATCAAATAGCTGATGCCATCACAAATGACCTAAACTGATCTAATTCATGTCTTAGCAATGTCTTTATTGCCAGAGAATGAGGAAAATCTTGGCCTTGGCAGGTAAATGAATGAGGGAATGAGTGATCGTCAAATACCATCTGCTATTTTAAAACACGTTTATTTGTAGCTCAAGTGCATATGTGCCCTCCTGTTGCTATTTGGATTGGGAATGAGGGGCCATCTCTCATTCCATTTACAGCCCTTGGCTACACTGGCAGGAAGAGCTGATACAGCAAAAAATGGCATGGTTCAAACTATTTCTGTTAGCAACTGTAATTGCTGCTCAGGACATTTCTTGACATTTTTAGGAAGTTCAGAGACAAAACCTGGTAAGTCACAATTCCCTCCTGTAACAGATGGAGCTGCTGGAGAACACATTAAGCCAATTAGAAAGCAGTCACTGCTTTTCTCCTTGAAGTCCTTCAGGATGTCTGAGTGTAGGGCCAAGGGCAAGGGCCAGGCTGAGCTAAGGAACAAGCTGTACCACTCTGATCTTTCCAAAGCAATTGCTAAATTTAACTATAGAAAATTTGCCATACTCCAGTTTTTAAACTCCTCAACTCTTTGTGACAAAACCGTTTAACTACCAGAAATGAGTTCTTACAATGTCTACAGCAGAAATGTGTGCTTTCCCTCTTCCTCCTCCCTTTAATCTATACATTTGTGTTCTGTCTTTGATAGATTTATCACATATCTGGCATCTTGGATGCCTCGTTGCAAAGGAAATAGGAAATACTTCAAGGGGAGTTTTTAATGGTTGTTAAACTATCATAAGAGATTTCACACCTTCAATATATATTAAATTTCAAGAAAGGTAATCTAGAGGGATCTGCCTCTCCAGTAATGACACAGTGGAAACAATGAGAACCTACAAGCATGTAACTCAACTAGTACATTCTAAATAATCCTTTAATTTGGTGGGGAGGAGTGTATATGGTGGTGTGAGGTTTGGAGGTAGGATTCCATCAGAATAGGGAATTCTGGGTCAAAAAACCCAACTCCCTCTACCAATGCACATTAGAAACTGTTATATAACTTCATAGTCTTAGAGAGTTGCCTGAAGTTAAATGAATTGCCTAGGGTCACACAGCCAGTATGTTTTAGGATTTGAACCAAGCTCTTCTTGACTCTAAAGCTCACTCTATAACCATTATACCACACTACTTCTAAAGCACACAATAATTTCAAAAAAGCTGATGGCTATAATTGGTGATAATGAGAATGTACACACTAATAAGGGATTAAAAAAGAATTATACAAAAATGTATATATAAAACCTATATTAGAAAGAGTGAAGTGAAGATGAGGGTTTAAATAATCTGGTACCCATAAGGATAATGCAGAACAAAAATCCCAATAATGGAGAAGCAGTGAAACATTGGAAAGACTGCTACTATCATGAGAGAGGAACTAGAACATCTGGAAAACATGAAGACATTTATCATTAAACATTAACAGATACTCTGTAAGGTAATAAGGTTTTTGGTTAATATGTGAAATGAGTTAAATCTTTTTTGGAGGGCCAGACTAGAATATTAATGTGATACTCACTTTTTAGACTAGTTTTCTTACCATCTAGTACAGTGTCTTGCATATTACATAGATGCTTAGTAAATGTTGAACTGAAGATGTTAGTGCATATCGTTTTTATACAGTAAAACAAAAGAACAATTTATCTGAAGAAAATAATGCCTTCTATAGAAGAATGGAAAAATACCAGGACCAAGAAGGATCTGAGAGACAACTGGGAAGGGAGAAAGTTATATAGGACAAAACACATCCACTCTTATTTGTATGTTTATTTCTATTCTCAAGCTGTTGATAGCAGCTGCTTTTATGACCCAGATTTTATTGGGGGCTATATCTCATTCAGAATAGAGCATAAGATAAGGAAATATTTGAGTTAGCAGAGAAATTCTCAACATATAAAATGCAGGACTGGCTAAAGTGGGGAAAATGAGATTTCTTTGAGGAATTTGCTACATTCAGAATCATGCTAACATTTAATAAAAATAGGGCTGTGTAGATTTTTCATCAACAAATCTGTAGTTATAATCACAGAGGCTGTTTCCTATGTCAGAACCCCTTTGCCCGATTCTACCACAAGTATTCTCCTGATGACAGAACAAATATCATATACATTTCCCTCTTTGAACCAATTCAAATGAGAGTGTGGCTCAATAGTAGTTCACTCTCCCTCAGTTTCCCTTCCATTATAAAAATTCCTTGTGTGCCTCTTTTATATGAGATAATTTTGCTGGATAGGTGGTTCTTGGTTATAATCCTAGTTCCTTTGCCTTTTAGAACCTCATATTCCAAGCTCTCTGATTTTTCATAATAGTAGCTACTAAATCTTGTGTGATCTTGACTATAGTTCCATGGTGTCTGAATTATTTTTTCCCCAGCTATTTATGATAATTTCTTTTTGACCTGGGAGCTTTGGAATTTGGCCATAGTATTCCTGAGAGTTTTTATTTTGGGATCTCTTTCAGGAAGTGATCAATGCAGTCTTTCAGTTTCTACTTTGCCCTCTAATTCTATATCTGGGAAGTTTTCCTTGTTAATTTCTTGAAATATAATATCTAGGCTCTTTTTAAAAATCATGGCTTTTAGGAAATCCAATAATTCCTAAATTATTTCTCCTTGACCTATTTTCCAAGTCAGTTGTTTTTCCTGTGAGATATTTCATATTTTCTCCTATTTTTTCAGCCTTGAATTTGTTTTATTGTTTCTTGATGTCTCATGGGATCACTAGCTTCCACTTGACCAATTCTAATTTTTATAGTTATTTTCTTTAGAGCGAATATGTGTCTCTTTTACTATTTGGCCAATTCTGTTTTATAAGGAGTTATTTTCTTCAGTTTTTTTTAACCAAGCTGTTAATTCACTTTTCATAATATTTTTGCATTGTTCACATTTCTTTTTCCAATGTTTCCTGTACCATTCTTTTTTGATTTTTAAAATATTTTTTTTGTTCTTTAAAAAAAACAAAACAAACACCCAACTTTTTCTTTAGCTCTTCTAGCTTGTTTGTCTTGTGTCCAATCTGCATTTTCCTTTGAGGCTTTGCTTGTAGATGTTTTCAAGTCATCATCTTCTGAGTTTCTCTTGAGCTTCCCTGTCACCATAATAGCTTTTTATGGTCAGATTCTTTTTATTTTGTTTGCTCATTTTCCCAGCATATTTCTTGATTTTGAACTTTATGTTAGAGTTTGGATCTGCTCATCTATGGAGGTGGGAGCAGCTAAGTGGCACAAAAGATAGAGTGCCAGGGCTGGAGTCAGGAATGTTCATCTTTGAGAATTAAAATCTTGCCTCAGACACTTGATAGCAGCGTGACCCTGTTTGCCTCAGTGTCCTCATCTGTGAAATGAGCTGGAGAAGGAGATGGCAAACCATTCCAGTATCCTTTCTAAGAAAACTTCAAATGGGATCATGAAGAGTCAGATGCAACTGAAATCTCTGAACAACAACAAATGCCTTGGTCTGATTCTGATTTTCTGACTTTTATGTCCTTGTACTTTCACAACTAGTTCTGGAGGCTTGTAAATTTTCAGTGCCTTCATGATATTGTCAGAGTTCAGTCACTACCTTCTTGGTCTGGGTTCTAGTTCTTACTTAGGTAAGGTCTTTATTTGCTTGTGGCTGCATCTGCCCTTTCCTGCTCCAGAACTATAATCCAGAAGTGGAATTGCCAAATGGCATCCACTCCTATACCCAGTATTAGCACAAGGATCCCCTAGAATCTTTCTGACTATTCAGTTTCCTTACCACCCTTGAGGTGGTCCTGATACTGCCTCTGCTGCTGCCTCCACCTCCAAAGCCTATAGGTAATGCCACTTCTGCCTTGCTGAGCTCCTGGCCAGCCTCTACCCTACTGTCTGCAGACCTCTCTTTCTGTCCTAAGTTGCCCTGGGATAGAAAAATGACTCACTGTGTCTTGTTGTTGTTGTTTTTGCTCAGAATTCAGTTTGACATGCTTTTAAAGTTTAGTAGAGGGGTGTGTTGAGATAGTTTAGCAAAAATGCTCACTTCACTCTGCCATCTTGATTTTGCCCCCATCTCCAAGCATTTGTCCTTTAAAGCATTCTTCTTGAAGGGATAATTTTGCTCTAAAGTCACTGCCATTTCTCAATGCATTTTTTGATGTTTTCTTTTGGAAGAGTTACCAGAATTAGTCTGGGAGGTAAAAAATCCAATCCCTTTACTTTAGAATAAATTTATTTCTGACTAAATAGTGTTTCCAAATTTGATCCTCTAATTTATTCACTGGTCTCACTTGTAAATGATTTTGGGTTGTTGCCAACAAATTATAGCCATTATTAAAGGATGAAGAGTTTTCATTATTAAAGATGTTCAAGACTATGCTTCTGGCTCTGAAGTCAGTTGCTAACAATAACTTATATTAAAAAAATTCTTTTGAAGCAAGGACAACATCTTTGAAAGAGGTTCATAGCACCCAAAGGTGACTGTGCTCTCATTTGGATATGTAGGTTTTGATACATTAGAGTCAATTCTGCTATATTTATTTTAAAAAATAAGTCTCACTACCTTCTAGTTACACATCAGAAGACTATGGATCTATCAGAAGTGGTAGGGTAGGCAGAATGATTTTGAAACTGTTAACTGATGAAATACAGCTATATTTATGGTTTTAATTTAAACCAAAATGTTTAGGTGCCCCAACGCACAATGGAGAGTTGCACAGTGGCCATTAGCAAACTGTAGCATTTTCTGTTCTGTGAGAAGTGGAGTAAAAGACAGCATGGTGGACATGCAGGACTGGAGAAGGAGACAGGTCAGGCATATAGGGGAAAGAATTACAAAACCTGGACAGTTTAGGGGTTAGGCTGGTACTTTAAAGATATTTAAGAAACACCAGAAAAAAGTCATTGGCATATTGGGGGGCAGTCTAGGAAGAATTTATGGCAGGGCATGGATAAGAGATTCAGGATGGCATGACGTGCAGGATGTTATCTTTACCAATAAAGGAAACCCCTTTTACTAAGATCACAGATCTATCCAAATAAACAATTTACTCCTTGCATACTTATTAAGATATTTTCTAAACCCATCATTGATTCTATTGGTCATTGTTCTCATTATTGCATATTTGGGGCCTCTTATCCAAAATGCCTTTCTTAGGCAAAGAAGCTCACACACAGGCTATCAGAGAATCCCAGAATACTATGGTCGAGAAGGACCTCAAGAGATAACCTAATCTATCCTGTATGTACATACATATGTGTGTATGTATGTGTACACACACATATCTATCTCTATCTGAACAGGAACCCCCTACAACATCTCTAAGAAGGGGTCATCTGCCTCTTGCTTGAATACATCCTTCTGAGGTGGCCCTGTCTACTTTTGGACAATGCCATTGGGAAAATTCCCCTCACATCAAGTTGTGAAATCATTATCTCTATAGATTCTATCCACTGCTCCCACTTCTGCCCTTTGCAGCTAAGCAGAACAAGCCCAATCCCTTCCCTCCATGACAGTTCTTTGAATATTTGAAGATTGGGATCATCCCCTAACCCTCCTTGCCAGTTTTCTCTAGGTTGTGTCCCAGGTCTTTTGATCACTTAAAAATGTTTTATTAGAAACCCTGTCATTGGTCTTCATGAACTTCACTCCCTCCACTGTCGTCACCACTCTCATTTGTTAGTACTCTTTCTAAGGTGTGATGTACAGGATAAAACACAGTCCTCTCAATGTGGTCTGACCAGGGCAGCCCCTACTTTGACCTGGGCTGCTATGGACTGACAATTTTTTTAGCACATAGTTTGCTAAAATCTTCAGATTTAGGGCAGAAAATTTGCCATTTTCCCACAGATGATATTTTTGTTCATCAGTCAATGAACAAACACTTATCAAATGCCTACTCTGTGCCATTCACTGTGCTTGGTGTTGGGGATCCAAAGGCAAACATGAAGCCTGTATTCCCTTCAAGGAGCTTACATTGTAGGGAACTATGACATGGATTCATATAAACACATACAAAAATACATACATACACATATACATACATGATATGCACAATTTTCTAAAGGAACTATAGACTATACTTCCCATTCTGTTCAATTTTGGTCCTAGCTCATTGTCCATTTGAAGCAATGGTTCAAACTATATGTTGTCTCTGCAACTTCATAGCAGAATTTAGACAACAGGTGTTCTTCCCTGATTTCCATTTTTCCTATATAGCTAATTAGGATGCATTCCTTTGAGTTATTGTGGATCTCATTTCTACAAGGATCTGGAACTTGATACAATCAGTACAATGTCACCTACAGACCAGATAGATCGTCTAGAACAGAGGGATCCAACATGAAGCCTCCTGGTGGCATGAGGCCCACAATCCTCCCCGTGCAGTCCAAACCAGGTTAAAATGTGACTGGGAATTATTTAACAAAATAAATGAAAACACAATAGAGCAAAGATAACATTAATATGTAGCTTTCTGAGTCAACATGCTGCCCGTAGGGAGCCTTATGCATAGTTTAGTGACCCCCTCTTTTCAATTTGAGTTTGTTTGACACCGCTTGTCTAGAAGACCTTCTTGTCCCTCTTCACTTTGGACTATATACTGGACCCCCTTTGTGACTGGCAAACAACTGTGGCAGACATAGGTTAGGCCTACTTCAGTACTAGGAAACAGAAGTCATTAAATTTTATATTGGTTTCTCAGCAGTAATTCATATTAAATATAAGAGGATTATGAAAAATATTACTTCAGATACTAAGTATTAATATTAAAATAACAGGGTGGTGAGGTACAGATGGAGGGTATTTATATTTCTTTCTTTTTGTTGTTTCTTCTTTGAGCCCTATTAGAGCAACTGTGATATGGTTTTTGCCTATTGTTACTTTCACTATTCACTTTTTCATACTGTTCTTGATAATATTTGAGAACAAATATACCATGATAGGATAAAGATGAGAATACAATTTAAAGAGAAAAATACTAGAGTCACAAAAAAATCCTCATGAACACGTTCATTGATTAACCTATGGTCCAACTCTACTTACAAAAAACCCTCAACAACCGTTGCAAATATCGGATCCCACGGGACAAAGTTTAAAAAAGAAAGAAAAAGGAATAAATAAATCCCAAACTACTTTAAGAGGAAGAGAAGAAGGCTATGTTGGAATTGGAATATTTGAGACATTGGGATATTTGAGACATTCAAGGGAAGATGATGTGATGTTGTATCACTTGAAAGTCTACCATAGCTTTTCTGTTATGTACCTTCTAAGTAAGATAAGGTTGGGGAAGGTTTTCAAATAAAGGTAGTAGGGTCTATGCACTTTAAACTACATGATGATTACCTCTATACTTCCCATTTGCTATATATGTAATCATCTGATCTATAATAATTCTCCATGGTAGCAATTGTTATGGTACCTTTCACATTAAATTCTGGCATGGAAAGGATAGCTATGCTATTTTAGTATAGAATTTGGGGTAAGAGGGCAGAGAGGATAGAGTAAGAATATCAGAAACAAAAACAATAAAAATGTCTTCTAATAAAATATTCCATTGTACCTTAGAAGCAAATGCAAAAATAATCCTGGTTGCTGTCCCTACTGTAATTCCTATTCATAACAGATGCTCTTTGTGCTGGGGTCTTAGTGGCTTTTATGGAGGCTCTGATTGACAAAGCCTGGGCTTGGGCTCCAAGCCCTTGATGAGAACATCTTCAATATGCTCCTTCCTCATCCATTGTTTAGAGGGTTGTTTGGTGGCAGCACTATGATCTTGGGGCTAATTGTAGGGCCACCATCTGCAGAGAAGTTCCTGTTATTGCTAAATTGTGTGAGAGTCACAGTGGCATTTCTTTTCTTAAAAGTGGGTCTTGTACCTGTTCATTTTAGTTCTGGAACTGAATTTTCAACATTGAAATTGCTTCAGGATGGTATGAAATTGTTTTCTCTTTAGAGCTAGAATCCAGGGGAATAAAAGAAGGAAGGTTCTTTCCAAATCGTGATTAAGTCCACACTTTATGAAATTTAAAAATAAATATGATTGTATTAATACTATAAAATTATACCAGTTAATATTAATAATTAAATTATCTAGATATATGATTCACAATGGGCTTTCATTACATACTAGACCAGTGGTTCTCAGCCTTCCTAATGCCGCGACCCTTTAATACTTGTATGTGGGCATATCTGCATGTGGGCAGACCCGCCTGGAGACGGATAGAGGAGTGATGTCTTGGTTCCTAGGACCATCAGAAATATGTGTTTTCTGATGGTCTTAGGCAATCCGCAAAGGAGTCAAGACCCACAGGTTGAGAACCGCTGTACTAGACAGTAAATATTAGACTATCAAGTTATAAACTTATAAACCTTGCTGAGTTAAGAATCACATTTCTCCAAAGGTAGATTAAGAGCTATCACTTTAGCTATCAATAGCTACAACTCCTTACCACTTGGAATTTCAGGAAATGCTTTTGGTATTCTAGGTCTCCCTAGGAGTAGCATGACCCAATCATGGTGGAATGAACTGTCTCCAACCCCCCACCATCCATTCCCAAATCTGGGAGTACTTCCTGAAGTACCCAGAGGCTTCCTTCCTTTTTTTTTTTTTTTGTTCTCTTTTCAGCTTTGAAAGGGCCTTGGGCTCAGGAGGACTCCAGACACCTGAAAGCACTAGTGGCCCTTATTTATTTATTTATTAAAGATCTCCCACCATCTACAGCAAAATGATCTGGCAAAGAACCTTTTATCTCTCTCAAAAAACTCTAGGCTGGAAATCAGGAGAACTGTGACCCTGCTCAGATTCAGTTCGGATGAAAGACCATCAATCTCCAAAGTTTTTGCATCTATCTCTAAATACTCTTCAAAATCACCAAAGCAGTCTCTACCTACCTTCTTCTTCTCCTCTAGGTGAAGCTATCATTCCTAAAGCATTAGAAATAAACTATTTCTTAATTAGCTTTATTTTGCTCTGTTGGTCACTTACCAGCATTGTGGTATTTGCTACTGTTCTTCATTGAACAGATACAGTATTTTGCTATGGGTTAAATCAATTTCTATGGGCTAGCCCATCATCCACCATTAATGTTATCGCTTTTTGTTGGGAAACAAATTCTAGTTTCAAATAATTGGCTTGTAGCTGAACTTCTGAAATATTACAGAGAGTATACTAAGTACCTTCCAATATTTCATACCAATGGGCAGGACTTCTTGATAGAGAAAACTGTCAGGGCTATTGATCCTAGTCAGAGAGAAAGGAACTGATCATCTCAACAGAAAAAATAAGAGGACATTTTCATGAATTCTTTATTCATCTAAAGTAAAGTTTTTATACTGAGTGTGAATCAGATTTTCTCAAACAAGCTCGGGGAATTTTGGCATCATCTAATCTAGTATCTGGTGAAAAGGGTTGAAGACTGGCAGGTTCTGGTACTTTCTTCTTCCAAAGGCTCAGCTTTGGTACTGATGTAGCTCACAGTGGCACACTTGGAGACTTGAGGGGCTTTGGAAGACATACTACTGGCTTTATGGATCTAATAGACTTTTAAAGACCAAAAAGCATCTCTTCAGCTTCATGAAAAATCCTCTAATGTGAAATGACCTGGTGAAGTCTAGACACAGCTATGCTGAGACCAGTCCAGAGAGTTCCCTCGATTCCCACATCATTCCGACATTTTCTCCTTCATCCTTGGATCCCATGAAGAGGTAGTCCTTGTCAAGGCAAACCCTTCTACACACATCCTTGATCCCATTCCTTCCTTTCTTCTCTAGGAGATTGCCCCAACTATCATCCCCACTCTACTTTCAATTTCTCCCTAACTGCTGGCTCTTTTCCTATTGCCTACAAACCTCCCCACATCTGCATGCTTAAAAGCCCTCAACTGATCTTATCACTCCTGAAACTTAACATTCTGTTTCTCTCTCCATTTTCATGGCTAAATTCCTTGAAAAAGCTAACTGGAATCCTCTACTTTCTCTCCTCCCACTCTTTTGCAAAACTTCTGCAGTCTGTCTTCCAACTCCATCATTCAACTGAAACTTCCTTCTTCATAGTTAACCAAGTTTTTTTAAATGCCAAATCTAATATGACCTCTTCTTAATCCTTAACCTTCTTGACATCCTGCAGCTTTCGATACTGTTCATCACCTCACAGATACTCTTTCCTCTTTGTGGCATGACTCTCCTGATTCTCCCCTTTTTCGTCTATCCCTTCTCACTTTCTTCTGCTGGTATTTCAACCATGTCACCCTCAATAACTGTGGGCACACCCCAAGACTCTGTCCTGAGCTGTTTTTCTATTTCACTTGGTGACCTCATCAGTTCCCATAGGTTCAGTTATCATCTTTGTGCTGAAGATTCCCACATTTATATATCCAGCTCTAGTTTTTCCTGAGCTACAAGACCAAAGGCCTTTTGAATGTCTTAACCTGAATATTTAATAGATATCTCAAACTTAACATGCCTCAAACAGAACTTATTTTCTTCCCCTCAAACCCTACTCTCTTCTGAACTTCCCTGTTACCTTGGCTTATGGGCATCCTATTCACTTCCTTACTCTCAGTTCCTCTGCCAAATCTTGTCATTTTTATGTCCCAAACATTTTTTTGGTACATGTCCTCTTCTCTCTCCTCACACATCTACAACCCTAGATCTGGCCATCATCTCCTATTGCCTGGAATACTGCAATAGTGTTCTAATGGGGCTCCCTGCCTCAACTCTCTTTCCACCTCAAGCCATCCTCTAATTAGCTGCCAAGTTGATTTCCTGAAGCATAGGTCTAACCATGTCCCCTCCACCCCCACCCCAGTGAGCTGTCTCCCTGTTACCTCCAAGATCAAATAGAAACTCTTTGGTTTAGCATTTAAAGCTCTTTGTAATCTTATCCCTCCCTACCTTTCTAGACTTAGATTTTACCCCATTTCATTCTTTCCATCATACTAACCTACTTGCAGGTCCTCAAACACAATATTCCATCTCCTATCTCTGCTTCTTCACTAGCTGCCCTTTATTCCTGGAATGTTTTGGTCCCTTTACTTTCCCCACTGCTTTTTAGTTTCCCAGGCTTTTTTTCAGACACTTCAGATTCCACCTACTTCCCATCAGTTGGGGAATGGTTAAACAAGCTGTGATATATAATTGTAACGGAATATTATTGTAATATAAGAAATGACGAGCAGGATGATTTCAGAAAAACCTGAAAAGACTTACATGAACTGATGCAAGGTGAAGTGAACAGAACCAGGAGAACTTTGTATACAGTAATAGTAATGTTATTTGATGAGGAGTTGCGAATGACTTACCTGTTCTCAGCATTACAATGATCCAAGACCATCCCAAAGGACTAATGATGAATACTATGCACTTCCTGAGAAGGAACAGGCATTGGCTGAATACAGACTTCCCTTTCTTTCTCTTTTGTCCAAATCTTCCTGCACAAAATGACTAATATGGAAATGTTTTACATGATTGCACATGTATAACCTATATCTGCTTACCATCTCAGGGAGGGGGGAGAGGAGGAAGAGAGGAAGGGAGAGAATTTAGAACTCAAAACTTAAAAAAATGTCACCCTCATTAGCTGTAGGCACACTCCAAGACTCTGTCTTGAAAAAAAAATCCCACCTACTTGCTGGAGTCTTTTCTCAGTCCCTTCAGATTTCCTTCTATCTATGTTGTTTGTACCTTTTATGGACCTAGTTATGTGCGTGTTGTCTTCCCCATTAAAACTGAAGCTCCTTGAGGGAGGGCAAGGAATGTATTTTTGCTTTTCTTTGTATCCTCAGGGCTTGGCACAGAGCTTGGCATATAACAAGGGCTTAAATTCTTGTTGACTGATTGTTGAGAGGTTCATTTTTACAGATGAATAAACTTGATTAGCTTCCTTACAAATAAGGATTTAGATTTGTAAGGGCTCAACCCAATTATTTTACAGATCAGGAACTGGAGTACCAGAAAAATTATTTGCTTTGCTAATCTCAAATGAGAAAGAAGGCAGTGTAAAGGTAGACAGAGATAGCATCTACATTTTTATGCAGCTATAGTTTCTCTAGAGACACCCTTCATATAGTGGCTAGAGGGATGGTTTTGAGGATAGAATGATACGGGTTCAAGTCCTTCCCCCAATACATATGGATTGTATGACCATGGGTGTTTGCTGTGGTAATCCTTACCTTATGTTGCATAGGAGTTGCTGATCTACCTTGGTGGACAGTTTCCATACAAGGAATTCTCTGTATCAGTGAAACCCTGCAACCTTACCCCTGTAAGACCCCCAGTCCTTGCCATGGTACCTTGCATACTGCAAGAACTCTAAAAACATCTACTGGGTAGAAAGGAATAAATGTATGTAAAGTGCTTTACAAAGCTGAAAGTGTCACATGACAAGAAGCCACCATTACTGCTGCCTTCCACATCATGAATAACCATGCCAACAAATCCAGTGGGAACTTAATTCAATTCTTACATAGTCCCTCTAATCAAAGAAAGTCTGGGAACACTGCCCTCTATTTCACTTGGCCTATGAGTGAATATTCAAGCTACAGGACAATATCCTCTCCCCCCAACTCCAGAAGGTTGGACTGTGACACTGTCTAAAGTTCTATCTCTGGAAATACTGTGAGATGTAGAAAACTTGAAGTCAAACATGGTTGTGTTGGCATCATCTCTTTTGGGAAAAGCCTAGCCATCATTTATTTCTTGTATGATTTCAATGTTTTATGTCAAGCACCTTTTCAGACACTTTTCTCTGCGCCAGGTTTTTTGGTATACACAAAACGACAATGGGCACTCCTTAGCCCCAGGAAGTCTAAAAGTCATTCTGAAGTGCCTACTATGTGCCAGCACTGTGCTAGGCATTTTGAGGGACAGAAATAAATAAGGCATGATTTCTTCCCCATTAAGGGCAATGGGCTTATAATCTACTTGAGAAGAAAACAAGACTGACATCAAGGAGACAGTTATCTCTTCCAGATGTTTTTGCAGTGTCACTCTTAATGCAGGCATTGTGCCTGTCTGTGTCATCCAGTACACTTGAAAGCGCTTCGTAAATGTAAATATGCCTAATTTTCATATGAAATCTTAGTTGTAATTCAGTGTATCTCAGCAGGGTTCCCTCTCCCATTAGCTTTCATGGAATTTCATTGATAGCTACTGCATAACCTTGAAATACAAAGAAATTCACCCCAAAGTAAATTTCACCACACATTTCTTATTTCACAGCTGCCAGTCAGAAGAGGATTTTGCACAGGCCACTTGGCATCTCTCAGGGCAGTTCTGCTTTTGTAGAGATTCATGAAGCATAAATATTGGATGAATAACATTGACTCACCAGAGGAAGAGAGAACCATTTAAATGTAAGAATACAAGTAAGAGGCACAAAGAATAGAGAGGAGGGAAAATGCAGATTGCAGAGAAATAATTATTTAGGATGAACAAAAGATTTCCAGAAAACCTATTACCACTGCAACAACTGAAGGAGTGCAGCTAGTTTGACACAATCTCAAGATGGTCTTTCTTGAATTTTTCTACAAAGTCTGTACAATGCCTGAAAATGCTTGAATTTCCCCTCTGATGTTTTCTCATTTAAGAAAAAACCCCACCAACACTCAGCTAAAGTAAAGCCAATGAAGTCACACAGCTCAGCCTGAAAGGACAGTGTTACAACTTCAGAAGCTCACAGTGTGATCAAAACAACAACCACCCCAAAATACTGCCATAACAACTCCAAAAGTGAGCATCTGGACACAAACCTTTACATTTGGGGGCTAAACTGAGAACAACTTTAAAAACAACAACAAACATGCACTTATGCATAGACTAACAGAATCTTACAGCTGGAAGGGACCTTGGAGGCATTCTGAATATGAATTCCTTGTATGAAGATTATATAGAGATCAAATCTGTTACCACTCACCCTAAATTTCCACTTTTACTCATTCCCTCCTTTCACTCTCCCAAAGTGTAGGCCAACAACATTCTTTTCATTATCTGTGTCCTCTCAATGCTCTCATGATTTACATACTGAAGTACTGTGGTGGTGGGTATTAGAGAAACACAAGCGTAGTCTTGTACCAGCAAGTTAAAGAAAAACCTGCTAGGGATTTAAAATTACATATTTTGCTAGGAAAAAATAGTAGAGAAAAACACTGTGCTAATTATTTACTAAAGGATTGCTTTTTATAAGTTGTTTTCTTAGAAATTAAGCAAGAGCAAATGAGATTAGGTTCTTTACTCTTAAGTTTTGCTCTTTTTACAACTTAATCAGTCATCAGTATTCATTATTGGCCATAAATTCATTGTTATTTATAAGTCCAGGCGACTTGTGCTTATTTTCACCAGTAAACTAAAGTTTTATTTACAAAAGAATGATCAGTAAATAAATTCTTTGTCTAGAATATTAAACATTATCATTCCCCCCAAATCCAATACTAAATAAGCAACATAAGCTTATTGCCCATAATCCAATTCCAGCCCTAAAATAATAATAATTATCTTGAAAATGCTCACCATGAAACCATCTTTGCTATCAGCACATGACTCTCAGACAGTAACCCTTCTCTCGCTTGGGCTCTCTCCCCTGCTCCGTTTTTAACAAAGTTTTTATATGGGAACCTTTAGAATGATTCCATCAGACAGGAAGAGTAAAGGGCTCATTTGATCAATAACCTTTACTAAGTTATAACATTTACCAAAAATCTGATTTTGTCACTTCCTTTGGCTAAGGAGGTAGGATGCATTCAACCAAGCAAAGACATGCAATTAAACTGATGATGCCTCACAGGTCAGAGTTTAGGAAGGCAGATAGTCTAAATGCAGAAAGCAGAGGTCCTACCTACCTCGAACAATAGTGGGAGTAGTTACAAGTGGATTTGTGACATTTCAGCATTCCTCGGTTAAGTGGTAATCAGCTGCGATGGTAATGTACAAGATCATCACCACTTTTAGAAAAAGAGTCTGGATTGCAGAGAAAAGGAAAATCCTCATATAATTGGATTCATCTACATATTTACTCTGTCCTGAGGAACTGGCTAAAGAGAAAAGAACCGATCAGTAAAATTGATCAAGTCTGTCTTCTAAGTGCGTGGGGTCAAACCCCACAGCTTCTCTATTCTCGTGGGCTCCCAGACACCAAGCCCATAGTAAGTTCTTCCAAACCTTCATTCATTCTCGGAACTCGACTTTTCAGGTCGTAGGCATTCTGAAGGCTCAAGTTTAAAAACATACTTCAGGTGCTTTTCAGCTCGACCAACATCCTGGGAAAGCCAGTCTTCTTCAATAGCCTTGCCCCGAGTCATTTCGTACGTAAGCTCTCAGCCACACTTACAGGCCAGGCGTCGGCGGCGTTGGTGCAGTGAGGGATATGGCGCCGCGCCGGGGCCAGGAACCCGAGCCGGGCCCGGCTGGAGCCGGAGCCGACGCGCGTCGGGGCTGGGCTGGCGCACGGCCGGGCGCAGTCCAGTGCTGGGGCTGTGCCGTGCCGTGCTGCGCGGTGCCTTACGGCTCGACCCAGTCCAACCCGGCACAGCCTAGCGGGGGAGTGAGCCCCCTCCCCCCAGCGCCCCCGGGGGCCCCCAGCACCAAGCTGAAGAGCTAGACGAACCTGACTCCTGCCCCGCAGGGGTCAAGGCAGGGTACCTCAGGAGCGGAGCCGAGCGGAGCCAGCCGGGGACGGACAGGGAGCGAAGGGGTGGGGAGGAGAGCGGAGGGAGAGGAAGGCTCATTCAGAAAAGCCCGCCACAATCTCACTGCGCTTTCAAAACAAAAACAAGCGCCCGTCAGCCGCACTCACGCCACCAGACTGACACGCACATACACTCCCAACGTTTACAGACTCTCGCTGACACCCCCTCCTACTGGCATCCTGCTTTCATCACACACAAACTGATTCCTGAACCCCCAAACATGCTGCTTCTCCAAACACACCTCCTTACACTCACATTATCCCAATACACCCCTTTTTCTTGATTTCTCCTGAAAACACACAACGGTTACACCATTACTCCCCGCCGCCTCAACCGAAGTCAAATGCACCCCTACTTACATGGATCCCCAACACAACCGTATGCTGACACCCTCCATACAAGGCACCCCCAAATATACACCCCTAACGCTGACACCCTTCAAATAATACAACTCTTACTCGGACTCCCTTCAAATATTGCTTACAGTGATTACCTGAAACACCCACCCTTTATGCTGACAGCTCAAAAACACTTAGCATTCCCCAAGTACACCCGTTATACTGTCACCAAAACACACGCCTTTAGACTCCCCCAAAATACACACAGCCGCTGCAGAATTCTCCCAAACCCTGCCCTTGTCACAACAGTACCCCATCAAACACACGCACAACCCTTTCACCTGTACCCCAGCATAACCACAGCCTCACCAAACATTTCCCCAAACACAGAGCCCCGTACACTCACCCTCCCTTGCTTAACAGTAAACACTTCGGAACCCACCTCCCGCCACCAATTCTACACCAATAACAATGACTTACGATGGCACCCTTTCAGAAACTGCCATCTCCTCACACTCGTTACACACTCGCACCCTCGCCACGAGACACTAGCCACGGTGACATAATACTCACCCCCTCTCCCCCGCCCTTCGCACACCCCTGGCACGCTGCGCCCGTCCACAACACGCCCCTCGAACTCTCCCGGACACTCGAGACACGTTTTCCTCCCCCTATCATAAGCACGCAAGCACACTGGCACGCAAGCACGCACACACACAAACACACACACACGCACACACTTTTTAAGCACAGCTGCAGGAATGTGCAGCCCTCCCCTCTTCCTAGCCCAGCCCAGTTCAGCCCCGAGCCCGCTCTGTTCCGCACGCCGCAGCCGGACCGACTCACAGGGCTACAGGCTTGGGGCAGCGTTGTCTCCCCGCCACAGCCGTGTGCGCTGCCCGGGCCAATGGTGGGGCGCAGCGGTGAGCTCACTCACCACAGCTCCGCCCCCTCAGCTGCCTCGGCAAATCCGGAGGTGGGAGTGGTCATGACGTCACCAGGATCCGAGGAGAGGCAGGCGTCCGGGCGCCTGGAGCTTGAGCAGAGCCGGGACTGAGCAGGCAGTGCGCCCCCTGAGTCCGCAGGGCGCGAGCTCGGGGCTATGCGTGCGGTAGGCACCTGTACTCCCGCAGGGGAGGGGAGAAAAAGGACTACAAGGCTTCTCCGAGGACCCCTGCCCCACATTAACCCCTAGAACCGCTCTGGGCACATTCAGGATACCCAAGCCTCCAAACGGCCTCCTTTCCCCAGCCCAGGTCCAGCTCCCCTCGCCCTATCTGTTATCCTCCCTCCCCTCCTCAAGACCCCATTCGTGGAAGAGCCACAGCCGTGGGCACCATGCCGTCACTTCACTGGAGTCCCATTTCTAAGGCCCCATAGGGCTCACCCGAGCCCAGTCCCGCTTCGAGCCTCTGTTGGGCTCGGGACACAGGAACGAGAGGCTCCACGCGTACTCTTTTCCCCCACTGTCCCTCCCGGCCCCTCTTACGGACTTCCCTTCTTTCCTTATTCCCCTCTGCAGCTTAGTGGGGCGTTCCTTTCTCCTACCTGCCCCTCCCCCATCCTTCACTGTCTCCCATCTAGGTGGCCAGGACGGTCTCATCCTGCGCTGTTGGGGACCCACCTGATTGCTTCCCCAGCCCTCCTCGTTCTCTCCCCCTCCCGAGGATCTCCTTCCCTCCCCAGGGCTTCGCGGTTCGCCCCCAGGCAGCCCCAAGAGTCGTGGTCATCTCACTCCCCTCCCCTGCAGTCCCGTTCCCTCCCCGCACCTCTCCGCTGGGGGGGGGGAGTAGCTTTGTTGGCCCTTCCTTCCTCCCATTCGGCGCCGCCTGCCCGCGGAGCCTGCAATGCAGCCGCGGGAGGAGCCCTGCTCTGCGGAGGGAGAGAGCGAGGGGGAGACAGATCTAGGGAGCGAGAGACAGTGAGAAATACAGAGACCGGGGGAGAGAATGTGTATATGTGTGTGACATACTGACGGAGACAGGCAGGCGGCAGAGAAGAGGCTACAGCAGGGGAGAAGGGAGGAATGGAGAGAGAGGGTAGAAGAGAAGGAGGCCCCAGAAGGGGAAAGAACAGAACAAGAGGGACTAGGCAAGAGGGAGCTGTCCCAGGACTCTTCAGAACTGAGGACAGCACCCCGAGGAGGCTGCAACCGGTACTGTGGCCCAAGTTAAAAGCCCAAGCACACAGCAGAGAGGATAAGCTCGGGGGTGCAAGTCAGATCACCGAGTGAGAAGTGAAACATTTCTTGGTATGGGAGCTGGAGCCAGGTCCCATTAAAGACGGAACCTTCCATGGTTCCCCACTGAAAAGAAGTCCGAACCATTTCGCCTGGCATTCGAGGCCCTCTGCAAACTGTCCCCAACCTACTTTTCCAGACTTATCTCCCAATAGTATCCCTCTTCTCCTTCTGTCAGATTGGTCTGCTTACTATTAGCCAAATTAACCATGAGCTTCCTGCCTGTTTTCCTTCCCACCCCCACGGTTCTCTCTGCAACCCACCACCCTTTCCATACACCCATTTACCTATCCAAATCTGGTTGATTTCCAGGTCTTTCCTATCCAATCATTTCCATCAAGTCTTTCCTGACCACTCCACTTGCTATAACAATCTTTTGCACTTATCCTAAAGTGAAATACTCCGTAATAGTTCCCAGTGTCCTCATCTCTAAAATAGGAAGGTCGGACAAAGATGGCCTGCCAGGTCCCTTCCAACTCTAGATCTATGATGCTATGAATGCACAATCTCCTGCCTTATATTGTTAGTTCTTTTATATGTAAAGAGGCAGTGTGGATTAGAAGAAGCCTTGGGAATCAGAAAGACCGAGTTTCAAGTCTTGCCCCTGACACATACTTACAGTTATAACTTGTAGTTATAACTACGTGACTCTCTAAGACGACCACGTTACAGAGAACTGCTGATCAGTACCAGCAGAGGGAGTTTCCACACTGGAAGCTCCTGACAGTAATGAAACACTTTGTAGTTATAGGTAACTAACTCTCTTAGAATCTTAGTTAGTTACCAGGACCTTATGGCTTTAGGATTGGAAGAGACCTAAGGAAGTATCTGGTTCATCTCACTTAATTTCAGACTGGAGGGAACTGTGGTCCAGAATTCTGAAATCACTTCTCCAAAGTCAGAGAGGTAATGCAGGATCGAGACTTCCAAATCAGGTCTTCCAACCTCAAATCCTCAAGCAGAGGAGGCTGGATGATCTTTCTACTGGTATCTTATGGTGGGGATTTCTTTGCATGTGGGGTGAGCTAGATGGACTTTGAGGGCCCTTCCAACTGCCAGATTCTGAAATTCTGTAGCTCTTTCCTTGGCAACTATCAATAACCTCATTTTACAGATCATGGAACAAGCCTCTGGAGGTTTAGGTCACTGTCTGTGATCACTGAAGATCACAGTCTGGGACTTGGAAAGGATCTTAGAGGTCATATAGTCCAACCTCCTTATATTACAGAGTAGGAAACTACTTTGGATCACTTGCCCAAGGTCATGCAGCTATTAAGGATTCAAACCCAGGTCTTTGGACTCCAAAGCTAACATTCTTTCTAAACTGAGCATTTTGTTGACACTAATTAATATTGAGTCATTGTTTACCTCCAGCCTTCTGCTAGAAAGCTAGACCTGAATAGAAGTTGCTAGGACCAGCTCAGGGGGAAGGTTGACAAGAGTAGCCTTGAGGTGCCATCTGCCTTTAGGAAGACTCAGTAACGTAGTGATTCTTGTTCTGCTGGTTGGCTGCTCAGAGAATTAAATGGAACCTTGAGCCAAACCCCTCCCTTTCCAGGATTCCTGTATCCTTTTCTGGTTACAGGTCATAGATTAAGAGCTGCAAGGGACTTACTTTAGAGATCCATTCCTGGTAATCTCACTATATCACCAGCGTTCTGACCATCATATTCATTTCCCTCCCTTCTCCCTGCCCCACTCATGAGAACTTGCTACTCTAGCCATCATCCTCAGCTCCACCCCCAACCCCACTCATTTATAGCCCCTGTTATATGATGTCTCCCCCCCAATAGAATGTAAACTACTTGAAAGCACGAACTCTTTTGTTCGTATTTGTGTCCTTAGCACCTAATAAACCATCTGTCTGTCTGTCTGCCTGCCTAATCTGTCTGTCTGTTTCAAACCCCTCATTTCCTTATTTTATGGATGAAGAAGCTGAGACCCAGAGAAATGAAGAGTTTTCCCCAACATCTCACAGGCAGTAAGTGACAGAGACAAGAACTGAAGCTATATTATAGCTTACAGACCCAAGACCTGAACCCAGTCTAGCATTCTTTCCAGATCTAGCATTACACCAAGATTCAAACCATGAGTACCAACTTCTTGTTTGTTCTGAGCCTCCTAGTGGATGATAGAATCAGTCTTGGTTCCACGAGCAATAAACCTCTCCTCATCCCATGGCCCCTATCTGTGTTCATTAGAGAGCCTTAAGGAAGGGGTAAACCTGCTCATTGCGTAGTTCAAGAAATCTAGCTCTGTGGGTGACAAGGAGAGTGACAGTTTGGAATTTCTAGATTCCCCTATTATGAGAACCAGGGCCTATTTATTCATTTAATCTTTCTTGAGATGGATCACTCTTACCCCTCCAGTCTAGTCATTGGGGACCCAGGGTAAACAAGATTATTTATGTGGGTTGGGGTAGGGAAGTAATGCAATTAATATAACACACTGGCTTCTGTACCTGTCACTGCTGAGACACTAGGGACAATTTCTTTTGCCTCATTGCAAGGTCTCCCATGCTTTAGTTAGTCAGAGATCACAGGAAGCACTCACTAGATTTACTTTAAGTGGCATGAATTACACCTAGTCTGGGAGCTCCTCTTGCTAACTCTGTACAAGACAGACTTGTCATGGCGATGATTTTTCTTATTTTTATTGTTCAAGTATGGTAGAAACTCAGCAATAAGTTTGTACTCTAATAATTAACTTGGACCACGTAAGTGCCTTTCAGTCATTTCTTAACCTGGAAGGAAGAAAGTTAACCTCTAAAGAAAATATCAATAACTTGTGGGAATGAAGGGTAACATAAGCTATTGGGGAAATTCTGGGAAATACTCCAGAAATTTACTTGGCTGGTCCTATAACATCCCACAACAGGAGTGAACCTACACAAAGTCAGACTAGCACACTGATAGTATAATAATACAAAACACTTCTATAGAAGGGTATATGACACAGACTCTCTGATAAACTCAGACTTGTTAGTTTCACAGTGCATGTTTATAAACTGTAATTGACAATGTCTCTATTATTCAGAGCCAGAATACTGAAACAAATTCAGTTGCGGAGACAGACTCCAGAGGAGAGTCTACCTTTGCTAGGATAAGACCTGGAAGGATTTGGGAGACTGGGGACAGGGGAAAAATCTTAAGATAAGGGGACAGTGATCTTCCCATTGACCAGAGAAAGTGTACATCTTCTTCCCCATATTGGTATCCTGGGGCAAAATGTCACACTATAGTTATAGATCTGCCATTTAAAATTTAATTTCTGTTCTTTTTCCATGGTGTTTTTATAGCAGGCAGCAAATATCAGCACACTATGGAGATTTAGATATAATTTGTTATATAAAGAAACAAGTATAGAAAATTTTCTGATGAGAGAAAGAGATAGAGAGAGAGAGAAAGAAAGAAAGAGAGAGAGAGAGAGAGAGCGAGCTTGAATGATGGGCATTTACTATGTAGTATGATATAAACTCTGAGGATGAGGCTTGTCACACTTCTGAATTTGTGTCCCCAGTGCCCAGCACATTTAATAAAATTTTGGTTTGATTTACTATCAATGCCACATAGCAGAAAGTTGAAATAAGGTTACATCAACTCAGTTCACTTCCAATTCTGAAGACAAAGTTTGAGCTATTAGAGGAATAGAAATTACTGTTTGCAAGATAAACATGTTTGTGAGTTTCTGAAGATCTATAAACATCTGTTTCTCTATTTTAAATGCCCCCATGACAACAAGAAAGTCAACCTACTAACCTACTGATGGTAATTTGCTACCTATCCAGGGACAAATAGGGAAAGCAAATAATATATTTTTCAAGTTGTGTGACATAATTTAAAAACAGAGTGAAAGATACCACCTTACATGAACACGCTAGAACAGTCAAAATAGCAAAAAATGACTAAATCTAATGTTTGTAAGTTTTTTGGGAAAAGATTTTTGCTTATTTGTCATCAATCAATAAGCATTTACTAAATGCCTACTATATGCAAAGTCTGTGCTAGGCTTTGGAGATACAAAATACAAAATAAAACAGGCCCTACCCTTTAGGGACTTACAGTCTATGGGGACGATAAAACTTGTAAGGAAGGCAGTTTTCTCACATAGGAGAATGTCTGAAACAAGTCTTGAAGGGAACTAGGGCTTGCTTCTAAGAGGGAGAGGAGAGGCTTGCTTAAATCCAAAGCTAGCTATGGATAGATTTTGCCCACAGGGGTGGGGAACCTGTAGTCTCAAGGCCACATGTGGCCCTCTAGATCCTCAAGCATGGCCCTTTGACTGAATTCAAACTTCACAGAACAAATCCCCTTAATAAAAGGATTTGTTCTGTAAAACTCGAACTCCATCACAAGGCAGTACTTGAGGACCTAGAAAGCCACATGTGACCTCGAGGTCATAGGCTCCCCATCTCTGGATTATGGTATTTGAGAGATGGAAGGAAGTACAGAAAAGGAATAATTCTCCACTGTATTTCAGCAGAATCAACAGAGGAAAGTCCAATGAGAGTCTGGATATGATGATTAATAGCCTCATATGAATGGGGATCCTAGAGAATGGCCATACTGGATAAGTATTGACTGCACAGACTTGGGAGAAAAAAAAGTCAGATGAAATACTTCTTGACTGTGGACCCAGTAAAAGGTGACTCAGAGAGCATCATTTAGGCCAGAACAAATGAAAGGCAATGCGTCACCTAACCCTCCCACCAACTTCATCATCACAGACTTTATTTTGGACCAGGTCTAACTTGGGCCAGTCTAGTGATTCAGGTTAAGAACATAAACATGCAATAATCACCCTGGTGAAAAATGGGGAGTGATTGTTTATGATCTTTGCTAGTCCCCAGGGAGAAATGAAAAGTAGCAAAATATGAGCTGATCCAACAGTCATTTCTTTTGGTTTTATAATGAGATTAGGCCTTCTAGAGGTAGAGATATGGGTGGGAACCATGACCATCCTAATTATGTTTTGATTAGCATAATATTGACATGATTTTCCATTCTCTGGTGGGTAAAGAAAGGTCACAGTATCATGGAAATCTCAATAGTTACGGGGGCCTTAACAATGCATCTAGTTCAACCCATACATGAATTCAATTCAATTCAATTTATTTCAACAAACAGTAAGCTCCTATCATAGGTGCTCAGGATGGAGAAGGCAAAAATAAGAGAGTCTATGCCTTCATAAAGCTCATGCGCTATTTGAGGATAAACATGGACATATATGGAAATATCAGATCATTTGATGTAAAAAAGAACATCACCCAACCATCTCTCCCTTTGGACTCCGATAGAGATAGCTCAGACCCTGAACCAAAGATCCTTGAGAATAGCATGTTCCCTATGACTACTAGCTCTACTTCCAGCCTGGGTTCTGCAGCCATCATTTAGGAAAGAAATCACCGTGGAAAGAACACCCACTTTCTTTGCCACTACCAACACCAAATGCTTCTAACTGTCCCCGTTGGTCAGGCAAGTCCAAGAGCCCTGGCAGTGGCAATCACCAGTCCTACATATAGGCCAGCACTTGAAGCTGTCATCCCAGGAAGCCCAACCCCTATGGAGTTCGGACCTGGCAACATCTTGTGTAAGCACCTGTGCCTCAGCCTCCTCAGCACCCAGAGCTATGGAAGAACCAGAAAGTAAAATTCTTGCAATTCTTATGAGGAATTGGCACTGTCAAATGGTGAATATCAGAAATGACTAAGGTTATCTGAAGAACTGGCATTAAAAACGAAACATATGATCATCTGCTTTGCTGTTGCACACAAAGGACTATGGGATCTTTTCATCTAACTTAAAGTTGAAATTTCCAAGTATGTGTTGTCTCCCTCCCCTTAGAATGGGAGCTCCTTGAGTATAGTAAGTCTGCCTTCCTTTTTTTTTTTGGTATCTCTAGGGCTTTGCATGTAGCAAGAGTTTAATGAATGGCTCATCATTCATTCATTCATTCCTTTTCCTACCTCTCCTCTACCTCCTCTACTGGGATCCATGGTGTCCTTCAAATCACACCTCTATGGGAAGCCTTTCTGAATCTGTCTAGTTGTCAATGCTCACTCCCTCTTCAAATCATCAATCTCTCTCTCTCTATAACCTATATCTATATCTCTGTACATGTTGTATCAGAATGCAAGCTTTTTGAGAGGCTTTAATCTTATCATTTCATTTCATCTAGTGCTTTGAATATGCTTAATATTTTTTTACTTGAATTAGATTGCAGAGTCAATTTGACCTGAAAACTATCAGGCCCATTCACTTCCATAAAGTCCATCTCCAGAGATCTCATTTTGCTTCAAGCTTAGCTTTGACTTTCCTCCACCTGTCTTTCTGGGTTCCCCTCTGCTCTTTGGTCTCTTCCTTCCCTAAGCACCAAAGAAACTTTTCTTGTCCTTTCTATTATGTTCTATACAAACCTGCTCTGGACCCAAGGCATCATGATGTAGTGAGTGTAATAGAAAGAGCATTAGATTGTATGTCCCAAGAACCTGCATTCCAGGAGACACAAAGCTTTTTGAGGGCATAGCTGAGTTGTTTTGGTTTCTTTGTTTGTTTTTATATCCTGTGTGCCTAGCACAATGCCTGGCACGCAGCTGGCTATTTAACAAATGTTAAAATGAATGGAATTATCCTTCACAAAGAAGATAAAAGTAGTCTATTAATGGAGGAAATAATATATGGGCAAAAACAATTGCATATTTCTTCCCTAAAGGTTGTCACAATTGGGTATGGTAGTGACAACATAAAAGGGGAGGGCGGCAAGAAGAGGAGATATTCATCCATGTGGTCTGCCTGTGTGAGCCCTGGTAGCTAGAAAGGAGCTTCTTTACTCATGAGGGGCCTGAGGCCCAAAGAGGTCAAGGTCAAGAGATTTTCCCAAAGTCCCTCAGATAGGCAATGAATGGCCCAGGGTCTCTGATTCTAAATCTTGCTTAAAATGACTGAGCTCGGGGGGCAGAGCCAAGATGGCAGCATAGAAGCAACAAGGTTCTGCAGCTCCCACATAGCTACCATAAAATGACTCTAAAGAAATTTTTGAGCTCCAAAACTCACAAAAATTACAAAAAAACACATCTCCCACTGAATGCAGCTTGGCAAGAAAGGCTCATTGCAGTGCTGGGAGCTGAAACCAGTCCAGCCTGAAACCATGGCTTGGCCCTGGGGCAGCTAGGAAGAGTCACAGCTGGAGCCTTCAGGAAAGTGGATCAGTGGCAGCTGTGGCAGCTTCCAGACTTATCAAGCCATAAGAAACAAGGACTAAGTGAAAGGTCAGTAGAACTCAGCTAAAGTTGGGGGAGGAAAGTGGTCCAGCCAAACTGCCTCCAGGGCAAGGAAGTGGCAGAAGTGGTGGCCCTGCAGCTGCCTCCACACAGCTGCTTCAGAGCTCCCAGTCTGCAGATTGCAGGGGGTCCAAGTGATTGTTCGAAGGATAAGTGTTCTTGCACTGAGTGACCTGAATCTAGATTGTGGTCTTGGGTGGTGGTCCTGGGGTGCATTTTCAGTGAGCCAAAGCTAGTAGGGATGGAAAAAAAATTGGCACCCTCCCAATAGCTCCAGCAGCTGTGAAAACCCCAGGGATTTGGGACAGAGCTAAAAAATAAAGTAATTCACTGGCAACATGAGCGGGCAAAGGAAGCAAAGTAAGAACAGCAATCAAACTCTAGAATCCTTTTTTGGGGACAAAAAGGATCAGGATCAAAGCATGGAATGGGAGGAAGATAACACAGTCAGAACTCCCACACCAAAAGCTTCCAAGAAACATGAAGACTAACTACAAGCTATAGGTCAGCTTAAGAAGGATTTTGTAAACCAAATAAGAGAAATGGAGGAAAGATTGGGAAGAGAAATGAGAATGATGCAAGAAAATAATGAAAAGAGAGTAAACAACCTGACTGAAGAAAAATAACACCTTAAAAATAGATTAACTCAAATGACAAAAGAGGCCCAAAAAGCCAATGAAGAGAAGAATGTCTTAAAAAGTTGAATTTGCCAGATGGAAAAAGAA
>CM053596.1:29272508-29292782 GCA_028646575.1 Pseudocheirus occidentalis | reverse complement strand
AATGTCTTAAAAAGTTGAATTTGCCAGATGGAAAAAGAATCTCAAAAGCTTTCTGAAGAGAATAATTCCTTCAGAATTAGAGTGGAGCAAATGGAAGCAAATGACTTTATGAGAAATCAAGATACTATTAAATAGATCCAAACAAATGAAAAAATAGAAGGCAATGTGAAATATCTCCTTGAAAAAAACACTGACCTGGAAAATAGATCCAGGAGAGACAATTTAAAAATTATTAGACTACCTGGAAGCCATGATCAAAAAAAGAACTTAGAAAGCATCCTTCAAGAAATTCTCAAGGAAAATTGCCCTGATTTGTAGAATCAGAGAACAAAATAGAACTTGAAAGAATTCACTGATCACCTCTCCAAAAAGATCTCCAAAAGAAAACTCCTAGGAATGTTATATTCAGTAAGGTGGAGGACTTTCAAACATTCTTGCTAAAAAAGCCTCACTGAATGACCGTATTTTCCCCTGGAACATTATACTCAGTTTTGCTGGGTACATGATTCTTGGTTTTAATCCTAGCTCCCTTGATCTCCAGAATATCATATTCCAGGCCCTTCAATGCCTCAATGTAGAAGCTGCCAGATCCTGGGTTATCCTGATTGTGTTTCCACAGTATTTAAATTGCTTTCTCTTGGCAGCCTGTAATATTTTCCCCTTGATCTGGGGACCCTGGAACCTGGCTATAACATTCCTAGGAGTTTTCTTTTGGAGATCTTTTTGGAGAGGTGATCAGTGAATTCTTTCAAGTTCTATTTTGTTCTCTCACAATAAGTCCATTGTGGAGATGCTCTGTGTAACTACACATGTATATCCTGTATTGAATTGCTTGTCTTTCCAGTGGGGGTAGATGACAAGGTCAGAAGCGAAAGAATCTAGAATTTAAAGTTCTATAATCAAATGTTAAAAATATATATGTATATTTCTATTATTATTATTATTATTAACTACATGCAACTGGGAATTAAGATATATGGGCACTGGGGTAGGGAGACCCATCCTGCCCTACTGCAAAGTCAGAGGGGTGATGGGGGAGGACATAGGAGAGAGCAGACTGGGGGAAGGGCTATACAGTGGGGTGGCTCTTTTGGGGTGGTGGGTGGGGGAAAGATGGGAGAAAATTTGTAACTCAAAATCTCATGGAAATGAGTGATATAAACAAGAAAATATATAAATTTTCAAGTAAAAAATAAAATGACTGGACTCAAGGACCAAACAGCTTTATCCTCCAAAAACATCTCAGTAGGAATAACCACCAAATGTGTTCATCTATAGTAACTTGGACTGCACATAAAAAGGTCTTAGAGCATAGGCTGGTGTTCTTTTTATTGTCTGCTTAACACTCTTTTCCCTCCTCAACTGGCATCATTAGGTGAACAGCATTTGTTTTTCTCTGAGGGCACTGGGTGGTGGTGGAATAACCATAATAACAGAGAGACAGCCTGGCACAATGTAGAGAGAGTGGGGACTGAGCTGAGGGACAGTGGCAGAGTCAGAGAGATCTGGCTTCAGATCCAGGCTCTGACACATACTTCTTGTGCAACAAATAATTTATCCTCCCAGGGCCCCAACCAGCCCTTTAAAACTTGAGATTACAAAGAAGGTGATGACCTATATTGGTGAAGGGAGTTTCCTCACTGGGAGTTCTTTACACCTGTAGCATGTGAAATTTAACCACAAGGTAAACTGAAGCAATTCTCTAAGGACAATAATAGTTTATTAAGAGGGTGCTGAACCTATTAATAAGGGATAGGCCAAATGGCACTCACTGCCTATGGCCAAAAGACCCTAAATTGAAGATGTGACTCATTTTTATAAGCATAGAACAAAGAAAAGAACAAAAATAGTGTAATTGTCTGGTATAGGGGTGAGGAATTATGATTGGTTACATTCAAGAAAGTAGGCATAGCATAAAGAACATGGGATGGAGACTACCTCTCTGTCTTTAAGGAATGCTTTTGGTAATTTTATGCTACATCCTGAGGTCACTGATAGGGACCCAGGTATGTAGACAAACTGGTGTCTAGGGATTAGGTAAGACTATCTTTTTAAAAAGATGGGACAAGGTCAGTTAGTTCAGTTATCCTTCTCAAGGACACAAACCTTGCAGGAAATGCTAATATGTTTTATAAGACTGTTGAGAACAGAGGTTTTCCTTTTACTACCAGTGATTATGAGAAAGCTTAAACCTTTAGTATCTAACTTCAAAGAGAGAGGAGACTGAACTTTTGTGCACATGAGTTTCTTCATGCAGAAACAGAGAAAAGGCTTTAGGTTTGTTATGTAGAATACAGAATATGGCCACATTAAAAATCACAGAGGAAAATCAAATATAAAATGCAGGGTCAAGAATTAATTCTTTCACATCAGTGAAATCATAGGTCTAGAACAAAAAAAACCCTCTCAATTATAAAATGTTTTCAGGTTTGCAAAACACTTTATGTTCACCATCTCATTAGATCTGACCAAATTGCCCAAAGAGGTGGACTTTCCCTTTCCCAAGTACCAAGGGAGGCAGGGGTTGCATAGACATACATGAAAACCATTTCAAATCCACCCACTTGACAAATGCTGCCTGAAGGTCAAGTGCTGGCAGAGAGAACCACTTAGAATTCCCTTTCCAGGGAAGTGACTACCCCCTGGAAATATGGAAGAGTAAAAGCTGTCACCATTAAGAATGGAATCATAGCTGTCATGTCACAATCATTTCCCATGTTGTTGACATTTAAGG
Source organism: Pseudocheirus occidentalis (assembly GCA_028646575.1). Lineage (NCBI taxonomy): Eukaryota > Metazoa > Chordata > Mammalia > Diprotodontia > Pseudocheiridae > Pseudocheirus > Pseudocheirus occidentalis. The sequence continues at coordinate 29,290,048 of CM053596.1, read as the reverse complement.
TGGCTAGCAAAAAGGAAGGCATTATTTTCATCCTTAAGTATATTTAGAAATGATAAATATCCCAGGCTCTTTGGGAAAGGAGGAATCGACACATGTAACGTGCAGTGAGCTTTTGTACATTCCAGCTGCTAAATGTACAAATGTTTCCAGAACTCAGAATCATCAGGAAAAAGGCACAAAAGTCTCACAAAGACTTGTCTCTCCCAGGCTGCCCAGATGACTTAGGGGGTCTCCCTTTCCCCTCGGCTGCCTCTCAGACTGCCTAGTTTCCTTTACTGCCTAGTTTCCTTTGACTAACACCACGCAGGTGTTTTTCCTGATTCCCTACCCTCTTGGTCAGTTGTTTGGGCTCTCTCCTTTCTGAAATGATTTTCATATTTTCATAATTACTTAAATTTTATTTAATAAATATGCATTATTTTGTATCTACTTATCTGTGTACATGTCGTGTCTCCCAGGAGAATGGAAGCACCTTGAGGGCAGTAGCCCCTGCTTCATTGTTGCCTTTGTATCTTCAGTGTCTGTGCCGATGAATGTATGATCTCACTGGCTTGGCTATTCCCTCTTTTCATGCAGATCGAAAGTTATCCATTCTTGCCTGTCCTGTATGACCCTTGCCCATGTCCTACTATAAATTCACTACAGATAACTGGGTTCTTTGTTCATCTCAGGGAACAATGAACTGGAGCCTTTCCTCCATTTTTCCTGACCCTGAGAGGATCTCAGTGGAACATTCTGACTATTCGTTTGTCATCACTCATAAATAATGAATGAAAAAAGCATTTATTAAGTTCTTTCTATGTGCAAAGCACTGTGCTAAGCACTATGGATACAAATAGATAGGGAGGTCAGTCCCTGTTCTCAAGGGGCTCACATTCCAATGATGGAGACAATACACTTGGAAGGTTTCAGCTCAAGTCCAGAGGGAAGGTTCCAAAGTCCTTAGGGGGCAGCAAGGAAGCAGAGGTTAATGCCTCTTCTATAATGCCATCTCCAGTGATAAAATTTTGGTTTCTCATGTTGAACTAGTTGACAGTGATAAGGATTTCTTTCCTGGGTCTTCATAGCTGAAGCTATAGAATTGCAGAAAGTTTCTTGGCTACACCTCCACAGGGATTGCTTCCCAGGATGAAGGCCACAGGGGCCGTCACATATAACCACCCCATTTTCTCCTCCTATCACACATTGCCCAGATAATCGATTTTACTCTTATTCTTCAAAATTCCTCAAGAATTTGAGTGTCCCAGCACCCAGAATTTTGTGGACACATAGTAGGCACTTTAGGGCATATGCAATGGATCTTATACTGACTCACTCCAGGGCCCATTAAATAGTTTGTTTGGCTCTGCTATCTGTAGAGCTAAGAAGAGTTGTTCATTAGGACACGTGAACACCCACCAAATTATACTTGTCTCTAATGCTAAAGTGAGATGTTTCTCTGGAAGGAAAAGAACTTTCAATGACACCATTTGTTTTAAACTCACTTTCAAGTGGCTTGGAACAATGCCAGCATCTTCAACCAAATATAAATGGGCTCCCACTCACTTTCTCACCAGCAGTAAAAAAGCAAGAAAGCCAGGGAAAGAATGATTTTTAAAAATTTTAAAATGTATTTAAAAGAGTATGTTCTTTCTATACTCTCTGGTTTTCCTCTTCAGGTCCTATCTGTACCTCTCACCCCTCAACAAGAGCACCCTAAAGATACATCCTCTTAAGCCTTTGATTAGGCTGGAGTGAGTGGGCACTGGAGGTAGCTGAATGCTTTTGAGATCCTTAAAGCTTTTAAGATGGCCAGCTCCAGAGCACCATGGGAAGCCAGTAAGTGGGGCAGAAGCCTGTAATTACCACCACATGGGGCACTGCTGATGGCTTTTTGCAGTATCTACCAAACGGTCTTGAGTGGTCTGAAGCAGCCCCAATCAATGTTGCCTCTCTGTCCCCATTGAGAGTGGAGAATTCACTTCTGTTCCTGTCGTGGAGTCCCTAAGTTACCTCAACTAGGCCTTCAGGTGCAGTAGCAAACATGATCTATTTTATAAAACTATAAAGTCCATGCATTTTTTATGCCCTAAGAATTACACTGAATTATTCACCTCTTACATGAAATGGCTGAAAGTTGTATCACTTCCATTTTTCATAACTTAAAAAATGTGAATTATTAAGCAGCATTGCTCTTTGCTCTTTGCTCTGCTCCCTTAGCCCCATTCCTGCGTTTAGTCACTTCTCAATTTACACAGTGCTTTCCATTCCCATTAGGACAGGAGGGCAGAGAGGGGTATTTGTTCAGTGAGGAAGCCCACGGTAGGATGTCCAGCCCAGCGGTTCTAACACCAGGTCCCCAGTCCCCAGAGTAGTGAAGACAGTAGCAAGGAGGTGAGGTCTGGGAGGCTCTGACATTCCTGTGCTGGAAATGGGACTGCCCCTGCCTCTGGTATGGCAGCATGGACAATGTCGAGAGAACACTCCTCTGTCTTTGGAAAAGAACACTGCTCGAGTCAGGGGTGCCATTTGCAAGACAGAGATAGGAGAGAGGTTGGTTTAGAGAGCAGTGCAGGCAGGAGTGAGCGATTTAACAAGGTAATTGAAATAATGTTAGCACAATCACCTTAGTAGATGAGTTCTTTTGGAATTTCTCATTTAATCTTACCTCTTGTTGAACTGAGCTGGAAGCTGATCCATTTCACATGGCTAGCTGGGAAGGCAGAGGGTAGCGCAGTGGCATTCACAGAAGACAAGTATTTACTAGGGCCACACCACCGCCCTTCCCCATGCGTGCTCCACTAATAGACGTTCTTCTGTCTTAGAGAATTGATGGGTATTTTAGGAGCAAAATGCAGGGGCAAAGAAAAAACAAAGCCCAACCTCAAAGCAACCACATCGACCTTCATAGCCCCACGACTCATAAAAACAAGAAACAAAACCCAGTCTATTTAAGGCCTGGGAGCAGGGACTTCACTTAATGATACTAGCTACTCTGGATTCAAAGTCAGAGGACTTGAGTTCAAATCCTAGCCCTTGTAACTGGTAAGTGTGACCTAGGGCAAGCCACTTAACTTCCCTGAGGCTCCCTTTACTCATCTGTAAAATGGAGAGGGCTGAATTAGGTGGGCTAAGGTCACAAGGTAGTATGTATCACAGGCAGGATTTGAATCTGGGTCCTCTCACTCAAAGGGCAGTGTTGTCTAGTGGGAAGGGTTCTAGGTTTGGAGAAGGAAGATAGAGGTTCAAATCCTGGCTATGTCTCCTTCAATATGGGTGATCTTGGGTATATCATTTAACCTTTCTGGCCTAGGTCTCCCCCTCTATAAAATAAGGGGCTGGGCTGGATGGCTCTTTCAGCCCCAAATATATGAACTTTCCCCTTTTTAGCAGAGCACTTCGGCAAATGGATTGGATTGCCAGTTCCTTCCTGGAAGAGCATGCTCTGGATGCCTGGTGCACTGGGGAGGATCCCTGGGCCAAACATGAGAAACCAGTGTGACTGAAGTTTGGAGGGGTCCCAGAGCCCAAGGCCGGTTGAAACTCCCCTGGAAAAAAGTTCAGTGTTCCTGTCTATGTTCTGCTAAGGCTCTGCTTGGGACCCTTGCATTCTGGGAAGCTGCAGACCAGGATCAGAATGACGCATGCTGGCTGCAGAGAGTCAAATGTAATTTACTTAGGAGCTAAGGCGTAATTACATAGAGCAGGTCTTCCAGGCTGGGTTCCTTTCCTTCTGGACTCATCCCTTTTATTCTTTAGATTAGCAACCACTCATTAGTGAGTTCAGAAGCCCATCCCCCCTGAATCTGGCACTACCATGTCACTCTAGGATGAATCACAATATGCTCCAACTTTAGAAACATATTCCTGATATCTTCTCATTCCCACCTTCCCTCCTCCCAACCCCCCACGTGCCTGCGGGAAGGCATGTGGCAATATGTCTCCTGGGCCACATCTGGGTCTAGGGAGGAGCAACCAGTTAGAGAGCAGGGCAAATAAGAGGCTAACATCTCACCCATCTGGCTTAATCCAGTCCCAGATCACTGACGTCTGGAGAAATGGACACAGAAATACAGAATTTCAGTGGTCTCTGATCCAACCCATACCTGGATAAGAATTCCCTTCTATCACCCTGCCAAAAGGTGGCCATCCAACCTTGCCTGACAACCTCCAGGGTGGAAGAAGGCAACACCTGCCCACGTGGCCTGTTCTTCTCTGGGGTAGCTCTAATGGTGCAAAAGCTCTTTCTGATCTCGAGCCTCTGTCTGCCTCTGCAATTTCTACCCACTGTTTCTGATTCTTCCCTCTAGGGCCAATGGAACAGTCCCATGACTTTAAATACTTTAAGACAGAGGTCATGCTCTTTGCCCGATGTCCCTCTCCCTTCTGTCTTCTCCCCATTCCCCACATCTGCTCCACAGCATGCCCAAGAGTTCTGGCCTAGGGCAAAAGCAGAGGTCCCTGCTCCTGGCCTGGCCTCTCTTGAGCCTGGTACCCCAGGTTCTGAACACAGGAGCAGGAAGGTCTGGAGCCTGGGTTCTGCCTCTGACCTCCAACAGTGCCTGGATGACGGCATCTGAATGAACATTATCCCACATTTCCTATCCCCTAAATATTTATAAGGTTCTCTGCTTACTGATCTCATTCATGCCTCATGATAACCCGGTAAGAGAGTACTACAGGCATTGTTGTCATTCTCATGTTACATAGGAGGATACTGAGCCTCAGAAAAGCTACATGACTTTCCCAGGACCATGTGGCTAGGAAGTTGTACCCAGTTCTTCCTGACTCTAGGGACACCCTGACTCTTAGGCCTAAAGCAGGAAGGCCTTTAAGGCTCTGCCACTAGAGAATGGTGAATGATGAAAGGCACTGGCCCTTCTCTGGCTTCATTTTGCTTTTCTTTCCAGGCATTGTTGTTAGAGGGAGCTAGGTGGCATGGAGTAAAGGAGACCCAAGTTCAAATTTTACACTTACTAGCTGTCACTTACTAGCTGGGCAAGTCACTTAACCCTATTTGCCTCAGTGTTCTCATCTGTAAAATGATCTGGAGAAGGAAACGGCAAACCACTCCAGTATCTTTGCCAAGAAAACCCCAAATGGGGTCATAGAGAATTGGACATGACTAACTACCAACAACAGTGTGTTAGGCAATATGTTAGACTCTGGGAATACAAAAGCAAAAATGAAGCAATCTCTCCTTGGAAGAATTTGACATCTGCTTGGGGAAACAACACATGCACCTGTAGGTACACACAGAGTAAATACAAGAGAGCAGAGGTTATATTTAAACCCAGGCCTTCTGACTCCCCAGCCAGCCCCGTTGGGCCGCCCCACAGGACCCGTTGGTACGTGTGATGAATTGTCTATAAAGGAGCGGTCATGAGCCGCCAGCACTCATTAGGAGACACAAAGCAGGCGCTATCAGCCCAAAGAGATTCTGGAACATTCACCAGAGTTTCCCCAAAGCAGGAGGCTTCCACGAGTGAGCCCCGACCCCGAGGCTCTGAAGCTGAACTGCCTGGCCCCACCACCTCCATTCTGCCTTGATTCCCACTCTCCTGCATCTTACACCCTTCACTCTGGTCAGGTCTACCTTGGCATCCCACATCAAGGACCAGTTCTTGCCTCTGTGCCTTTGCCCAGCTCATTAGACCTCTCTCTCTCTGCTTCCTTGCCTGATCCCAATCATGGGACAAATAAGTGCTCATCATATCTTCTCCATGGAGCCATCCTTGACCCCCAGCACCACCACTGACCATAGGCTCATGGGGTTTAGAGCAGGAAGAGACTCTGAAGGTCATCTACTCCCATCCTTTTATTCAATTTACAGAGGAGGAAACTGAGGCCCAGGGAGGGGAGGTCACACAGGTATAAGTGGCCAAGTTGGGCTCAGAATCCAGCTCCTCAGACTCTATACCCAGGGCTCTTTCCACCACAATCTCCCTCACCTTTGGACTGCTCCCCCATTTACAATCTCCACAACACCCATTTTTACTTAATTCCATATTGCCTCGAGCTGTCAATAGTCTCCTCCTATTGGAATCCCACCCATCCTCCAAGGCTCAGCCTAAGTCCCACCTTTTCCATACAGGTGTGCTTCCTAGACATTGTTTGACCAGGTTTTTCACTTCTGGTGCCATTTTGTTGTTCATGCCACTGCTCTGGCGCACCACACAAGCCTTCTTGTATCGTAATGGTTAGTCTTCACTTCCCAACTAGATAGAACCTACTGTAGGGCAGATCTTGTACATCATCACAGACTCTGAGGGTTGAAAGGGACCTCAGAGATTGTCAAGCTCAACATGTACGTGAACAAGACTCTCTCCTTCCCTCACCCCTCCAACATCTCTAATAGGTCACTATTAGGCTATTAGGTCACAATTATTCTAATAGATCAGTCATTCAAATTCTTCTTGAATACTTCCAGTGAGGAGCAACCCATTGGGCAGGTGGACATGTTAATATCAAGCTGAAAGCTGTCTCCTTCCCACTTTTATCCAGGGTAGGATGAGACCGTCCTGCCCTGGGGTCAAGCTGAACAAGGCTATTCTCTTAGTTCTTCTCCTGCCCCTGGCTCTCATTTACTGCCCTAAATAGAGAGAAGGACACAATCAAAACTCTAAACAACTTGGGATTCCCCAAGTAATGTCCAGCGGTACCTTTCTACAGGATCATTGATTTTAGAAGGCTGCTTGGAAGTCACTTAGCTCAAACTTTCCATGGTATTACCCAGAGACAGAGAGGGTCCTTGCTCAAGGTCAGGATTTGAACCTAGCTCTTCTGACTGTAAATTCATTTATCATGGCTAGAGAGAAGCTGCCATGTCCTAGGACTGCGATTTGATTTTATAGGTACAGGGAAATTCCAGGCAAGGAACCTTCCTTTACCAAGGCAGGTCAACATCTTCTTTGCAATGTAGATAACTACATTCTGTTCTGCCTCTGGAACAGATGTGTTTGTGTGGATTCCAGACTCAAACCCAGGACTTCCCAACTCCAAGACCAGCTCTCTATTATGCCATGCTGCCTTTTCATTGGTATAGACAATTGGGAAACATGGCACAGAGAGAAAGGGGGTTGAATCAATGAAATGGAATTCAACATGCATTTATAGAGTGCCTAGAATGTTCCAGTCACTGTGTCAAATACTGGGAATACAAAAACAAAAGTGAACACCAGTGTCAACCAGTTGTTCTCAACAAGCTTGTTTTACTGAGTGATGGAACATGAAAATAGATATACAAATGCAAGATATTTCATGGGGAAAGCCTAATAAACAGGAGGTACAGGAAAAGATTCCCATAGGAAGAAGCCTAAGAGATGAGTCTGGAAGGAAGTGAAACATTTTGAGAGATAAGGAGAGAGACAGAGAGACAGAGAGAGACAGAGAGACAGAGAGACAGAGAGAGACAGAGACAGAGAGAGACAGAGAGAGACAGAGAGAGACAGAGACAGAGACAGAAAGACAGAGACACAGAGACAGAGACAGAGACAGAGAGACAGAGACAGAGAGACAGAGAGAGACACACACGCACAGAGAGAGACAGAGACAGAGACAGAGCAAGAGATAGAGAGAAAAAGAGAGAGATGGGGGGAGAGTCAGAGACAGAGAAAGAGAGCGAGAGAGAGAGAGGGAGAGAGAGAGAGAGAGAAAGAGAGAGAGAGAGAGAGAGAGAGAGAGAGAGAGAGAGAGAGAGAGAGAAAGAGAGAGGGAGAGAAGCCTAGGTGATGAAGGCAAGAGATGTAATGCTGAGTTTAAGGAACTCCTCGTAGTCTAATTTGGCTGGAACATAGAGTGTCAGGGAAATTAATGGGCAATGGGTCTGGAAATACAGGCTGCAGCCAGATTGTGGAAGGTTTTAAAGATGAATTGACTGGGCAGGGACTTCACTGCAGACCTGGGGAGCATCTCTTACTAGATTTCTGCTTCCCTATGAGACACTAATCTAATCTCTGTGCCCTGGGATTGGCTGTCCTGATACCTCCTCAGGAGGTAAACCCCTGAGAAAAAAAATTCCTCAGGACACACACCTCCTGATTAAGAAGGCTGCAGTAACTGGGGTCTCAGGGCTGAGTCTACACTTAAGCAGTTCCTACAGACTTCATGGAGACCCAGTTTTGATACACTTCCACCCTCACAGGCTCTCCAAGAAACACCTGGACCTCCCCTGAACCATTTAGGAAATCAAACTGACAACAAACAAGACTAAGAAATAGTGGCCATGTTTCTAACCCACCCCCCATCCCCGCCATGACATAATGCATATATTCCACCCCTTGAACTGGAATAGACTAGAGACAAAGGAATCCAAGTATTTAGTATCCCATACTTTTGTAACATGACATTTCTCATTAATAACTGCAAGGTATACTAACTTAAGCAACTTCCTGCTCTGTTTGGAATGGTAGTTATTTGTGACAACCTGTTCAGCCTCTTGACTAAACTGATATAACTCTACCATTCCCAACAACCCAAACCAAGAAGCAGTGGGTAGGAGCAGCAAAGAAGCAAGTCAAAACTTGATATCAGCACAAGTTTCCCAACACGTAGAGATGGAATGCTCCTCTGGAGAGGAGCCTTCTTGCCTTGGTAGAGGTCATCCCTGGGCCTGGAATGCAGGCCCTGCTGGCCATTATTTATAGACATTTTAGCTTTCTTCAAGGCTCAGCTTGATTACAGACTGGGTCTACCCTAATCTCACTTCCTAGTCATTTCCCACCCCAACCTGGGAAATTATTTTGTACTTATTTCATATTTGTTTCTAAGTGTTCATGTTGTCTCCCACTTAGTACCCCCCCCCCCACTAGAATGTAAGATTCTTGAGGGCATGGACTTTATTTTTGTATTTGGATGCCCAGAACTGGGTGGCAGCTGGGGAGGGAGGGAGGGAAGGAGGGAGAGAGAGAGAAAGAGAGAAAGAGAGAGAGAGAGAGAGAGAGAGACAGAGACAGAGACAGAGAGACAGAGGCAGAGAGACAGAGAGAGAGACAGAGGCAGAGAGACAGAGACAGAGAGACAGAGACAGAGAGAGACAGAGAGACAGAGACAGACAGAGACAGAGAGACAGAGAGACAGAGACAGACAGAGACAGAGAGACAGAGACACAGAGGGACACAGAGACAGAGACAGACAGAGACAGAGAGAAAGACAGAGACACAGAGAGACACAGAGACAGAGACAGAGAGAGACAGAGAGACAGAGAGAAAGAGAGAGACAGACAGAGAAAGAGACAGAGAGAGAGAGAGAGACAGAGAGAGACAGACAGAGAAAGAGACAGAGAGAGACAGAGACAGAGAGAGAGACAGACAGAAAGACAGACAGAGATACAGACAGAGAGACAGAGACAGAGAGACATACAGGGAGAGAGAGAGAGAGAGAGAGAGAGAGAGAGAGAGAGAGAGAGAGAGAGAGCACAGTGCATAGAGTGCTGGGCATGAAGTCAGGAAGAACTAAGTTCAAATCTGGCCTCAGACTCTTATTAGCTATGTGACCCTGTGTACTTATACATGCAAAGGCACTACCTTAAATGCTTGGGGTTACAAAGACAAAAATAAAGCAATATTTGTTCTTCAAAGGAATTTACATTCTAATGGAAAGACCCTAATGTGCACCAAGATAAACCAAGCTGAAGTACTACCAAGTATTTTGAGGGAGAGGGGGCATTGGGAAAGGTACAATGTCTCAGGGAGGAGGAAGTACTGGAGCTGGCCCATGGGGAGCTGGGTGTTCTGAGAGGGAGCACATTTTGGGCAGTCTAGTCCACAGGCTGCTATCAGGAAGCTGTTAGAAAAGATGAACTTTTTAGCCTCCTGGGAGAGGGAAGGGAATAAGCTTTTATATACTGCTTACACCACGCCAGGCACTTCATTAAGTTGTAGATTTAAAGCTGGAGGCATCATTAGAAACCCAATCCCTTCATTTTATAGATGAGGAGCTGAGGCCCAGAGAGAGGAAGGGCTCTGCCCAAGGTCACCCACATAGTAAGGAACTGGCAGACTGGGGATTCAAATCCAGTTTTTACTTCAGTGTTATGTTGATTGTATGGTCTTCTCCTTGTGGGCACTGCCTCTGGCTGCACAGATCACAGTCATCCCATGCGGTGTGTGTGCATGTCCCTCTGTCAGTCCTCTGGAGAAGATTCACTTGAGGGTCCTGAGGCCTTCTTCTGCTACTTTAATATTTCGTGGAGACCAGTGCCTCATGTTTCCCCACAGAATAGGCCTCACCCACCCTCTCTTCTCCATCTGAAGGCTCAAAAGATTCTCAGATGTGATCTGACCAGGATGGATGTTCTTTCCAATAATGCACGTGGCAGTCTGTTTGTGCCTACCCAGCCTGTGTGATTCTTAGCCATGTCGTCCCATAAGGTCACAGGGAGTCTTGTTGTTCCAACCCATGAGTTAACGTGAAAGTATAAGGGGGAAACTGTGACTGAAAACACACACACATGCACACGCACGCACACAAACACACACCCCTATTCACCTAGTATTATGCATCAGAACTGCACAATAGTGTAAGAGCTCTGCTGGCAGCTACATCATCAACATTTATAAAACATTTTGCATAGACTAGGCTCTTCTCCTAAGTCCACTTTCTGGGTGGTCAGTGAAGGGGATGGTCACTGACCCCTGGTGTGGATTAAACGAAGTCATAGAACTACAAGCAGACGCTCTCAGAGACCAGCGGGTCCAACCCTCTTATTTTACAGATGAGGAGACTGAGGCCTGGGGAGGTTATGGGACTTGTCAAAGGTGTCAGAAGTGGAATTTGAACCCAAGTCTTTTGGCTCCAGGGTCAGCTCTTTTCTCATTGTACTTAACTTGTGCAAAATGCTTTGTAAAGGTTGATGCTCTGGGCACCGGAAGCGTCAGCTGCTCTTATCAATGCCTTACACCGGCTCAATGCTTGAAGGTTTGTAGAATACCTTCCTCACAACAACCTTACATGGCAGATATTGAAGTATGATCAGCTCTGTTTTACCAATGAAGAAACTGGTACACAGAGATGTTACATGACTCGTCCATGGGTCACTGTTCATAGGCATCAGAACCGGGCACACAACCTAGATCTCCAGTCTCCATGCCCAGCCCTGCTTCTACTATACCATGTGGCCTTCAAGCCGCATACCAGTGACAGGAGAACCCATAGGGCAAGACCTAGCTCACAGATACCCCAAATTGTTACAGGGTTGTGGCTCTTATGAGGGGTGCAGCTGAGGTCAGGGACGTCACCACATACTGACCCTAGCAATGTGATGTGTCCAGTCCTCAAGACCTAGCTTAGCCTTTCTTTTAGTCCATCTCTTTCAATTCAATTTAACAAATGGTTACAGGACATTTACAATGTGCTAAGGACTATACCCAGTACTATGTGTGTGTGGTTAGCACTAGGGCATATGAACCATTGCCACTTCCCTGAACAATTTTGCAGTAAAGACACATGACAAACACAAATGACTCTGGTACAGATAAATACCAAAAAAAGAGGGGGAGGGTACAAATAATATTTATTTTGACAGACTGGTGATTTTATTGGCATTTGGAGCTTTTGGGGGCGTAAAATCTCTTTACCAGTGCTGACTGGCATCTGCTCTGAAACAGGGTCCTGGACAGTTGCATGGGGCCACTGAGGGGTTCCATGACTGGCCCAGGGCCACATGGCCAGCACACAGCAGAAGTGGGCTTGGGCTCAAGTCTTCCCAATTCTAGGGCCTCTCTATAGGCAATGATAGCAGTAATAACTACCATGTATAGAATGCCTTCATGTTGTGAAAGCACTTTATGTGGAATGCAGAGAGGAGAGAGATTTGTTCTGTTGGTGGAACCAAAGAAGGCTTCAAGGAGGCAATGGTGCCGAGGATGTATGGTGTGCTCAATTGAGGAGACCCTTCTCTAGGAACATGCAGGGTCTGGTCTCTGGGCCACGATGAGCCAGGACCCTGGACAGAGACAGACATCTCAGGCCATTCCTATGGACTAGAAGGATGAGAGAAGGGGAGGAGAGCCAGGTGACAAGTGCCATGGGTATTGCAGTTATGCTAGAATATCCTGACCCCTCCTGGTCTTTTCCTTTTCTTCATTCCACTGGCTCTCCTCAGACAATTTCTTCCCAATCAATCATAGGTTGCTTCTACCCAAGAAACCCCAGCCTGACTCCTAGTAGCTGGCCCCCTGAAGAATACCAGCAGAGGTCCCGTCATGAGCAGCTGCCACTTGGTTCAGCTGCTGCAGGGATGTCCCAGGAGCTTTTCCCAGGTGCAGGGAAAGGGGATATCTTCACTCCATCTCACCCCTTTCTCCCTACTAGACCACCTGGAAACCACTGCAGGTGGATCTTAAAAGATGAGTAAGATTTTTGACAAGCAGTGAGGATGGTGGCTAGAAATAAAATAGTGGAGAAAAGAATCCTTCAGACAAGAGAAAACTCCAAGTAGATTTATATGCTCAACTCTGGAATAGGGACTGTGGGCATTCTTACCAACAAATATCTTATCCTTTTTCAATTAAACTATAGTCAATAACTAGGGTACAGGGCTATAAGTAGGAGCAATAGCAAGGGTAGAGAACTGAACTGGAGTCAGAAAGACCTAGATTCAGGTTCTACATGTGACATGCTGGCTGTAAGATCCTGGACAATTCAAGAAACCTATCAGTATCATCTCAAATCAGTAAGACAATAAGTTTCAGAGGTATTGACCTTCATTGGTATAGGGTATTTACCCATCTAGGGGTCCCCTATACCAATTAAATGACAGATCCAATTCCTAGACCTGGCTCATAAGCAGGGTAGATTGATTGGGATCTTGCTATATGGCAGGAATTTAGAAGATGCTGACAGCTCTGCCCCAGGACAGATTTTCTTTCTAGCTTAGTCTAGAACCCAGTCCCTTGACCCTATCTCCATCTCCATCCCCATCTCTCCTTCAAGAGCCACAGCACCTGATAGCCTCACCCGAAGAGAGCTTCTCCCAATACCCACTTGCCCCAGGTACCCAACAGGTGGATCTCAGAATTAAACACTTGCTTTTGCTGTCTTTGTCATAAATGGGGTCAGCCCTAAGGAGAAGAAGCCCTGGGCTCTTTGTCCTTTCCCAAGATTTCTTCAGGCAAAGGTATCACCCCACAGTGGAACAACTGCTCTTCCCTCTTCAGTGAAGCGTGAGTCTGCTACCTTGATAACAAAGCCTCACCTTCTTAGTTGGCCAGTGGCTAGTTCTCATCGTGTCACCAAAACTCTATGAAAGCTACATTCCTACCTTGTCTCAGCCCTTGGCAGAATGAAGCTGTTGATCACAGACCTTTCTTTGATCCTGGTAGAGCTGAGCCCCAAAGAGCAATTAAAAATAGAGTAATGAAATGTAAGCTGCTTAGCAGAAGCTCTAGGAAGGGAGGCAAGCCATAAGAAGGGAGGGAAAGCTGGAGAGGGGAGCCTGGTCTTTCCTTTCCATGAGTCTGAATGAGATGGAACATCCCAGATGGAGAGTTGGAAGGGATCTGGGGGGCATCTAGTCTATCTTCTTTATTTTACAGATAATGAAACTGAGGCCCTGGGAAGTAAAACTTAGGAAAGGAAGGATTTGAACCCAGGTCTTCTGACTCCAGGCTCAGTACATTTTCCACAGTGCCATACTGCTTCTCTAAGAAATAATATGAAGGATGCCAGAGGTATTTCCCATTTGTGTTTGTTCAAGGGAGGGTTCGGGGCTCTGAAAGGTTTCCTGTTGCCCTTCTCCAGCAACAGACCTCTTAGCCTTGTTGGTGGGGAGGCATACCATGTAATAGCAATTTGTAAGTCCTCTTTTGAAAGAAAAGCAGAGAGACAAAAAATGCCTAAACAGTTGGGTCTCTAACCTCTGCAAAGAAACCTGGTCACGTATGCTTATAGCACTCATCTCAGGCCAAAGAAAAAGTTCTCAGGTACAATTCTCTGATGCTCCCCAGATGGGCATGGGCAGCCGAGATATGGCATTGCTCTCCAGGCTGTGATGCCCTACTATGCCTGCTGCCTCCCCAAACCCCACGGAAACAACCTCCCATTCATTTTGGACATTTCTCATGTACTTTGTAACGTTCATTCTGTTAGCTCCTGGAGGCCATAGATGATTTCATTTTCACCTTTGTGTCTGTAGACCTATCAGTGCCTGGCACACAGTGGGCACTTAAGAAATACTTGTTGATTGAGTGATTGGCAGTGGTTTTTAGAATCTTGAGAAGAATCAAGACCTAAGGTGTTATCTTCAGGGATCCCCTACTGCAAGAAATACACAAATAAGATGGAACATGGAGAAAACAACCAGCTCCCTGCTTTTTCCTCTCTCCCCCAACAAAACAAAGCCAAATCACCTAGACCTCTGTGTCTCTGCTTCTGGAAAAACAAAGAAACTGGAGGCTATCTGGCAATATTCAAAGAAACACAATGAATGCTTTTTGAGAAAAAAATGTAATGTTTTATGGATTGAAACTTGCTGACATTTGTGGTCAGTGTGCTGCGCTTAGAGTTAAGAAGAGAAATCTGGCTTCATAGCTGCAAGTTCACCTCTGCCTCAGTTTTCTACAGTTTTCTCTGTAAAATGGGGATAACAGCAGCACCTATCATAAGGTTGCCATGAAAATCAGAAGGGACGATATTTGTAAAGTGCTTAGCACAATGCCTGACCCATAGGAGGCACCATATAAATGTTAGCAATGATGATGACCATGACCATGACCATGACCACGACAATGATGACGATGAAAAAGAAGGACTAAGGACAGGCTAGACTCTTGCTCAAAGCAGCAACTAGGATAGGATGAACAGGAATCTGTTTCTAGCGCCAGGTGACAAGTGAAAGGGCACACTTCTTCCATGGGGAGAAGGCATACTTCCCATGATAACACCACATATGATCTCAAAGTCCTTCATCAGCCTGCTCAGTACAATCAACCCACACTCTCCTTGAACCTGTCACTGTAATGCCTATTGCAATGAGCCCACCTTCCTTTCCAGACTCTTTGGGGATGAAAGTTAGCCTGGTTTCCTTGAATTCTCAAAATTCTTAAAATACTATCTTCTTCAAGAATAATTTCCCTACCCCTCTCAATTCTATTCCCTTCCCTCTGCTAATTACTTGTTAGTTATCCTATATGCAGCTTGCCTTGTACATATTTTAGTTGTCTCCCACCCCATTAGATTGCAAACTCCCTGAGGATAGGGACTGTCTTTTGCCTCTTTTTGTATTGCTAGCACTTAGTACAGTACTTGGCATGTAGTAGGTGCTTAATAAATGTTTTTTGATTGATTGGCCACTCTCCTAGTGCAATCACACCCAGATCAGACTCTGTTTCCTGCCCCAGTCCCAAGTATTCCTAGTTGTAGCTCTGACTCATCTGCACCCCTACCTAAAGGAGAGGATGAGGGATTAGGCTCATAGATTCATTGGATCTAATGCTGGGAGGAACCTTAGAGACCATCTACTCCAAACGCCCTCATTTTGCAGATGGGGGAACCAAGTGGTCAGCTGACACCCAACAGTACATAGGTATTTAGTAAATTTTTCTTTGGCCTCTCTGAGCACCCACTGGTCAAGTGAGAGCACTGGGCTACATGAACAGACTGAACTACTGAGGCACTAGAAAAGAGGCTGTGTTTTTCCTCTCCCCATCCTCTTCTCTTCCTCTTATTCTCTGTACCTGAATTTTCTCTCCGTGAGTGGCCTTCTGAACAACTGCACCAAGAGAGTATTTTTTCAGGAAGTCACAATCTAAACCTAAGTCCCTGTGCTGCTATCAGGGAAGCCACTGTCACCCTTTCAGCAGGGCCTGGAAAGCAGGTGGTCCCTATCCTTGGAATGCGCTTCCTTCTCAGTGGCACCTTTTAGAATGCCCAGGAACAGCTCGAGGCTCTGGAGCCCTTTTCTGATCCCCCCCAACTTGGAAATTCAAAACATCCAAAATGTGATTCACATATTCCCCAAACCTTCTGAGGTTTCCCATTTCTATTGTTAGCACCAGCGTCTTTCCAGTCACTCAGCTTCTCAAACTGGAATCTTCATTAACTTTCCCCTCTCCTTCATGCCCTAAATCCAATCTGCTGTCAAGTCCTGTAGATTCTACCTCCATGACACCTCTCCTATCTGCTCCCATCTGTCTACTCAACAATCCTCTACTTGGGTCCAGGACCTCGTCACCTGTTGCTTGGATTATTGCGATAGGCTCTTAATTAGCTCTCCTGTCTTTATTTCTTTCCCCTTTCTATTGCCTCCTCCACAAGCTGCCAAAATGACATTCCTAACATACAGAGCTGATGAGCCCTTTCATCTCCCCCATTGCCTCTAGGATAAAATGGGGCACCCTCAGCCCTTGCCCATCTGGCTCCGCTTCCTCTGCAGTCTTATTTCAGATTACTTCCCCTTTCACATGTTCAGACTGGCTTGCTCCCTGCTCCCTCTACATGACATCCATTGTCCCACCTGCATCCCTTTGTCTAAGTGGTCTTGGAAGCCTGGAATATGGTCCCTCCTTACCACGGCCTCCCTGAACCTCTCCTTTCTCCCAGCATAGCTCAGGCTTGCTCTTCCTCATGGAGCCTTTCCTGATGCTTCCTGTCATTATTAGCCTTTCTCTCCTGAAATTACTTTGTATTTCCTTAGCTGTTTAGATACTGTGACACTCCCTTGGCTTCTTAAGGGCAGGCTCATCTTGGTTTGGGTTTTGTGTTCCCTGAAACTTATCACATTTTTAAAAAAATTAATTAATTAATTTTCTGTTTTCAACGTTCACTTCACAGGATTTTCAGTTGTAAATGTTCCCCCTCCCCCAATCCAAGATGGACAGCAATGTCATATAGGCTATACACGTACAATCATACTAAACATATCTCCACATTAGTTATTAATACATGTTAGCTGAGCTGAATGTTGGACATATTACACTGAGGGTAACTGGATGCAGTCACAAAAATGCAGAAGAAGCGACAGCCAGTATTCACGTGAGCAGGTCTGGTCCACACGTGACCTGAAGCCTTCCTGCACACTGATCTGAAAATGTCCATCAGAGGACAGCTCCTCAGCTCACTGGGTTTTCTAAAGCCTTGCTGCCCTTGGTCCCTGGGGGCAGGATCCAGGGGTTAGAGGAGTGTGGTGGATGGAGAAGAAACACAGAGAGCAGAGCCACATGCATTCAGACCTGATTTGGGAACATCTGGGTGGCTCTGGAAAGAGACACTGGCCCTTTAACTAAATGAGTGTTTTGCTGCAATCAGAGATGTGGGCATGAAGACAGAGGCCTCTGTGAAGCCCTGCTTAGTACAATTATTCAATCTTTTCCCCTGAAGGGCCTCTGCATTGCAGCTGTCCTTTGTGTGTGTGTGCATGTGTGTGCGTGTGTGTTAGCGTGTGCGTGCTGCTAGCAATGCCCTAGTTTGTGAAGTACTGCAGTCCCCCAGCCCCTCCTCTCTCTCCCTCTCCCTTTCCCTCTCCTTCTCCCCCCCCCTCTGCTCTCTCTTTCTCTCCCTCTCTCCCTTTCTTTCTCTCTCCCCCTCCTTCACTCTCTTCTCTCTTTGTCTATCTCTCTCTCTCA